>CM032454.1:199752997-199990716 GCA_019049505.1 Pachyrhynchus sulphureomaculatus
ATAGAGTATTATTAAAAAATTCCAAAAAAATTTATGTTAAAATCTCTCACAATAATTATCTCAGATCCTTGCCGTTCATGCGTTTTATACGTTTATTTCTGCAGTGAATACCATTTTTTATTAAACAGGATGGGGACTTGTATACAAGTACGAAACATATATGAAAAAAAGTTTGTTTCCAATCTGTGCATTTATATATCAGAGAAATTATCAAAGGTTAATTAATAACGCAGTATAATTTTCACTCAATTTTCCTCTGTGGAGAATATTCCAGAATTTTTTCGAAATTTTTGATTGATACTCTTAAGTGGAGGGTCAGTGATTTTGGAAATTTCTAAAAAAATAATTTAAAGAAAAGTTCGCGCGAGTATTATATATATTTTTGGACTCGTGTTTTTACAAGCTTTTATTTAACATCCTACTCGATGTCCTAGAATTTTTTTTTCCCAACTTCACTTTCCAAAACTAACCCCTTAAGTCCAGAATTAACTTTCAAAACTATACGGCTTTTTTTCAACTTTCTATCTCAAATAGTTTCGACGAAAATCGGCTGTGACAGGCAGACAGACAAGCACCGAAGTGATTACATAAGTGTCCCGTTTTTCAATACTGATACGAAACATTAAAAACAATATAATACTGTGATTGTATAAATTTCAGAAACTTTTTGTAAAAAACGAAAAAAAAAAAACAAATTGGCCATTGACACGTGAATAATAACTCTATGCGCTACAGTTCGAATGGAATTGATGGACTTTGAATTATAATTTTTAATGAAAGTTACTCAAGAAGCCAGACATTAGTAATATCATTAAATTTGACTTACACCGTAGATTTATTATGTTTGTAAAGTAAAAGCTCCATAACGCTGACTAATATCCGTGACCTTCTCTTTCCACGGAAAAGAGAAAGTGATTCAACGCAGCAGCAAAGGGGGTGTAACACTATGACGATTTTCAGGAAATGGCCGTATTGTCCGTGTGATTCACCCAGTAAGTTATTACAGGAAGTGTCCTGCAGGATAATGTACCGTGGATGCACCTATTCATCTTTTATCAGAAGAATAATCGTTACGCTTCTGTCTGAGAAACTCTTATGATGGCCGTCTGTCATTAAATGACAACAAGTATTAAGGTTTAATGGTTTCGATCGTTATTTTCCATATTTTATGGAAATTAGATGAATACTTATGAATGAAGTTAATAATAAGAACAGGAAATCCAACATCCGAGGGCAATATACTAGGTATGCATAAGTTGTAACTTGTTATAATCGCAGAGAAATAATAGAAATTATGCAAATGCAGAGAGAGAAAAGGTGCAAAAATTGGATTGGCTATCACCAACTACGACAATTAACTACCCACCACTCCAGTACTTAGGTCGAGAGAAAATACCCATCATATTTATCAGAGGCTGAGGGATCTGCTGCTAAAGAGAAGACTCGGCAACCGTTCCTCCTGTAACATTCTACGAGAGGAGATGGAACTAGGGCTGTTCCAAGAGCATTGAACAGTTGTTGCCAGGCATCAACTTTTTCTTTATGAGGAGAGCTGTTATATAACAAATTCCCACACATGCCACTCGTTTCATTAACACCAGGAGGAAACGCGGAAGCTAGTAAAAGCCCTATAAGCGATTGTCAGCCTCGATGCTGAGCCAACTCATATTTTCTTATAAATACTCAATAAATTAGTAAATAAGTTAGGTACAATTAAGTTAAGTTTAAGTACTGTTACTATGTCAGTTTGATTTTTAATGCTTTTCATGATGAAATATGTATATCATGAATAAATAGTAACAAATAAAGTTACTTAAAAAGTGATTTCTGAAGAAAGAGATATAAGGAAAATGACAAGTGAGATCTTGGCGAAGCGTCTGCCAAATTCTACTGGAAATATAACAAACCAACGGATGTATACCCGGATTAATTCAATCATCTCCAAGACACTCTAAATTAAGGATAAACGAATTCCAACAGGTTTTGCACATCTAATGCTACCAAGTCTGATTCCATGCGACTACTATTACCTGAAATACGACACTAAAATCTAACGAGAAAACGGCTCATTACTTCCTCTTCGCATGACTAGGATTGCTCCTATTTGTCTGCCTCTTATCCCGTTTCTGTTGTTGTTGTTAGTAGGTTACCTTAGCATATCTTCTTTGATCTTCCTGTCGATCTTTTACTGAACAGTTTTGTTTTTGCAGATGTCAGCGAGCCTGTCAGGCGTCATTCTGTTCACATGATCATCCCAGTTTGTTTTCCTAATCTTTATCTGTTTAGTGATATGCTGGATGTTCTAACTTGCTTGTTTTCGATACTTTCATTACCTATATTTTTACTTCTGCGGTTATGTTCCTGTTGTTTGTTATGTTAATTTCAAGGTATGTGAAAGTCATCTTCTGCCTTCCACTTCCAGTGTGCGCTCTACTAATGAACATGCATTTTGTTCTTTTGAAAGAGATCTTCATGCCGTATGTTTTCACTGTTGTGTTAAATATGTGGAGTTGCCTTTGTAGATTGTCTTTATTGTTTGCTATCAGTAATGCGTTGTCAGCGTAATATAGTATATTAATTTTGTCAGGTTACTTTTACAACCCTATATATATATATATATATATATATATATATATATATATATATATCTATTTATATATCTATTTTTATATATATATATATATATATATATATATATATATATATATATATATATATATATATGTATGTATGTACAGTAGAATCTCGATTATCTGAAATAATATGGACCAAAGCGATTTCAGATAATCGAAATTTCGGTTGATCCGAATTTTTTTATAAAATAGAAGTTTGGATTGAATACAACATTGCAGATTGACTTAAAAGCATTTATACGATATGCTATTACGTACATAGGTATTTATTAAAACAAAGAATAGAAAAATTAGTTTACTTATTTTATGTATATGTATGGAAAATCGAAAATAAATATATTATTTTTAACTTTAATGTCTTAAAAATGAGGTAATTTTTAAACTGCACTCGTTTTGCGTTTGCGGCTGCAATGTCTCTCCAACGTTTGATAAGCAAAACGGCCGCGGCGGTTGCATTTTCTTGTTGTTCTACATAAGTTAGCGCTTTTTCTAGAATGTGACATTGTTACTGGAATATTGTCAGTGGCTTCTACTTCGTTATCATCATCGTCATCACTGTCTGTTTTATTAGCATTTTTGCATTATACTTTTAATTAATTCTTGGTCAGTCATTTCATCTTCCACACTATCACTGTTTAACCATTCACAAACATCGGTTTCCGTAACACATTCACATCCTGATATTCTTGTAATAATTTGATGTAAACTTTCATTATCTTCTGTTTCTGCCTCTAAATAATGTCTCTCCTCTTGTGGAATTAATTTTGACCAAGATTTTTCCAGAGTACTACTCTTTACTTGATTCCAGGCTGAAGCTATCCAATATATAACATTTTTCAAATTTATCTTCTTTAGACAATCAGTAAGATTGCCACCTTCATCTACTTCTTCTAAAATATGCTCCAATAACGAACGCGTGTAATTGCGTTTTAAATTTCCCAGTACACCCTAATCCGATAGGCTGAATGAGAGAAGTTACAGTAGGAGGCAAAAACATTGCTTTTATTTCCCCACTTTCAAGTTGCTCCGCACTTGGGTGAGTGGGGGAGTTATCTAGTAACAGAATACATTTTCTAGGATATCCATGTTCTTTTAAAAAAAGTTCCACTTTGGGAACAAAATTTCCAAAAAACCAGTCTCTAAATAGAGTCGTGTTTATCCAGGCAGTGTTTTGATTTTTATACAAAACAGGAAAAGCATTGCGATGAATATTTTTAAAGGTTCGTGGATTTGCTGACTTACCAATACATAATAATAGGAGTTTGTGTCTTCCAGAAGCGTTACTGCATACAAGAACAGTAATACGTTCTTTGTTACGTTTGTAACCAGGTGCTCCAACTTCCGTTTTTGAAGCTAAGGTATTTGACGGCAACATTTTGTAGTTCAAGTCTGTTTCATCATAATTATAGATTTGGTCTGGTTGTAAACCATGTTCTTTCATAAGCTGCTCAAAATTCTCTGCAATTTTTTTTGCAGCCGATACATTAGCCGACAATCTTTCTCCACAAGCTTTCAGTTGACGTACACCATGTCTTTTTTTCCACCTGTCTAGCCATCCATCACTTGCAGAAAAATTTACAGGTGCTTCAATAACCGGCAACTCTTCGCTTAAACTCACTGCCTTATGTTTTAAAATTCTTCCTGAAATTGGTATTCCACGTTCTCGATTCTGTGTAAACCATAAAAATAAAGAATCATCCACTTTTTAGTATTCACCGCTTTTCATACTTTTTCGTGCCTGAGTCGGCGATGACAAAAGACTACACCATTTTTTCGCGATTTTTCTCTCCACTTTGAAACAGTACTCACGTCTACACCTACATCCTTCGCTATATTTTTAAGAAGTTCACCATTATCTAAACGTTGAATTGCTTCAAGTTTCTCTTTTAAGGTAATAACAACACGTTTACGCTTATTATTATGACGCTCCATTTTGTAAAATATCTATTAAAACGAAACTATTACCTCTACGATAACAATAGACGTAATGAGTAACTTATAACACTCGTCGACTAACCAAAACATAGACAGCGGTGAAATTCTAGACGTCGCGGAGTCCGCGACGCGTTAAGGAAACCACTCATCGTATGCTTCGAATAATGGGGATTTTTTCGTTTAAAGGGAATACAATTTGCTTTTTAACAGTTTTTTTTCGGATAAGCTGGATTCCAGATAATCGCGATTCGAATAATCGGGATTGTACTCTGTACATATATATATATATATATATATATATATATATATATATATATATATATATATATATATATATATATATATAAATTTTCTAAATTTACAGTTCGTCCTGATGATGGTCTTAGCAGTCCGGAACACGCTGACTGTAATTAGAGAAATGAGAGAAGAAGAAAAATACGACTCCTAAATAATATTAGCAAAGTTATGGTTATCAATTTGTTAATTCTTATTAGTAAGTTTTATATCTCGTAATACTAATTAGCAAGTAACTTTTGGTTCATAAAATTCACTCACGCAATTATCACCCTATGTCATTAAATTACACATATATATCATTCCCAAGCACAAAAAGTTTTGAGGTTCGCCAAAAGAGAAAAAGGAAATATTTATACTTTCAAGTTTTCCAGCTTTAAGACCTAAATTTTTGGCGTGAAAATGGGTTATATATTTAATTTAACTTTTGATTTAAGCGTTGTAAACAGGAACAACTTTTAAGGTTTCTTTTAACGAGAGTTTAAGTTGATTTGCGCTTAACTTTTGGTTTGTTTATTTGTAATGAGAGATTGCAAAGTATGTAAATATGCTATATCTTTAGCTAAACGAGAGTTACGTCAAAAAAGTATTAAGTAAACGATTTTTTTTTCACGTCGCTGCGTTTCAAGCAGCTAGTGGCAACTGAAACGGTTTTTAACATATACCAACATACTGCACTGACTTAGCCGTTACTTGGAGATCCATAATAACTAGGAATATAAATTTATACAAATGTTTAAGATTGCCAGTTATGTTTATTATTGCTGACAATTGTTTCGACACACTCTGTCTTCTTCTGAAGCACGATGTAAATTAACTAACAAAGTATGTTTCAGAATACATAGTTTACCTAATTACAAGTACTAAATTCATTAACAATATTTACCTTAATACCTACATCAAGTTCAATAAAGGAGACCCTCTCCCATCTAATTGATCGTTGAGTAATAGACCTGAGATTTTTCTCTGATTAACTACTACCTGTTCTAAACAATTCAGTAATTTTCCTTTATTTTCGTTATGCAAAATTTTGAAATCTTCATTGAATGTATGATTTTCCTCTGTTAAATGTTTGGCGTAATGAGATTTGTTATTTTTCATTCTAAAGCTTTGTTTATGTTAGTTTATCTATAATATATATAAAATGCAACGTTTCTCTGTCTGTCTGCCTGTCTGCCTGTCTGTCTGTCCGTTAGTGCGCTTATCACTGGAGAACCACTTATCCGATTTACGTACTTTTTTTTTCATTCTTATTTTAATATATGTCAAAAAAAATCTATAATATATATAAAACGTAACGTCTTTCTGCCTGTCTGTCTGTCTGTTTATCCATTACTGCGCTTACGACTCAAGAACCACTTATCCGATTTACGTGTTTTTTTTTATAAAATACGAAGGGAATAAACAGAGACAAAATGCTAATATGTAGTAAAAAAGATGGAAGTTTAGCAGTAAGCTTGGTAGAAAGACTGAATAAATGGGGCGAATACTTTAAAGACACACTAAATGGAGATGAAAATGAGTTGAATGAGAAATAGAAAGCAAAATTAACTGAAGAGCAGGAGGGGACAAACAAACCCTGCAAAGAAGAAATAAGAAAAATTCTCAGAACCCAAAAAAAATAAGGCCCCGGGTGGAAATTGTATAACAGCAGAACTGATCAAAGCTGGAGGACTAGATCTGGAAAATGAAATATGCCGGTTGGTGCAAGAAATATGGGAAACAGAAAAGATGCCAGTGAGCTGGAGAGAGTCGCTCATTTGTCCAATATACAAAAAAGGAGAAAAAAACTATAAGTGCTAATTATAGACCAATAGCCTTACTGGATGTCGTGTACAAGATAGTAGTGTTGACTATCAAAACACACTAGCAGAGAAAGCCGAGTCTATTCTGCGAGAGTACCAGTGTAGATTCAGGAAAAATAGATCGGTTACAGACCAGATATTTTCGATTAAGCAAGTCCAAGATAATAGCTTAAAACAAAATTTGGCACTACACTTGATCTTGTGGATTTCAGAGAAGCATATGACTCTGTAAATAGAGAAGAAATCTACAAGATAATGGAAGAACTAAAAATTCCAAGTAAATTGATTCGCATGGTGAGAATGACCCTGAATGACACAGAAAATAGAGTATTGGTTAAGGGCAAAGTATCAGACAAGTTTAAGGTGAAGAGAAGATTAAGACAGGGGGATCCAGTGTCGACATGTCTATTTAATTTGGTACTAGAGAAGATAATCCGTGAGTCAGAAATAAAAACAAATGGAACAGTATACCAACAAACCTGCCAATGCTTAGCCTATGCGGATGATGTAGCAGTGATTGCAAGAGCAAAAAAGAACCTCAAAGAAGCCATAAGTAGGATAGAAGAAAGGGGAAGGATGAGAGGCCTAAAGATAAATGAGGAAAAAACAAAATACATAGAAATTACAAAGAAGAAGGATAATAAAAACAACAAAAGTTTAGATATAATAAACAACTTAGGGAAAAATATACGTTCGCAAAAGTAGACAACTTAATTATCTGGGAGTCACAATAACAGAGAGTGGACAAGAAAGGACGGAGATACAAGAAAGAATAGCGAAAGGACAAATATGTTTGGGGGCAATGAATCCAATATTGAAATCAAAGAATGTATCAAGAAAAGCAAAAGAAAAATTAAATACGACAGTTGTCAGACCCACGGTGACATATGGATGCGAAACGTGGAAACTGAATGCAAGAGAAAAGAAGACGTTGGAGGTGTGGGAAAGGAAAGCTTTGAGAAGAACCTACGGAGGAAGGAAAGAAGAGGGACTGTGGAGAAGAAGAACAAATTACGAATTAAAATGCCTATATACGAAACCCTTATAAGCCAAATCATAAGAAGCCAGCGATTAAGATGGTTGGGACATCTGGTAAGGATGAAGGAAGAAAGACAGGCAAAGCAAGCCGTAATAAGAGAAGTGGTTGGAAGAAGAGGCAAGGGTAGACCTCGATCTACATGGATTCAGGCAGTAAAGCAAGATCCGGAGTTGATGGGAATCTCGCACTGGGAAAAGGAGATAAAAAGAAGTGGAGACAAGTATGCAACTAAGCCATGGGCCTCTAAGGCCCCTTGAACTATATAATAATATAAACATAAGGAATAAGCAGTGAAGATAAAGGCGAATCAAGTCCACTCGAGCGGAGCCGCGGGCACAGCTAGTTCTTTTATAAAAAGGTCTGCATGTTTGTCCTATATACGTTTTATTGCAAGTGCCACAGCATAATTCGTAAACCCCAGATTTATTTTCTTTTTTTGTTTTACTTTTATTGTTTTTAATATGTGGAGATAATGTGTTATTTGTACGGAAAGCGATATTTACATAATTTCTATGGAAAAAATTTTGAATTTTATTAGTTAATTTTCCGGTATAAGTGAGTGTATGAAATTTTTCTTTGTTTAGTTGTTTGTACGGGTACACCAGTCCTTTTGCTTTTTTAAATTGTTTTTTCATTAAAATATTATCTACGAAATCGCTCCTGTATCCATTGTTTATACTAATTTGTTTTATAATATGTAATTCTTTCTGAAAATTTTCTTCCGTTAATGGTGTATGAATGAAACTATTATAAGCCGAGATTTTATGTGTGAACGGGTGCGAAATTTAGGAAGTTTAGCGGAACTTTATTCAATTTTTGAAATACGTAAAATGTATAAGATTATTCATTATTTGGGTAGGTTAATATCCCTCCTCTAAAACCTTATACTCAGTTTGGGGATTAACCCTGCGAAACAACTGCAAAATGCACCTGAAAGTTGCATTACTTATTCAATCATACTTTTTGCCTACAGAAAGCTATTCGATTTGTTTAAGTTAATAGAGTGGTACATACAAACGGCAAGTCAATAGGCCATGATTTTTTCTTCATTTATTTTATAAGAAAATTGTCAATTATTGGCATTTAAATAATTGTAAAATCTTTTCTTACTCGTGTGTGATTTGTTCGTGAAAAAAGTGATTTTTAAGAAGTAAGTAAAAACTTCAGTGGAGACTTTAAAAAGTAATACTACATAATACCAGCTTGAAACGCACAAAATTTGAAAGGTTTTTTTTCCTCTGTTGGAAACGCAAAAGATCTTCTGCAATATTTTGCGATCTTCTTTTAAATTAAACATTTTCCAGAATGACTTTGCATATTCCAAAAATGGAAGAAAGAACCGACATCGGACGCCATCATTGGTTTTGTTTTGGAAAAAATAGGCTCACCAATGCTAACATCTGACGCTCTTTGCAGTTTAAAGGCAACTCTTCGTGCGCTGGTTTGTAAAATACAAAAAAAGTGGAGGGAATCCAGCATCATTTCTGCATAAAAATGCTAGCTGGCTTGAAAATAATGTAAAATTTTCAAATGCTGTAAGGGATGCATTGCCTAGTGGATCGAGGACCAATGCAGGCAGACCTAAAAAAGAATTTACGGATTGTCATCCTAAAGTGCAAAACAGAAAAGTGCATCATCTTTTGAAGTCCGGTAGTCAAGACGAGTTAGCCAAAGCAACTGCAACAAAGCTATACCAATCTGGAAAACAAAACTCTGCAGCGATTGTCAAAAAACTGGCATCTGGTTCTCCAGAAAGGGGTAGCAAAATCAAGAAGGCTCGCATGTCTTCTTCAAACAGCCCACCAAAAATTAACTCCAGACCAGGCTCTGGCGCTACTTATTGATGCAAACTTATCGTCAAATCAGTACAACATTGTTCGAGATCAAGCAAAAAATCACCGTTGCACTTTGTATCTACCTTAATATGTTGTAAAAGAGGCATAGAGGTTGTGCTATCCAAAGGACATAATAATAATTGAAGTTTCAGCTGAAGTATCAGTTCAGTCGCTTATAAATCATACCGTAGCAAGACTTTGTACAGGGCTAGAAGGGATTCTTAGAACTTTATCAAACGTTAAAGCACTAAATATTATCATAAAGTGGGGTTGTGATGGGGCGGAACAAGTTAATTATCGACAAAAGTATATGGACAAACATAGCTCTCATGATAGTTTAGTGTATCAATGGTACCAATCCAAATGTGCTCCGTAAATGATAATGGTGATAATCAGTCAGTAATTTGGAAAAACCCTGCTTCTTCTTCCACACGGTACTGTCGCCCCATTAAGTTCGTTTTTGCCAAAGAAACAGTCAGTGTAATTACCTCAGAAGTAAACAAAGTGAAAGAACAAATATCTCAACTTACTCCAACCACTATACTTGTGGATGACAAGCAATTTCAGGTTACAGCAAATATGATCTTTTGTATGATTGACGGTAAAGTATGCAATGCTGTATCATCCTGTGCATCATCACAAACATGCTACTTATGTGGGGCTAAACCTAGTGAAATGAACAACATCTGCGATATACCTCAAAAAAATATAAATGAATCCTTTTTATCCCTTGGACTATCACCCCTCCATGTATGGATAAGGTTTTTGGAATGTATTTTACATATATTGTACAAACTGGATATTAAGGCATGGCAAGCTCGTGGAGCAGAAAATAAAAAAAAAGTTGCAGAGAAGAAAAAATACATTCAACAAAAATTCAAAGAAGAGCTTGGCTTGCTTATAGATATGCCAAAACAGCAGACCGGAAACACAAACGATGGTAATACCGCCAGGAAATTCTTTAGAAATGCCGAAAAGTCTTCCGAAATAACTGGCGTTAATTTAGATTTGATCAAGCGTTTTCATATGCTGTTAGAGTGCCTAAATTGTGGTCTTAAAATTGATTCAGAAAAGTTCGGCGAATATGCAAGAGAAACTTTGGAATTGTATTTGAAAGAATATTTCTGGTACTCAATGCCCGTAAGTGTGCATAAAGTCCTTTGTCATGGAAAGGATATTATAGCCTCTTGCATTCTTCCGATCGGACAATTTTCTGAAGAAGCTCAGGAGGTAAGAAGCAAAGACTGCAGAAATATCGCGAACTTTTTACTAGAAAAACATCCCGAATTGACATAAATACGGATTTATTTAATCGACTGCTTATTTCATCGAATCCGTACATCGCAAGTCTTCGTAAAGCACCCAAAACCAAGCACAGTAAAATTACGCCAGAAGTTTTAGAGTTGCAGACCCATGTAATGATTGCGAGTCTTCAGACAATTGCAATGAGTCTCGTTCTGAATAGATGTTAAAAATGTTGTTACAAAATGAATGATTTTTTAATTGTTCTATAATAAAAAACACAAATAAACTGAAAAACTTTAAATAAAACACATTAATTTTTATTAAAAATTTTAAAAAACCAACAAATAGAACTGTTTTACTGGTTTAAATAATTAAGTTCCGGTAAACTCAAGAAATTTCGCACTGTGGGGTGGTTAGAATTAGCGTGTATAGTTATATCTGAGTATGTTGGTTTATGGAAGATTTCAAAATCGTGTTTATTCATTTTGTTTGATATTTTTAAATCTAGGAAATTAATCGATTTATTTGTTTCTATTTCTGCTGTAAAAGTAATATTATTATGAAGTTGGTTAATATAATCTAGAAAAAGTTTTAATTGTCGATCTGTGCCTGTAAAGCAAGTCAATATATCGTCCGGTAGTTTCATACATAACAGCGCCAGGTTTTTCTTTATCAAATAAGTTGGTTGAGGTTTTGACAGAATATTGTAAATTCACACCTAGATATAGTATTAAAAATAGTAATGAATTGATAGCAAAAATTAATCCGTTAATTATACTAAGTAACTTCAGATTTATATCGTTTGATGTACAAAGTCTTTTTCCTAGTATACCACCATCAGACGCTATAAATTTGGTCCAAAGATTACTCAATAAAAATAATGTTAACCCAATAATTAAACAAGAAATATTAGATATCTTAACATTGTGCTTAGATCAGAATTATTTAGAATTTAACGATAACATTTACATAAGTAAGAAAGGTTTAATAATGGGAAATCCTCTTAGTCCAATTTTATCTGAAATTTTCATGGACCATTTAGAAGAACAAATCAGTAATTCTCAACTTTTTAAAAATTTCTTTTATTGGTACCGGTATGTAGATGATATATTGACTTGCTTTACAGGCACAGATTATTCCTAGATATACCAACATGTCTGAGTTGCGCGCACTGACAAACTCTTTATTGAAATACTGATCTCTGATGAGCTTTAACATCGACTTGTTTCGAAAAACTAGGGCTTTCGGGGAAGAAATTGCCTTTATTAGAGTCCGACAAATCCTAATGTAAAACTAATTTACCTGGCTTAGTTCTGTGAGCTTATTTGATTTCTAGTTTATTTCAGTGATATAGCAAAATCATGTGTAATAAATATATCAATATTAAAAACATTAAGTATGTAAAAATTTAATGCGTATGAAGTCGTACCGATTTCCTTTGTGAAAACCACAATAAAGAAGCTGGATAAGTACCGTTTAACAAAAATAATTAAAGATTAGAAAATTGTGCGTCGGAAGGCCTGTTGCTGATAATATTTTTGTTTGTACACACCGACTGGATGACGGTTATTGAACTTTTACGGGAAGTGTGATACGCCTAAAGTATTTTAGAGGTTAGTGATAACATAACGGTAATTGCCTTTTTATTCCATATCTATAAATTTATTATTAAAATGTATATTATTATTTCTTATCTTTCTTAACACAAAACTTTTTAAAAATTAGGTGTCAAGAAGACAACATGCTTACTAAGTCGGCGAAGACAGAGCTGCATTGAGTCACAAGTAAGACTGAGGATTTTTGGTCGGGGACATTATGTTTATGGGGCATTTATACTAATGGAATGAGATACCGGGTGAAATGACGATAGAACACGCAAAAAAGATTAAAAACAGGAAAGTACCCGGGCTAGATAACATACCAAATGAGCTATTGAAATATGGAGGGCAACAATTACTGGCAGAACTTACAAAACTATTCAATAAAATATTATCAGCCAAAGAAGTCCCTAATGAATGGAGAAAAAGCATAACCATTCCTATATTCAAGAAAGGAGACAAGAAATTACCAGAAAACTATAGAGGTATAACTCTGTTAAGTTCAACCATGAAGCTCTTTACAAAGATCATAGAAGCAATAATAAGTGAGCATGTAAACATATCGGAAGAACAACAAGGCTTCAAAAAAAAATAGGTCAACCGTAGATGCCATCTTCATAGTCAAACAAGTAGTAGAGGAGGCCATAGAATATGGAAAACCCGCATTTATGTGCTTTATAGACCTCACTAAAGCATTTGACAGAGTAAGACTAAAACACGTAGTTGATATCCTAAAAGAAAACATGTGCCAAAAAACATAATAGACATCATAAAACAACTAAACCACAATACATGCACTCACATCTTAGTTAATCAAAGACTGACAAAGGAAATACAAACGCCAACCGGAATCGAACAGGGGGACTCTTTAGGCCCGCAACTGTTCAACTTAATAATGGACGAGATAATAACCCATATCAGAGACATGGAGGAAGGATATTCACTTACAACGGGTAAAATCAACATTGTCTGTTATGCAGACGACGCTGTGATCGAGACAGAGAATGACTTACAACGGCTTCTGCACTCATTCTACACAAAAACTAAAGCCCTCAACATGCAGGTATCCAACACAAAAACCAAAACCCTCGTCATATCTAAAGAGCCAATAAGATGCAAACTTGCTCTGGAAAACAAAACAATAGAACAAGTCATGTCATTTAACTATCTAGGCATACAAATCACCTCATGCCAAAATAGAACAAATGAAGTGAAGAACCAAGCAAACAAAGCCAGCCGAATATCAGGCGCACTTCGGGACATCATCTGGAACAATGCCTTATGAATAAAAAGGCAAAAGTAAGGATATACAAAACATGTGTCATACCCACACTAACATACGCTATGGAAACAAGAGCAGACAATAAAAGAACAAAAAGCATTCTTAGAACAACAGAGATGAAAATACTTAGAAACACTTTAGGATACACACTAAGATATAGGAAAAGAAACACAGACGTAAGACATGAATGCGAAGTTAAAGACATAATCAGATGGGGACGTAAACATAGAAGAGCTTGGAGAGATCACGTGGAGAGAATGACTGAGGAAAGATTAGCGAGAATCGCGCGAGATGGTAAACCACGGATACGATGACCCCTGGGAAGACCTTCAAAGAGATGGCTCGAATCATGGACATCAACATCTCAAGAAAGCTGATGAGTTGGAAACTACAGGCCTGAGGCCTACAGTACGTGGAAGAAGAAGAAGAAGGAATGAAAATTTCGAAACTTTGAAAGAAAACACAAGGTTTTTGCCAAAAATCGATTTCATTCTTTAACATAATTTTCTTTAAGAGCGATACATTTATTCCAATGATCTTCCAATATTTGGGTACCTTTCATATAGTACGATTTATTGAGCTCTGTAAGATAAGTCTTAGTTTCCCAGTCGACTTATCCATTTGAGCCAAATCTCGTTCTCTAGAGCCCCTTTTCAAATTTGGAAAGAGTTACTAATCGTTAGGGACCAGATCTGGTAAATACGGTGGATGACTTAGCAATTCATAGCTCAGGTGGTCGAATTTCACCATCGATTTTGCGGAATTGTGAGCTGATGTATTATCTTGGTGAAACAACCCTTTTTTTTTCGCTAAATGCGGCCTTTTTTGTTGATTTCAACATTCAAACGATCCAATAAACCAACGTAATAGTCTCCGGTGATTGTTTTCAAGATAGTCGATCAGTATTACTCCTTGCGCATCCCGAAAAATACTTTCCAAAACCTTTCCATCTGATGTTTGTGTTTTTGGACGGTTCGGTCGGCTTTCATGGTATTCCAGCTACTCTGCGGACTGTCTGTTGGACTCAGGCTTGTAGTGGTGGATCCATGTCACGAACCGATGCAAAAATTTCTTTGGATTACATCAGAATTTCTGTTCTTCGACACGTTTTTGTTTTTGATCAAAGTGCACGGCACCCGTAGGGCCCATACTTTTTTCATATGCAAATATTCATGAAAAATATGCCTCACGCGTTCTTTTGATATCTTTACGATGTCAGCTATCTTTCTCACTTTTACTTTTCGATCATTCAGAACAATATGGTGGATATTTTTGTGCTGTTTGAAATGATTGCCTCATTTAGACATCCAGAACGTGGGGCATGATCGGTGCTTGTACGACCCAATTTAAGTTCACTAAACCATCGGCATATACAGTCAGTCCAAAAAGTCTCCATACACCACCTGCTTTCTATAATATTTTTCTGTTATGTTTAACTTTTTAATAAGAAAACATGTTTAGATTAATATTTGAAACCTAACCAACAAAGATTAGTATTAACAACAAATACGGAACATTTTATTTAGAAGTTACATCATTGTTATAAAAATGTAAACAAAATTAATGACAAAAAAGTCTCCATACACTTAACAATTACGAATAATAGTTTGACCGAGATTAACGGAAAACAAATTCGTTTAAACTAATATTTATTGGGACCGCCGTTGGTTTTGATAATCTCCTTTAACCTTTTTGTCATGCTTGCAACCAGTTTTCTAGCAACTTCTGCTGACATGTTCTCCCATTCGTTCAATATTCTGTTTTTTAATTCTTCTCTATTTGAAACATTATGTTTGCGAACGCGCCGTTTAAGTTCCTCCGATATATGCTGGATGTGGTTAACATCGGGTGACAGTGGAGGTGTATGAAGCTGCTGTCGTACATTATGGATCATCCATTTTCGCACCAAGTTTGCAGTATGTTTCGGATCATTGTCTTGTTGGAAAATATATCTTTTGTTGAGTGTTAATTTTTGGACACTTTCTCTTAAATTATCTCTCAAAATGTTCAGATAAACATGCTGATCTATGGCATCAAACTCTGGTCATTCCTTCTATATATATATATATATATATATATATATATATATATATATATATATATATATATATATATATAGATATATGTATATATATATATATATATATATATATATATATATATATATATATATATATATAGATATATGTATATATATATATATATATATAATATATATATATATATATATATATATATATATATATATATATGTATATATGACCATTATGCTCATTGGATCAGGGATGTATTCAAGTATTAATACTTATATTATCGAGTTGGAACATCAAGGCTGTAGAAAATAGTGTATGATTTTGTTCAGACCAGCGGTGTCCCCATAAATATATATGTATAAAGAATTCCCTGTGATAATGAAACTGTTCACAATTGTCTATAAGGGAAATTAAAAAATCAAGGTTTAAATTAAATAAAGTATATTATTCGCGTAGTTCTTCCATGATCAAGTTAATGGAGTCACGCGAAGCAGAAAGTTTTAAAAAAATGAATTACGTTTCAAGTCCCCCATTTCTTCCACTAATAAAATTCACTAATTGTCTTAAGATATATTGATTAAGTACAGCTTAAAGAAATATATTCCTTAGTTTCAATTTTCATTGTTAAATATGACGATGGTCAATGACGAATCACAAAAATATGTGAAGCGAATTCGTAGAAAACTTGCAAAGATTTTTTTTTAACATTATATTATATATGAATGTAAAACTACGGATCTCTTCTTTAAAATGGTTCCTGGATCATTTCTATACGTAGTGTAGAAGTAATAAAATGTAAATTTCCAATCCCTCCAGCGGACATGCATCCCCAAAGCAGAACACTGCCATCCCCTTGTCTCACCATGGAACAAATGTTGTTAATATCGAATCAGGTATTCTTCTTTCTCCAAATTTTAGTTCTGCCATCAGAATCAAAAAGGTTAATTTTAGTTTCATCACTAAAGATTACGGATTTCCAAAATTCAGGAGGCTTAGTAACGTATTTCCTAGCAAAAGCTAACCGCTTTTTGCAATTAGCTTCCGAAATTAACGGCTTCTTCCTGGCTGCACACCCCCTTATAGCCTGCCCTGTGTAAACAATTTCTCACTGTTTATGAACAAACATTTTTCGAAAATAGTTCCAGTATTTCTTCTCTTAATTTTGGTGCACTTTTCTTGGCATCTAAAATTATTTGTTTAACAATACTGGCATCTTAACCTGGAGCCAGTTTCTTGGGATGACCAGAGCGTGGTCGCATTTTATAGGAACCCGTTGATTTATACTGGTTTACAATGTACTGAACAGCAGCATGCGACTTTTTAACAATTTTTTCTATAATTTTGTACGATTTACCATCTTTCCACAAATCAATTATGATCTTTCGAACTTGAAATGGAATTTCACAATTTCTCTCGCTCATTTTTAATACTACTTTGAACACCCACTGCAAAATTACTAGCAACAAGTAACAGATTATAAAGTAGGCCGAAAATTATTCATTTGTTTTCAGTTTAGCGAGCAACAGATAGCTTGGTAAAATACGGCTGATTATAACGTGTTTTCTTCAATGCAGTTCTTGAGTGTATGGAGACTTTTTTAACATTAATTTTGTTTACATTTTTATAACAATGAAGTAACTTCTAAATAAAATGTTCCGTAGTTGTTTTTAATACTAATCCTCGTTGGTTAAGTTTCAAATATGAATTTAAACATGTTCTCTCATAGTTCCAATTAATGAGTTAAACATAACAAAAAAATAGTATAGAAAGCAGGTGATGTATGGAGATTTTTTGGACTGACTGTAGATGCTTTTCATGGAGCTGTACCTCGCAAACTATTAGACAAAATGTCATGAAAAGTTTACATGAATCCTCTGAGAGTTGTCACTAAATGAAAATCATCTGTTTTTTTGTTTGTGCTGCCATCTTTCGGAAAGCTTCGGGACTTTTCACCCCATCCCTATGGTAGGCTCTGAAGGTGCATTCGTTACTGTATCCTAGGAAACTATCCGGGAATGAGGAGTGGAAGACAACGTGCTAGGTTTGAATAAAACTATGCTCTTGAAGAGATAGGTTTTTGCTGAAATAATTGGACAGACGTTACAGGCTAGGGTAATTAAGGGCTACCCGCAGAGGAAAGTTTTCTCTCCTCTGTTGTGGTGCCCCGTACTTAATTGCTACTCCATTAAAAGAGACCTGGACACACAGACATACGCCGACTAAGTAATAGTCCTCTGTAGGTGTGGCAATTTGCGTGGACTTTCGAGCCACCCAGATGTCCTTGAAATAGCCTGTGGCAAGCTTGCAACCGGTAAGTGAATGTTAACATTTGTTTGCCAAACTAGCGGGTAAAGCTTCTCGTATTGGTATCTGACCATATGGGTGACCACGGAACTAAGATGACTAGCACACTAGCTAAACAGTGGGCTCTAATGAGCGTAGATTTGTTGAACGACAAGTTTCTTAGAGTCTAAAACAAACCACCATGTATAAGATAATCCAATAAACTCATAAGTGAACCTAATCCTAAGGGCGCCAGGTCTAAATTCGTGGAGAACCAAAATTTTGCTGTTACCCAAAGCTGTGGATTCGTCGATATCATCAACATTTATCCTGCTACTTTAATAGTTGGAAGTAAGAATGGAAATTTTCTAATTTATTTCTGATTACACGTAAATCGTTATACAGATTCAACATGTAAATTTGTGCTCTCATTTTCCATACTTAAAACTTAAAAAATAAAACAAGAAGATAATTTCTAAAACTTTTTTACATTAGAAAAAGATCTACGGTATAATGACATTCAGTAATTACTTCTAATTACTTGTAAAATTACCTTGTGGCATAAAAGATGTTGCCAGCAAGTGCTCGTAAGTTTTAGGGGGAGGAAATGAACCAGTTCTGGGCCAGGCCTGGGATGCCTGGAATGGCTGAGAGTTTCACAAAAATAAATAACCGCGATTTGAAACGTATTATTGTTTAATTACGAGAGGGAGTAAGAAATATAGAAAGTTGCTAATTAATTTAGGAAACTCCCTGGAAGAAGCGTGGATTAATTTTGGTTTTCTCAAGTATCTGTTGGTAATACTTAGTAGCTGGAGAAAGAGTTTTTATTAAAGGAAATAGAGTTTCAGGTTCGGGAAAAGTTTTCGTAAGGCAGAGCCGTTTTATCTTAAGCAATTTGTGGCTGAATTTTAGGTATTTACAAGAAATTAAAGTTAAAAGTTATTTTGGAATGATCGCACAAAAGGGTAGTAAAAATATAAGTCAGTTTTAAATAAATATCTTGGAGCTTTTAAGGAGAACCGCAAAGGTCTTCTTTACGAAAATTAAATTTTGAAAAAAACTTTCGAAAAAGTCTTAAAATATTCAATAGAAAAATGAAGATGATGAGAAAGATGTAAGAGAGGAGGAGAGAAGAAAACTGTTTATGTTGGTGTATGTTTTACTTTAATATCAACCAAGCACATTCGGCATTTTTTATCTTTCGAAAAAAAGCCGAACGTGGAGATGGACTGAACAAATCGCCAGAATGGTGGACGGAAGATGGATTGGATTGGATGTTATGGGGATTGGGTGCATCGACTACCAAGGTCATTTAGCACCCAGCAACGTGGTGATTTTTGAATATTATTAGAGTTATTGCTTACATTAGATGGTAATAATGATGCTCTTTTAAGTATTTCTCGGTTTGATTTATATGGTATTGCATTTGATCAGATGCTAAAATTTGTTTCGTGTTCAGTTATAATTGATGCTTTTCTCTGGACTGAGTAGAGTGAGGAGATTCAAATATGTGTTTTACTGTGAGACTTAACTGACAGATCGAACAGATGGGAGCATCTTCTTTTTTAGTGTTCCGTACGGAACACTTATAAGATGACTTCGGTATCTGTCACTCTGTCTGTCACACCCGATTTTCTCCGAAACTATTTGTCATAGAATGTTGAAATTTGGTAATAATATAGGAACTGATTAGAGCCGTGTAGTTTTGAAAGTTAAATTTTGACTTAAGGGGTTAGTTTTGGGGGGTGAAATCGGAAGGGAAAAAACAATTTTTTTACTAGGTCATCGAGTGTGGTGTCAAATGAAAGCTTGTGAAAACACGAGTAAAAAATATATATACAATATAATACTTGCGCACGCTTTTCTCTGTATTATTTTTAAACAATCGCGAAAAATCGCTGTCCCCCCATCTTATCTCGAAAAGTACTGATCAAAAAATTTTGAAAAAATTCTGGAATATTCTCCACGGAGTGTGGATTGAAAGAAAACTATCACGAGTGCATTACCTTTAATAATTTATCTGGTATATAAAAAAAAACAAAAATTTCAAGGTCATAAGTTTTCAGTAAAGATTGGAAACAAGCTTTGTTGAAAACTCATTTGAGGTGGGTTTTGTAAAGTCACCGATCATTTTATACTACCGTAACAAAATTTTTTATATTAAAAGCAATCAACGTACGGAACACTAATTGTGCAAGTTCAACTTGTACTTGACCGGTTATTTAATAAATAGGAATGGGTTAGGTAGGTGTGGCCTATTGCAAGTCTTCTCCTTATAGTGTTTAGTCTTCTTGAGAATGATGGATTCTGAAAAGGAGGGTAGACCCTAGGTTTGAGTTCCCAGAGCTCGTTGGAAGATTCCTCCAAATCCCACTGTAGTTGAAAGAGGTCCCTACATATGTGTTTAATGTGATTGAAGTAATCATTTGGGTAGTTTTCTTCTCTTATTAGGATGTCTTGATGCACTGCTTTTTTTTAGCATATTGATCTGGTTTGTCGTTGCTCTCAATCCCGGTGTGTGAGGAGCTCCAGAGAAAGACTCTTGAGATGTTACGGTGATTGGCTATATACAAAAGATCACTAATCTGATTTAAGTAGGCAAATTTAGTATTCCCATTCTTTGGGGATTCCAATGCGCCCATAGATTCGAAGACTATTAAGTACTTGCCGGTTTTCCCTGCATTTATTGCATATCGGACGGAAGATGGACAAAGAAACTTCTAGAGTGGAGGCCAAGAGCTGACAAGCGCAGCTGAGGTTGACCTCTCACACCATGGACAGATGATCTGAAGAGAATATCAACGACTTGGGTTGTAACAACTAAAGAGAGAGAACTGGAGACGTTTAGAATAGGCCTCTGTCCAGCCGTGGACTTGAAAGCGGGCTTACGATGATGATGATGATGATGACATTTGGCCTTTAGAAAATGGTCATTCTCAGTGTTTAGACTTTACAAATGAGTGAATAGGGTTCGCAACTAACAGAAATAGTGCTTACCAACGAAACTTGTTGTCAAGTACCATTAAAATGGTCTATATTCACCCAGCCAGAAAAAATCCACAATGGCTGAGAGTTTTGCTGTTGAATTAAAAGTACTGGCGGTTTTTTACCGAGTTTGTTGGCTCCTAGCACTTTTGAGTGTATGTTTTTTAAATATCTTCTGCTGTTACTGTGTGTTTGCGATTAGCCTCTTCATCTAGGCCAGTAGTTCATAACTTTGGATGTCCGTATTTTTATTGCAAGAGCAGAACACATACTTGTCGGCCTTGGTTACAACAACTTACTGATTATTTTCGTCTGATTAGTCACTATCTATTTTTTCTAATTATAAATATAGCTGCGTAATGAAAAAAATTAAGTTAACTTGTTTCCAAAAGTAAAATAAATTCTGAAGCAGTATTGGTGTGTTAAATTACTACCGCGACGGTCCGATTCTAGTACGAAGCGGAAATGTTAATATCGATGAACTATCTCTTTTACAGATAATAATTAAACGTAGTTATTTTCAATTACATTCTTCATAACGAGATTTCTAAAATGTTATTCATCAAAAAAAGCAAACATAATACCGTCAATAAATATCCTGGAAAATAATAACTCGAACCTCGGATTTTAATTAAAGTTCAGGAAAGCTGCTTTTAAAATCCTATTTTCTGTTGTTTCTTTTATCGGAGCCAAGAATCTTAAATTACTGAAAACAGCGCACTCTACCTTAATTGCTTTCTAAAAGAAAACAGCCTCCTTTCCAGAAAGCCAAAGCTGATTTGCTTAATGCTTTGTCATGTGTAACGAAAGTATAATGCTTCAATTTAGCAGGCTGTCGTCGGCATGCACTTTTCCGGTTACTACCTTTCAACGAGCCGTCCGTTTTTAAAATATAAAACTGCGGCGAAACAATTTTCCAGACCGAGGCTAGATGGCCAACTCGCCGCACAGTGGTCAACCTATCTTACAAATTTGACAAAAAATTTTAAATCATATTCTAATGTAAAAATAAAAAACCAGTAGGTAGAAAAAGTACCGTATTAATTGTCTCTACAACCATAAAAAATAGCAATATTTGTACATTACCGTCAATGCACAGTCACATTTTTTTCATGAATGATTACACTGGTCAAATTTTTCTCTAACAGCTTTTGTTTTTGAGTTATAGCTAACTACCCTCATTTACTATTTTTACTTAGATTTTCGTTTTTTATTGGACACTAAAATATATTTTGTTGTTGTTTTAGATATGGCTTCGTCAAGAAGATGTTGTGTGCTTAATCCTGATTGTTTTTGCTATATTTGTGGTGAATATATATTTGCAAAATATCGAAAACCTATATCGGACTTTGTGAAAACTGCGTATCATAAATACTTTAAAATAAAATTGTGTAACCAGGACAAGCCATGGGTTCCTCATATTGTATGCCAGAAATGTGTGGTATGTCTACGGTTATGGTCCAGTGGAAAAAGAGATGCAATAATGTTCGTAACACCCATGATTTGGCGAGAACCTCGAAATCATCATGACGATTGCTACTTCTACGTTGTGAAAATAAACGGCATTAACCCTGGAAATCGAAGTAAGTGGTCATATCCTAACTTATCTTCTGCTCAACGACCTCAATTAAAATCACAAGAGGTACAACCCAGCACATCTAAATCTTCTGATGATCCAAATCTCTGTGAACCCGAACGAAATACATTAAGTGAAGATTCTGATTCAGACTACAAATGTAGCCTTTCAGAACCTCAATCATTTAATCAGAAAGAACTAAATGACTTAGTAAGAGATCTGAGCTTACCAAAAGAAGCTTCTGAAATTTTAGCATCTCGTTTAAAAGAAAAAAATTTGCTTACTCCGGAAACCAACATTACATTTTATCGTACCCGAGAAAAAAAAAACTGTTACCGTATTTTTCTCAAGAGAAGGATTTAGTTTTTTGTAACGATGTTGGTGGTATTTTGCAGCAGATGGGATTAAAACAGTACCAACCAAGTGATTGGCGTCTTTTCATAGACAGCAGCAAAAGAAGTTTAAAGTGTATTTTGCTTCATAACGGTAACAAGTACGGATCTATACCTATTGCACGTTCGACGACTTTAAAAGAAGAATACGTAAATGTTTCTAAGGTTATGGAAAAAATTAAGTATCAAGACCACAAATGGGTCATTTGTGTTAATCTGAAAATAGTTAACTTTCTTTTAGGTCAACAAGGGGGGTACACAAAGTTCCCTTGTTTCATGTGTCTCTGGGATAGTCGTGACAAACAACACCATTGGTCACAGAAAGTTTGGCCAGTGCGGGAAAAGCTAAAAGTTGGTAAAAACAATATTATAAACGTGCCTTTAGTTAGCCGAGACCGCATAATACTTCCACCACTTCATATTAAACTCGGCATAATGAAACAGTTTGTGAAGGCGCTTGACAAAAGTGGCGAATGTTTTAATTTTCTTTCACGCAAGTTTCCAGGATTAAGTTCAGAAAAATTGAAAGCTGGTATTTTGATGGGCCACAGATTAGGCAACTCGTGAAAGAGCCTAATTTTGTCAAATCAATGACTGAAGTCGAATCCAAAGCTTGGAATTCATTTGTTTTGGTTATGAGTAACTTCCTAGGCAGAAAGAAATCTGACGACTATGTCGAGCTTGTTGAGTGCATGCTATCGAACTTGCAAGAGCTAGGGTGCAACATGAGCATAAAAATCCACTTCCTGCACTCGCATTTAGACCGATTTCCACAAAATCTGGGTGATTTTAGTGAGGAGCAGGGTGAAAGATTTCATCAGGATCTTCGGACAATGGAAGAGCGTTATCAGGGGCGGTGGGACTCACATATGATGGCAGACTACTGCTGGAGTTTGCAACGAGATCTACCTAAAGTCGTTCATTCAAGGAAATCTTATAAAAGATCATTTGCTAGTGTTCAATAGAAATTTTGTTAACATAATGTTTATTTTTTTGTATTTTTTTGGCAAAATAATAAAACTGTATATTTCAAAAGGTAAAGCTGTTAGCAATCTCCCAGTATTTTTTTCATAGTCAGGGCCATAGAAATATCCAATAACAGAAAAAAAAAAATAAAGGAAACAAGACTTGTGTTGACCAGTGTTATATTTATAACGTTAGCATAACACTGTAAGAGAGATATCATACGACGAAGGACGCAAATTAATTAAATGAGTAATTTCTCATTTTTTTTTCTTTTTAAACTAACAAAAATTAAACAATAAACCAACACATATATTTTCTTCTTAAAGCGCCTATTCGGTTCGAATGTTGGCAATCATTCTGGCTATTATTACTTTATCCACTACAGCTCTGAAAAGACCGGTAATATTTGTTGAGAACCAATTTCGCAGATTGTTTAACCAGGAGATACGTCTGCGTCCTGGTTCCCCTTCTGCTTTAATAAATGCCATCTGTTTCCAGTAGAGGTTACTAATAACCCGCAGATCCTTTCCATCGAGCCCAAGGTCTTTCACAATTCCGACCATTTTGTTAAGTTGGACTCTATCGAAGGCCTTTTGGTAATTGATCAGGCACAGATACACGTCACAACTGACGTCTCTACTTCGCTGAATCAAAACCTGCATAGAAAATAGGGTCTCTCTGCCCCCCCGTTTACGAAAACCGAATTGTGTAGCTGATATGTTTTCTTCACATAACTTATATATCTGTCTGTTAGTGATTTTCAGAAATGTTTTTAAAATATGGCTTATAAGGCTCATTGTTCGATATTCTCCGCATTTTTTAGCGTGTAGTCAATCAACGCTTCTGATGAAGCTAACATGGTTAGCGAAACGAGCGTCGAGTGCAAAAATAAAATGTTGGGTGCAGTGGTGATATATACTGAGTAGATTTCTTAAACAGTATTTAACTGAAATTTTTTTTTTTCAAATTTTTTGGTGAATTTGGAAATCCTTTTAATATTCACGTTTTACTTACCAATAAGCATTGGCATGCATGGAATATACAGACCATAATGTGGAAAGTTTAACTTTCTTGGCTTTCTTTGAATTGATTGTTGTAATTTGGATTTATCTGGTAGAGGATTTCAAATGTTCGTATTTGAAGTACCACACACATCATTGTCACTCCCAACAATTTCCATTAGTTTTTGTAAATTTTACAAAACAACTGACTAAAATAACAGAAATTTCCTCAATTCATTAAATTCTACCAATAATTGGCAAAACCATACACGAGTTCAGAACAAGCGTTTGGGATACTAAAACAGGTGGTAAAAATGACATTAAACAGACGATTATATCAGCAACCTCTACGTCATTGGCTCGCAACATCTGGCTGTCAGGAACGTAATTGGCGGCCCCTCAAAGAAACCAGCAACAATCGTTCTTTGCTTAACAAATGCCCACCACCCAGTGGTGAGACTGATCACCGACCGCCTGAGGAAACATTTACAAAAAATGGGTATCCACAATGGTCCCACGACAGGCAGACTATGTGGTGAAGAGGACGAAATCTCAATGCACATCCTGTGTAAATGTGCGGCTTTAGCTTGGAACAGATATAAACTGTACGGAGATCTACATCGTGGAGATAAATTACTACATGAGGGGTTGGAAGGAAACTAATAAACTTTTTTAAAGGGACGGCGCTCATGTAACCAAGAGAGGGGAGCATATTAATTCAAGAAACTGCAGTGCACAAACACACCCCTACTCCGCTTACCACCAACTAACTAACTCATCATCCATCAGCCGTTCTCATACACTGCTGCCTCCTCTAAGAACTCCCACTGATCTCTGACTTAAGCGGTGTTAATCCAATTTCCTGCAAGTCTTTTGAAGTTATCGCTCCATCTTATTGGTGGTCTACCTCTCTTCCTCTTGTTTTGTCTGGGTTTCCATTCTATTAGTCTCCTACACCATCGGTTATCATCTCTTCGGGCTATATGGCCTACCCATCTCCAATTAGATTGCGTAATTTTTTGGATAATATCTATTACATTTGTTCGTTGTTTGTTTGTTATTTTATTCTTCCTTGTGATACCCAGTATTCATTTCTGTTGTGATACTCTCAGTTTGTTTGTTGACTGTTTTGTTAATGCACATTGGCAAATTACCTTGCAGTGTATCTCTCAGCTTCCCAGCTGTCCATCCTAAACCCACACGACGGTGTATCTCACGGGTTTAGTTACCTTTGCCAATTTGTATTTCATGTTACTGTTCGTAACTAGATTAGTCATAAACTTGATTTTCTGAAAGTTAATATTCAGACCAATATTTGCTGATTTTATTTATAATTCGGTAAGCATTTATTGGTCATCACCTAGATTTTCAGCTATTATGACAATATCATCAGCAAAGCGCAGATGATTTAGGTATTCGCCATCGCTGTTTATGCCTTTTCCATCCCAATTAAGTTCCTTAAAAGCATATTCTAACACCGCCATGTTTCACTTGGTCTTGAGTCTTACACTTGGTGTTGCGTTATTATAAATGAATTTAATTAACTGAGTATATCTGTAGTCTATTCTCATTTGCCGCAGAGCAGACAGTATCGCCGGCAACTCCACAGTGTCAAAAGCTTTTGTAAAATCCACAAATACTAATACGAGTGGTTTGCTGTATTCTATAGATTTCTCTATAAGGATTTTGATGGTCTGTAAATGATTATTAGCACCGTATACACTTCTAAAGCCAGCCTGTTTGAGTGGTTGATAAAATCTCGTTTTCGCTCTAGGCGTTTTGTTACGATTTTGGTGAACCACTTATACAAATGTGAGAGAAAATTCATCGGTCTATAATTTTCAAGGTCAGTTATGTCTTCTTTTTTATGAATGAGGACCGCCACTACGGTATTCCTCTTGTTTGGGATTATGCTATTTTTCAATTACGCAGAAAATGCACAAACTATAGAGGCCTAAGCATAATATCGAGTATGGGACGTTTGTATGAAAAAATTATTAAAAATATCATAGAGGGAAATATAAAAGGAAAAAGACCAAGCAGGCTTTACGGCCGGAAAATCATGTATAGACCACATATACACTATAAAACAAATAATGGAAAAAAACTGGCAAAGAATAGAGAAGTTCATCTAGCCTTCATAGACATAAGAAAGACCTATGACTAAGTACCAAGACAAAGATTATGGAACGCAATGAAAGAAATAGGCATTGACAAAGAACTAATATACGCAGTAAAAGCTCTCTACGAAAACAATACAATGAACATAAAAATAGAACATAAAATAGGGAAGAGACTCCAAACATCAAAAGGTGTATTACAAGGATGCTCTACATCCTCAACATATTCAAAATATACCTCGAACAAACATTAAAAAAATGGAAGCAAAAGTGTAGTGGAATGGGAGTCCCACTACAAGAAGATTACTTATATATTCTAAGTTTCGCAGACGACCAAGTAATCGTAGCGCAAGTTGAGGAAGACCTCAGTTATATGGTAAGAAAACTGAAAGAAGAATACACTAAAGCAGGATTAGCAATAAACTTTGATAAAACGGAATATCTAACAACAAAGGAGGGAAAAGTGGAGAATCTAGAAATCGATAACGAAACAATAATCAAAGGAACCGATAGATTTAAATATTTAGGAGCCATCATTTCAAAAAACGCAACATCAGAAGAAGAGATTAAAGCTGGATTAGGACAAACGCGGACATGCATAAGGCAATTAAATTCGATCCTGTGGGACAAACACATTACAAAGAGAAACAAAACACGCATATACAAATCAATAATACAAAGCATAATTACATACGGATCAGAAACTTGGACGATCAACAAAAGAAATAAATCTAAAATTAAGGCGGTAGAGATGGAGTATTGAAGAAGATGTTGTAGAGTGACACATATGGAGAGAATAACAAATGAAGAAATAAGAAGCAGAATGAACATCAAAGAGAACGCAATAAACACCATTAAAGAAAAACGATTAAAATGGTACGGACACATAAGACGGAGCGAATATAATAGGTGGATAAAGAAAATAACGGAGTGGAGCCCTATAGGAAGAAGAAAAAGAGGAAGACCCAGACGATCGTGGAGAGACGATGTGGACGAGGCTATGGAGGACAGGGGTCTAACAGATGGAGACTGAGTAGATAGAAACGGATAGAATCAAAGGTTGAGAGAAGGAAGACAGTGTCAGCTGCAGAAAATCCTTGATATATATATATATATATATATATATATATATATATATATATATATATATATATATATATATATATATTATATATATATATATATATATATATATATATATATATATATATATATATATATATATATATATATATATATATATATATATATATATATCTATTACGATCTGATCTTCTCCGGGAGCTTTGTTATTTTTCATTTCTCTAAGAGAAATCCTTACTTCTTCCAGTGTTATCTCCGGTAATTCTTCTAAACCTTGGTTGATCAATTTATGTCTTTGTGATTTCGAAGCTTCATTTATTGACTCTCTTTGTTGACTTGTGCATAATTTTATATAGAATTCTTCTGCAATTTCTGTCTTTTACAGTTTGTCATTTCATTCCGTTCACCAACCGATAATTAGAATAAATAAACAATAACCTTATCTCCGTATTTCCATAACTTTGATCCACTGTGCACTGACGACATACCCGAGTAAAAAACATGTCATTTTTCTATTCGGTCTTTTTCTTATATAAACTCGACTAAAAGTTATTAATACGAACTAACTGGTTATGTCAAAGCCAAACATTGCCATCGTTAGAGTCGGAATACTAATCAGGAAAAAGTTCTGGGCCCGCGATTCTTGATTGATATGGCCGGGGAATGATAATAAGGCTAAATTAAAGTTCTCAAGATTCTTATGCATCAGTGAACCAATTTTTTCCATTCTGCCATTAGGGATAATGATTTTGCGGTTTAGGGTTATTTTTTATCTGATAGGTATACCAAGACACATTGAGTTTTACATTCCTTAAATTAAGTCCATTAAGAAATCGCGTATTTGAAAATTTTACAAAAGATCTACATGTTTTCTTAAATATTTTATTTCCAGTTGACGAAAATACCTAACATTATCATTTTTACCAGTAACTATCCCTTTGAAATAATTTATTTACTCAATGACTGCGTCAAAATTTTCGAATCTGATGAACATTCAACATTTCCGTGAGAGGTTGAGAGATCATATGGAACAAGGGGAATACTCTGCTGGTCCGGTATTACTAGACAATACGAAGCCATATGAAGTAGGAATCGTGCGATAAGCTACCTGGAGAATTTTTTGGCGGACAGGCTTCAGTATGTCTTAATATCGCTTAGCGATTTTGGGAATAAACTTTCTTCGATCTTCATTATTTACCTGTTATATAAGTCTGGGATCCTAGAAGTACCCGAGCAGTTTTTCAGGCCACATTGTTCGCTGAGGTTAGTGTTTCGTATCCTATCCCTACTGGTTTTAGCAATTATTGCTCTTATAGTTTTCAGTTCGGCGGTATGTAGCATACTTTTTGTTTTATTGGTACCTTCTCATGATTCTATACTGTAGGTCATTATGGGTCTGATACAAGCCTTTTATATTTACATACAACATCCCTTAAGCAACCTGAGATAACTGCTGCTTTATTAATTAGTCCTCTAAGGTCTCTGACTGGGTCTTGATATCTTAATAAATCCACATCAAGGTATTTGAACTAGATTAACTATTCTTTGGATTTATCTTCCACTACGAGTTTGCAACCTGATGGGGTCTTTGACAATAAGGATGGTTTTGGTCTTTTCATTTAAAAAGTTGTCTGTAGATCGTCTTCACTTTCAGCACTCAGCGCTGCGTCGTCTATGTAACAAACCAGACTAATTCTGTAGTTACCCGTTCTGTATTCCATTCCTAGTGATTCTACAGTCGATCAAGTAAGAACGTGTCCGTCATAATTCATTTTTGGTAGTTGCCAGTCTAGCGATTCAAAAAAAAATCAGTAAAGGGACCTTTTGTCTACGACGCATTTTAGTAAAACTATCAGCCGATTCCGAACTTTCGTCGAAATCACGTAAAATCCAAACTTGTTAGCGCGTCGGTTCAAGGCAATCCTTTCTTTGTTCTCTTCCAAAGGGGCCTAAAATAACACATTCCGCGACCGCTAAATATATTAAAAAGCCGGTATCGTTAGTGAAGAAGTGTGTAAATCGTTTTAACGAGATGAAAAATGTCGACGACTTGTCAATACGTAGCTCAATATGAAAAGTCACTCTGAAAGTCGAAAAACGAATCGTGTCTTTGTTTTCACGGGACTCGAAATCACGTCGCGAAGCGGCTAGCTCGGGCCCACGATAAGATACTAGAGTGACCCTCACAATCGCCGGACGCCAACACTATTGAAAACGTTTGTTCCCTTGTAAAGGCAAAGCTGAGAGGAAAGACTCTGAGCACTTTGACTTAGTTGTTTCGCAAGATTCGAAAAATTTGGAGATAATTGCAGAAAATCTTGTCGACAGCATGACTCGCAGATGCGAGGCGATTATTGATGCAGGAGGCGATTGGACAACTTACTAAGCTTGCGCCGTTGTTACCACACCAAAGAATACATTGATGGCAAAAATTTTTCTCGAAACACATTTTTTTAAAAATACGAGCGATCGTGTTCTTACTTGGTAGAAAATGTTTTTATTATTCAAAAACGAATTTTGAGAATCGTAAAAAAAATGAATTATCGTCAAAGCTGTAGATCGGTGTTTAAAGATATGGGCATGATGACAGTGTATGCGATATATATTTATGAAAACTTAATGTTTCTTTTTCAAAATAAAAATTTATTTGAATTTAAATTAGTACATGGCTATAACACAACAAGAACAATATGATTTTAAATGTTCAATGCATAGATCAGGGGTGCTCAAACTTGAACTGCTGGCGATCTACCTCAATATTATTAGACTATTATCGATCGACTCTGAGAGGCTGCAAGTAAGTGTGATGCAGGATTGTCGTCTAGGTAGGGTGTATCGTGACACAGATATTAGTTTTCCGCACAATATGCATTTTTTAGTCAAGGTAAGTGTAGGTCTGCTCTAAAATGCCAATGAAAAAACTCATAATTATTCAAAATTGCGAGTTTATTGGTTCTTACAAAACAAACGAGTTCTAGTGTCTAAACTTAACTAAAGAGTGACTTTGGATGTTGAAGCGTGGCACTGCATGTCCTCAGTATACTTTTCATAAGATGGTACGTAATTACCGAGTGCTAATCGCCTGCATGATGACATATGTTCGTCAGTTAGTCGATTGCGATATTTTGACTTAATTTTCTTCATTTCAGAAAATGCAGACTCGCACAAGTAAGTTGGCCCAAACATTGCCGTCAGTTGAAGGGCGGTTTGCCTTAGATTCGGATATTTATCTTCAGATATAAAACACCAGAATTTTGTATCAGATGCTGTGGCTTTGAGATGTATATCTGATATAATCTGCACTAACTCATTTTCAACAGAACATGAGTCCATGTTAAACTGACTTGCTATTTCAGTAGCTAATTCCTCAATGTTTTTACACGAAAAAGGATAACTCATAAATGATGCGATATTTGCCAATTTACTGAAATCATAAAAACGTATTTCGAATTGGCCCAAAATATTTGATAATTCTGCCTCATAAATATCATAATTCAACTGAGGAATCCTTGCTTTCAAAGACGGAAAATTTTTCAGATCCTTTCTTTTCAGCTGATCTATCATAAGTTGCAATTTACTTTTGAATGCGTTTATTGTGCTAATCATCTCAATAATAGTTTTTCCTTTACCTTGAAGCTCCAAATTAATGGTGTTTAAATGCATTGTGATGTCTGTCAAAAATGCCAAATCAGTCAACCATTTTCCGTTTTTTCAGCATCTGAGTGTCATCACCTCTTTCGTCCAGGAAAGCTGTTATTTCGGACAATAATTCTTGAAATCTTTCTAGGAATTTTCCGCGACTCAACCACCTGACGTCCGTGTGAAGAACTAAATCAGTGTGTTCAGCTGACTCATTATCTTCCAACTGCAATTTAAAGAGCCGCCGTTGCAAGCTACGTGGACGGATAGAATTCACAATTTTTATTGCAATGCCCATAATCTCCTCCATGTTTAGAACTTTTGAACACAAAACTTGTTGATGTACAATGCAATGGAAGGAGAAAAATGAAGGGAAATCATCATTAGCTCGACACAATGCCACAAAACCGTTTTCGTTTCCAGTCATTGCTGGTGCTCCATCGGTTGTAATGCACACTAGTTTATATATTGGTAGCTTGTAGTTTGTTACAAAATTGAAGAAAACGTCATATATATCTTCGCCACGGGTCTTTTCTTTCAGAGGAATCATTGGCAAAAACTCTTCCTTAGCCGACATGTCATTGAATACCATTCGAATAAAAATACACAGCTGGGCAGTGTCTGTCATATCGGTGGATTAGTCGAACTGTAAAGAAAAGTATGTACATTCCATGATATCATGTTTTAGTTTATCTACCATGTCCTGACTCATGACTTCAATACGCCTTGTGACAGTCGGACGAGATAACTGAAGTTCTCTAATAGCAGACATAATCTCTGTTTTATTTTTAAAATCTCCAAATAAAGTCTCACAGGCTTCAATAAATGTATCCTTCACAACCAATCCATCATCAAATGGTTTCTTGTGTTTCGCCAATATATGAGAAATTTTAAATGACGCGATCGTTGCAGCTTTTGATTGTTTGGCTGGTCTTGTGAACATGGTTTGTTCTTTTTTCAAACAAGTTATCAAATCACGTACTTTTCGTTTTCTTAATTCACTCTGTGACGGAAAATCCTTTTCATAGTTTTTATGAACCGTTTTATGATGCCTCTCTAACTTCCCACGCTTAGGTATTGCACCTGCCGCACGGAAAATGAGCCAACTGCACTTATCCTTTACCATACAAAAGAAAAATTCTTCCTCCCAATCGTTATTAAAATGATAAGTTTTACTTTTCTTCGCCGCACTCATTTTGGACTATTTATTAATAAACTTTGTATCGATGTATTGCCTGACTCCTATTCCTGCAGGCGCAACATTTATATCGGCGCGAACGAAGTCTCGAATGTTCCCGTCAAACACGCCGCCCGAAGTTTCTAGAAAAATCGGCGGGAATCAAAAACGCGGCTTTTCTTTGACAAGTACCGCGCGTTCCTTTGATAAAGCCGCCTTTTGCCGCTAGCAGGGGGTTATTAGGATAAAAGAAAGTGATGAGGGGGTTATTCTGGCCTAATTGTGGATCGAATAAATTTTAGTAGTTTATTCATTACATTTTGTTTTAGTTACCTAAAACAAAATCTGTGAATAGTTTTATATCGGAATTTTTTTCTCGAGATCGACTCAAAAAGCACTCGCGATCGACCGTTTGAGCACCCCTGGCATAGACTTACAATTACTGAAAAATCGCCCCTTTATATGTGTGTAAATTTATGGAATGCCCTACCAAACCAAATCAAAAGTATAAACTCTATCAAAAAATTCAAAGCAGAGATTAAGAATTTATTAATAACCGCAAAACCATATAGGCTTAGGGATTTTTGTCCGGATTTGTAATTATTTGTTATATTTTCTTTATTTTGAGGTAATTTCGTTTCATATACCATGTATATTTATTTGAAATAAAGCATTTATATATTTATTTACTTTTTTATTACTTGACCGGCTGTACTTCTTCTATTATTTTGTCCACTAAAAGATCGAATAAAGACGGACCGAGACTGTCTCCATGTCTAATTCCTCCTGAGATTGGGATATTTCCTGTAGTCTGTTCTGGTTTGTTTTAGTTTTCGTCTTATTGTTCATGTTCAAGTTCTTTATGACTTTCACAACGTTTGCCTGTGCCCTTTTCTGCATCAATGTCTGTGGTACGTTAATGAGTCTGACTTTGTGGAAGGCCTTAGTGAAGTCTTTGAATTGTTGTGGCTGTTACTTGATGGAAATTCATAACGAATGTAATGAAAGACTGATTTTGTCAAATTTCCACTTTATTTAGTTTCACTGAAACGGTATGACGCGTTTAGCTATACTATAGCTTCTTCTGATACAAAATGATGGAGGAGACGTAGGCTACCGTATTGTACTCAACTGCTTCTTCTTTAATTTGCTTCATAATAATTTTATTTAAATATTAATTTATTTGCATGATTAAATTTATTTGAGGATTCGGTATATTTGTAAAATGTTTTGTTTTTTGAGAAATTAGAATAGGTGTTATTAATAGCCTTGTATATTATACCATCATAAGATGATATACTTTGCCGCCAATTACTCGGTCATTCAAAGATTTATACATAGATTTTCACGTAGAGAGGCGTACGATTTATCCAGGCTAACACTAATTTGTCAGTATCCTAGTAAATCAGATAGTGAATGTTCTAGTCGGGAGCCGAAGTTACACATGTAATGTTAAGCGAATTCGACTCTAATACCAGAGAGGCAGCCAATGTCGTAACTGCGGAACACGGGTCCTGACATTAATTACCTATATCCGTGTTACAGGCCGATCGAACACAACCTGTCAATTAGATAGCATTAGTTTGGACCGCGTTGATCCTCGAACGTACACTCAATGAGTAGTGGATCTGGATCGTAATTACTACTAAAATCATTGAATGGAATTCGGGATTTAGGGTAAAGCAAAGACAAATTGTTTTAAGTTTAATGATGGACGAATCTGTTGGATTCCTAATACTTCTGGATAAAATAGAAACTAATGGGAGCTACAAAAACAATCATTTATATTAGTAAATATTTTCTTACCTTATAAGGTTATTTTATGTTATTACTTGAATCTGATACTAGACTAAAAAAATGTGTAAAGTGATTTACCCAGTACTTTTCTTGCAAATATATAATTCCAAAATTTATTTTATTATTTTGAGAATTATTTTTTTTTATGGGTCCAGCACACGTGCTGCAGGAAAGTCCCTAAAGCGCTACAGGGGAGACACGTGTGCGTAAAAAGCGATTCAGGTTGTTCTTGAATCGCTGTAAATTGTACTCGGTGGGAAACAGTCCTGGGAAAATTATTCCAAAGGGATAATGTTCTCCATATAAAAGACTGCTTGAAAAGCGCTGTACGAGGAGTAACAAGCTGAACCTCATACGGATGTGAAGTATTAGCGCGACGTGTATTTCTAACATGCACCGCTCTGGAAGGAATTAAGCAGGCTACATCCCTCGAACACTTTCCATGAAAATACTTGTAGAATAGGCTCAAGTCGCCAACCGTTCTTAGATGTTCCAGCGAATCAAGGCCGCCGGTCAGTTCCGAGTCTCTTCTCTGATAGAATCCAACAAACGCAATGTATGTAAACATGAGAGGAGTATTCCATAGTTGGTCGAATTTGGGCTTTGTAAAGAATTAACAGTTGTTGTGGAGTGTAAAGCTTTCTGGTTCGAAATAATATTCCCAACTTTTTAGAAGCTCTCCTTACTATGGCTGCGACATGTTCACCCCAGGAGATATTTGCTCCCAAACTAACGCCCAACAAATTGAGTGACGATGTTAGAGGAATAGAAATGGAGTGCCCCGCCATAACTATATCGGGTTCAGCAACGCTCACTTTTTTAGAAAAAACTGCCGCCTGGGTTTTTGTAGCGTTAAATTTCACTTGGTTACTGGCACCCCAAGATAGGATTTCTTCCAGATGTTTGTTAAGTTGAACGACTTCCTGCTGTCTGCAGATATTCGTCTGATTAGCCGATATCAAAGTGAATGAAGAGATAAGCGTACTGTCCCCTGCAAAGCTGTAGATTGTAATGTAATTGTAAATGAGAAAGAGAGTAGGAGATAGTATGGAGCCTTGGGGCACACCGGCATTGATAGTGAAGATGTTAGAAAGAAATTTGTCGACTGCCACTCGTAAAGAACACTCTCTGAGGAAACATGAGAGCCACAAACAGAACTTTTCAGACATACCATAAGAGCGTAGCTTAGCCAACAGTCCATCGGGTCAAGCACGGTCGAATGCCTTGGATATGTCAAGAGCAATCGCTCGAGATTCTCCAAAGTATTCAATTACGTTGTTCCAAACATGTGTTACATAAGTCAGAAGATCTCCTGTTGATTTATGTTTACGAAAGCCATATTGGTGATCGCTAATAATGTTGATTCTGTCAAGATATTTTAGAAGATGCTGATTGATAGCCTTTTCCATCGATGTTATTGAAAGCAGTGCAACTGGTCGGCAGTTATTTGGCAAGGTCTTCTTGCCTTTTTTTTAAGTATCGGCTGAACTGTGGCACATTTCCAGCAGGAAGAAAATATTCCCTTTATGTAAGATAGGCTGAAAAGTCTACAGAAAACTGGTGTTAGTTCCCTGTAAAGTGATTTACCCAGTACTCTCCTTGCAAATATATAATTCCAAAATTTATTTTATCATTTCGTTCGAGAATTATGATGCCAACAGACCGACCGACTGATAGTCGGATAGAGAGATCAACGGAAATGGAACAAATGTTTTTTGTGACTTAAGAACCCTAAAACGTTAGGAAAAGCAAAAATCGCAGAGGGTAATTTTTTCTCTTTAACAAGGAAAATCCAATAACACAGGCCGACAAAATTGGACGAAACTACAAACCCTGAGAACAGAGCACTCTTTCCCAAAGGTCTTTGGTGCGCTCAATCCGAATCCGACCTCGCAACTGCTCCATCCCATCAGGTTTCCGAGATAGCCTAACCTAAAATGCAAAAAACACGGTTTTTCACTATATTCGTGATTATATTAAACGAGCGAGGAGCGAATTAATTTTTCTCCACAAAACTCGTTACGGCATCTGAGAGTACTACTCTTCCCCTTCAAAACGTATTTTAAATTTTTTAGATATTTTATTTCTTCTCGGAGAAATCGTCCGTTGAAATTAATTAGTTTGGCGTTTTCGTTACAACCATACCAAAAAAAAGTTGATTCGGCAGGCGAGAGTAGTGTAATTATATGATTTTCGGGACGTTGAATCCGAATTCGTTTGTCGGTTTAATCCCATCGAGTCATGGTTTGTCCCTAACCTCAAGAAATTCAAAATGGCGGATCCGATATAACAGGTCGGAATTCTGAAGAGTCCAAATTACTATAAAACTCGATATTTGTTATATTTTTTTAATCAAGTACAGTAACTTTGACAAGTTTCTTTGTATGAACGATCACATATTATCGCTCTCAGCCGAATCCAGAGTCACGAAACGAGGACGTGATGGTATTGCCTCCATTTTTCTTTTTTTTTATGATTTTTTTATGGATTTTTTTCCTATTCTTTAGAACTGATTAGAATGAAATTACTTTCTTTTCGAAAACGCCAAACTAATTAATTTCAACGGACGATTTTTTACGTGATTCCTATGTTTTTTGGTGTGCTGAGTCCGAAAATAATAATAAAAAAGTCGTATCACCCAGCAATTTTTCACATTTTAATATTCAAAAAGTTTATTTTTTATCATTATCAGTTGGTTGGCAATAAAATCATAATTTTATAAGGTTGGCAGTAAAATCAAATGTTATTAGGTTGGAGGTTCGGATAAATGTCACAGCTGTTTGTTTTTTTCCCGTTAATATAACCTCGCATTGCAGTGTTTAACCCATGAGCTTTAATTCACACTCAAAATATGGCTAATCGTGGTTGTAAAAACTCTCCCAACACTTTTTGTTATATATGTGGTGAGTTTGTAGTTAGAAAACATGGAGAAAGCAAGAAAATCATTCAAATGATTGTTATTTTTGCAGCGTTGATGTTTCTGGATATAACTCCAAAAGTAAGAAAGTAATTGTCTATCCTAACTTTACTTCAGCTAATCGGCCGGTAGGACATGGACCGGGACTTCCTGTCCCTGAGCCACCTCAGTCTATTGATGACGTTTTATAGTCCAGTTCCGAATTTAATGAAAGTCGACCGCATGATGATGAGTTTCAATGTTCTCTAGAAAATTTAAAACCACAGTTGTTTACACAAGCTGAATTAAATGATTTAGTAAGAGATTTGGGTTTGACTATGGAAAAAGCAGAATTGCTTGGTTCTAGGCTGAAAGAAAAACATTTATTGGAATCTGGAACATCTATTTGGCATTATAGAGCAAGAGATCAACAGTTTGCTCAGTTTTTCAAGCAGGAAGAGGATCTGGTTTACTGCCATGATATTGGTAGTCTAATGAACGAATTTGGCATTGAGTGCAAGAAGGAAGATTGGAGGCTTTTTATAGACTCATCATTGAATTTCGGAATACGTTATGCAAAGATTCTCCTTGAGATCCAGATGTAAAGACAATCCGCGACCGCGCTGACAGCCATGTTATTGGTACAACAGGGGACGCACGTGTGATAAAAACAGGACCTAAAAATTTTCTTGGGCGTCGCTTCTGTGTTTTATGTTTACTGTGGTATTAGGGTAGATATGATTACATACTGAAAAAAAAATTTCAAATGGGTGTAAATTTTAGATGTATAAATAATTACTGTTTTGAATATTTTCCCTTTAAATGAACTAACACTGAGCACACACGTTGGTGATTAATACACAAAATATTTAAAAGTGGCCATAAAAAAATGTAGGTTAAAAATATTTTAAAATATTCTCATTTAGATAATAACTGAAATAAATAGCATATTTTTACCTCTAGACCAATCAAATATTTAACCCATCCGCCTAAACAAAATAACTAATAGAAAAAAAAAAAAACATCTGTTAATAAAATTATCTAATCCCACTTGTATGTTCGCATGCATAGCGCACATTTATACCAACAAGTGTTTTTAACACCAACAAATACAGACGTAGCGTTGAATTCTTTGTGCAGTTCACACGAAAGCCAATTAAACTGCGGCTATTAAGGAATTAATAGTCATAATAAAACTGCTCAAAAGTTGAAGTCACGATTTAACTAATTTTTAGGTAAGAATTTTATTGTAAAATGGAGACTTCTTCCTACATTTTCATTTTTCGGAAAAATGAACACAATAGAGACTGCTTCCTACTTTGGAAAAATAAATAAGGGAGTTAAAAGTCCGGTAGTCCAGCTAATAAGCAGGTGCCTCCATTTTTTTTTACTATTTATGTGTTGGTTTCCTATATAACATATTTTCCAAACGTCAGATCTCTTTGTCTGGAACTGTAATATTAATCTTGCAAGAAAACCTCGAAGCTAGCGTTAAAGTCGTTTGTGCGTATGGCTGCGTGAAGCATTCTGAGTTTCGCTTCAATACGAAATAGCAGCGTAAGCTTTCTATAAACTAATTCGGAGGTGTCAGCATTAAAAATCGCAAGTGAGACTTTGGCTAAACGTACACAAAATTCCACCTAGAATGTAACACACATACCAATAAATTATATATATATATATATATATATATATATATATATATATATATATATATATATATATATATATATATATATATATATATATATATATATATATATATATATATATATATATATATATATATATATATATATATATATATATATATATATATATATATATATATATATATATATATATATATATATATATATATATATATATATATATATATATATAATATATATATATATATACCAGGTGTATGCATAAGTTTTTGCCGGTTTCACTAAGAGATGGCACCAGCGAACAGTGTATGAATTTGATAAATACGTCAGTTTGTTCGTCTGACATTAACCTAACCAACATACACAAGTTGGGTCCGCCAAACATTAGCGTCTGTATTGTATCGTTCAGTGATCATGTCGACTTTTGTGCCTGAAAAAGAACATTTGCATTGCATTGCTTTTCTTATTTAATCAAAAGAAAAATGCTGCGGAAAGTCATCGTTTGCTGGTAGAAATATATGATGAACACGCCTAATCGATTAGAACATGTGAGACATGGTTTCGACAATTTAAACGTGGTGATTTCAATGTGAAAGACAGTGCGCGCTTTGGTAGACTATAAAAGTACGAATACGAGGAATTGCAGGCGTTACTGGATGATGACCAAACAAATGATTAATTTAAATCACGCATTGATCGAAAGACGACCGGAATGGGCCAGAAGACATGGCAAAGTGATTTTGTTTCACGACAATGCGCCGTCTCACACAGCAAAACCAGTGAAAGACACCTTGAAATCGCTTCGATGGAACATCCTTCCGCACCCGCCGCACAGTGGGGAAAAACGAAAAATCGTGTTTCAAAATTGTCTCGAGCCTTCAATTTTGGTTCGATTTGGACGATTTTTTTTTTAAATTGAAGCTTATTAAATTCCGAACAAAGTTGTCGGAGCCGATTTTTCAATTAAACTTTTGTTTCAAAATGGCGGACGTTGGTTTCTGATTATATAGCGACTGAGACACAGAAAACGCTTACAGTTTCAAACCAAGTTGTGCTAAAATGCGTGTATGTATGTTTTTTTATGTCGCTGATAATATATCTAATATCACAGTTACAAGATTAATAATAATGAACCCAAAATGGCTGCCATGAACAATAAAAGTATTAAAAATATGAATAAACGTACCATTATTACTTTATATCCATAACATTTGCATAAATAATTTCTTTAAGGTTGTTAATTATAAATATGTTTCAACAACTGACTTAAAATTACAAATCAAATATGGCGGATGCCAAAATTGAATCGAGCAAGAAAGTTTCTCTGTGGCATTTAGACTGTGGCTGTCAGATCATTCAAGTTATTCAAGTTTAGTTGCGGGATTTAAATTTTCATGCAGTTATTGCTAGCTGTGTGTGTGTGTGTGTGTGTGTGTGTGTGTGTGTGTGTGTGTGTGTGTAGAAATACACGTCGCGCTAATACTTCACATCCATATGAGGTTCAGCTTGTTACTCCGCGTACAACGCTTTTCAAGCAGTCTTTTATATGGAGAACATCATCCCTGTGGAATAATTTGCCCAGGGCTGTGTTTCCCACCGACCAAGACAATTTACAAGAACAACGCTTTTTCCACAGACATCCCGCTCCTGGAGCGCTTTAGGAACTTTCCTGTAGCACGTGTGCTAGACCCAAAAAATATATATACCAGGTGTACAAGTATGAAATGCGGATTTCAGACAACAGATGGTGCACTAATGCAGTTTGTGCTATAAAGATTTGACACTCCGACATTTTGTTGTGTCATCAACAAGTTTCAGACGCGCACGAGTGATAAAATTGGAAAAGTGTGTGCATAGTGTTGTGTTCAATATGTCGAAATTTATACCAAACAAAGAGCATTCGCGGACAGCATTAATTTTTTGTTTTCATTTGAAGAAAACCGCTGTTGAATCATACCGATTACTTCGAGAAGCTTATGGTGAACATGCTCCATCGCAAGATACGTGTGAACGATGGTTTCGGATGCTCGCTCGCTACAAAAGGAAGTCGTTTTTGCATCGTATAGTAACAGGGGAGCGCAAAAAATCATGGGTAGACCCAGGCGCACCATCCACATCGACCGCAAGACCGAATCGCTTTGGCAGAAAGACGATGCTTTATGTTTGGTGGGACCAGAGAGGCGTGGTCTATTATGAGCTGTTAAAACCTAGGGAAACGGTTAATGCTAAACGTTACCAACAACAATTGACTGATTTGAACCGTTCGCTGCTTGAAAAAAGGCCAGAATACCGAAAGAGGCAACACAAGTCATTTTTCTTCATGCCAATGCTCCATCACATACGGCAAAACCAGTTCACGACACGTTGGAATCTCTCAGCTGGGAAGTTCTACCCCATGCGGCTTACTCACCAGACTTGGCTCCTTCCGATTACCACTTGTTTGCATCGATGGGTAACGCACTTGCTGAGCAGCACTTTGGTTCGTACGAAGATGTGAAAAAATGGCTCGATGAATGGTTCGCAGCAAAAGGGGAAAATTTTTACTGGCGTGGTATTCACAAATTGCCCGAAAGATGGGAAAAATGTATAACAAGCGATGGAGCATACTTTGAATAAAGCACTTTTTATCATTCTTCCGAATTAACATGTTTTTTAGAAAAAAAAAATCCGCATTTCATACTTGTACACCTGGTATATATATATATATATATATATATATATATATATATATATATATATATATATATATATATATATATATATATATATATATATGTTGGGAGTACTGTAATAAAAAGTTTCTGCTTTAGTTCAACTTGTGTGGAGTTTAATTACCACATATGTTATAATACGTTAGTTACGAAGGTGAACAAAACAAATGAATACTAGGAGAAACGGCGCCTCTTTGTGAAAAGATGCGGCCACATGTGGAAACAATTTCGAAAATTAGTTGAAGCATTTATTCTGATGAATGCCGTCTTTTATTGTTTTTAAGCGTAAATAATATAGGTAATAAAAAACAAATCTACATCTGTAAAGAAGGTTAACGGCAATTAGTAAAATTCTAATATTTTCAGAATAAGAAACACATTTACAGAAAATCTGAAAAAAAACATTTATGTTTTGTTATTCAGCGACGTCACTGACAATGAGGGCGCAGAGAACTGTTGTCTCGAGTTAACTCAGTTTACGTAGGCAAATAAATTTGATGGTTTACCACTGATCAAAGGGGAGTGAGGTAATCAGTGAATATAGCCTGTCCCAAAATATAAGATTCTAATTTTTGCCGTTTTAAGTCGGCAATATAAAAATTCTGACCTTTTGTTTATGATAGGTTGCCGAGATGGACTTAAGAATTTTATTCATTAATGCAAATAAATAAAATTATAAGTGTTTTTGGAGATGTTGATTTATAGATGCATGTAAAAACAAATGGATAAGAAGTACAAATATACAGTTTGAATAAATGGATAGGATCATATATGACCGACAGGGAGATGGTGGTGAAATATGATGGCATTGTTTCTAAAAAGAAAGCAGTCGATCTTGGCGTCCCACGGGGATCTGTCTTGGGACCCTTGTTAATTATACTATATGTAAATGACCTGCCACTAAATATTAGAATAGGTGTGTGTAGACGTATGCAGACGGTACCACCATTGTGACAGCCTCGGACACTGTAGATGGTATTTATGATGATGCTTCATGTGTGTGCAGGGATATGGAATCATGGTGCAGAAGAAATGACCTTGTACTAAATGTTGAGAAAACTATCTATATGAATATATTTAATAAAAAACCATTAGCGTCGATGTTTGCCAATTCCCTTGGTGTAAACTTTGAGGAGAAAGCCAAGTTCCTCGGTATGTTTGTGGATCATAGGTTTTCTTTTAGGCACCATATAGATCACATATGTGCTAAATTAAACTCAGCTTACTTTACAATTTTAAGCTTAAAAAGTACCCTTGATAGTGACGGGCTGTATATAATTCATTAGCTTTTAGTCACATATCTAATAATGTTGTATCCTGGGGTGCTGCTGCTGTGAAAAGTAAACGTATATTTGTGAACCAAAAGAAAATAATCCGTTTGATTTTTAATCTAAATTTTCGTGAAAGCTGCAGAGACGTTTATAAAACAACGAATACTAACTTTTCCATGTCTTCACATTTTAAGGCGCTTAACTCTTGTAAAGAATAATAGACACCTTTTTGAGATGCTGGGAGCAACAAATACATATAACACCAGGAGTAATAATGTATTAAAGGTCCCCATTCGTAGATCAACTTTCTTTAAAGGCTCTCCCCTCTATAGTTGCATCCGCCTTCATATTGGAATGCCTGCAGAACACTGCGAAATATGCGTGGTCCAAGATTTATATCTCGGCTAAAGTCCTTCTTACTGGAAAATGCCTTCTACTTGATAGGAGATTTCTACGGGGCCTGATAATCTCTAAGAGTGTGCTGGTTATGAGATTTTTTTCTGGGTATTGCTGTCATGAACCTGAGCCTATCTACATTATCTTGTCTTAAACCAAGGTACACCTAAATTCCAATTTTAATTATTTTTGTATGTTTTCTGCTTTTAAATATTAAGCTTAACATTGTTTTCTCCGACTTCGTACAATTTCTTTGTATGTCCATATATTTATGGTCTGTATGATTTATGGTAATTCTACACTATTTTTATTTTTTTTATTATATTTATAATTATAATTATTATACTATATTTGACGAACCAATGAACACTTTGTTGTATTTAAAGGTAATATATATATATATATTATTATTATTATTATGGGGTTTACAAGAGGGGACATATTGTATAAATAAAAATAATTCGGTTTCAGTATCACTGTCATCAGCCGAGGTAATTATCAGTGGTTTTATGTTAGACAACCTGCTAAATGGAATTCTTCCAGCTTTCACAAGATATATCATTTATAACTTTTTTTACTAATTCAACCACTGACACGCTTAAAGTAGGAGAAACATTTTGTGCCCTTATTTTTGACTTAACTTGATGCCAAATATGTTCAATTGGATTAAACACACAATAATACGGAGGAAGCCGCAAAACAGTGTGTCCCATTTTCTCAGCCATACTATCACAAACATATTTCTTTTTCAATTTGTAGTCTTTCAAAACTTCCAAAAGATCACTTTTTTTATACCTAAAGTCAAAGTAAATGTCATTTTCTAACCTATATTCCTGTATTTCCGATTTGGTGTTGGTTGCATTAGGAACCTTAGTTAGTAGGCTACTATGGTAACTTGCAATGTCCATAACTATAACACTCTGTTCGGGAACATTTGGCAAAACGGAATTTTGAAACCAATTTTTAAAAAGTTCTGCGATCGTGTCTTCGTGATAGTCCAAACTAGAATCTTTTATGTTTTTTGCAGATAATAGTAGACAATTTGAAACCCAACCCTTTTCAAATCCAGCATGCAAAATGGTTATTCGTTTACCTTTATTTGAAGGTGCGTTAGTCTGACATTTTGTACTGCTGCCAACCCACCCTTTTTGCACAGTATCATGGGTATTGGACCAGGTTTCGTCAAGGTAAATTATTGGCCAATTCTCTGATCGATACTTTTTAATTTCTTGTAAAGAAGAATGTCGCAAGATTCGTAATCTTTGTGACCCATCACTACTTACCTTTTGTTGATTTTTCGGAACTTGAATCCCATTCTTAAGAGAATTCTGTAAAGGGTTGATCGGCCACAATGTATATTGGTCCCGTCCTGCACCAGTCTTAATTTTATTTTGTCTAGTGTCGGCACCAACTGCTCTTCATACATAGAATATATTTTTCTCCTGATGACGTCGTTTTCACAATCGTTTGCATGACGCATTTGAAAATCTTTTCGTTTTTTTCCTGTTCCTGAGTGATGGTTTTCCTACAATACCCTTAATCGTAGAAATTGGGGTTTTTGTTAGTTTACTGGTTTCTTGCAAAGCACTTTGTTTATTCAAATTTCCATTTACCAAATTGTCGTAAACATTTTCATTCATTTGTTTAGCGTCAAGTGATAAATGTTTTCTTTTGCGATAGCCACTATTGCAATTTTCCCACGGACGCCACATAATTAACGTTGTAAGTGGTAAGTAAAAATAAATATAATAAAAAGTATCTTTCGACTCATAATGGGAACCTGTGGTCATTAGGCCTATATTATCAAATACTTAAAGGGCTCCAAACCGGCTTGCCAAGTAGTAAATATATAGGTAAAAATAGATCCAATATGATTGCAGGTGCGAGTGAGGGCGGTATACAAAGCAGGAAAAATGAAAATACGTTTATCGTAATACCTGACAACTATGCACAAAATCGTAATAGGGTCGTTTACTGCCTCAATGAAAAAGCAAAAAGGCAGGATCTTATATCTTGGGATTTACTATAATAAAATCGTAATATAGCCTGTAGTGAAAGCCACAGGATGTATTACGTAGAACTTTTTTTTAATAATAATAATCATAATAATGTGATAAAAAAATTGAATTAAATTAATATTATTTTTGATTCTGAAGTTTTCTGACCTTAAAGCATTGTTTCTTTTTAACTTTCCTTCATAACAATTAGATCTCCACCACTCTAGGCATCAAGAAAAACTAAGAGGGTCGGAAAAAGAAAGGGTGGAAATGGTTTCCTTAATGGCCGCTTGAATTTTCATTTGTTTTAATTATAGGTACACTAATTAGTGCTACTACTTTAAAATAGTTAGGAAACTTGGGAGAAAATTAATTTGAATTTGAACAGTTAAAGGGGAAACAGGGTTTCGGATATATTTATTGAAAATACGAAAAAGAAAAACTACTAATGCTACGTATTATATGAAACTAAGAATGAATGATGAATGATGTAATGCATTTTGAAGAAGACATTAAAAATGCAACAAGAAAAATATGATTAAAGAGAAAATAACATAGAGTAAAGAAAAGAGCTTAAAGGTAATGATGAATATTCCGCCAGTCATGATGCGAATGCAATTTCTATGGGATATGGAAAAAAACTGTGGAACTTTGTAAGCGAACCAAGAATATAAATGAAAGAATTAATACATGGGTCAAAGTAAGTAAAACAGGCCACCTGAAATTTTTTCTCCGATTTCAAAAATAACTATGCCTTTCCATAGAAGTGCAAGTACCTTTTTACCCTCTAAGTTTTTTTTGCAATACTTCAGTTATTTTGCGAATAATATGTATGTATAGAATTTTTCATTTATTCATATTTCGGAAACAAATAGAGATAATCAAGTTTATTTTTTTTTAAATTAAGCTAAATATTTATACTTTTCAGTTGAATTCATGCGGTTGTTGTAAAAATTTAATTTGTTACAGTTACGAGGCTGGTTTGAAAAGTCCGTGCAAAGTCCGTGCAAAGTCCGAGATATGGCACCACCGGCGCGTATCAAGGTCATGTTTATTTAGTAGCATCTCTTGAATGAACGCACACCAAGTTTCAGCCATATTGGTCTATTTCTTTGTGTTTGGCATTCGTGTGAATCAAGGAAGTCGAGTGATTTTCAAGAAATGGACGAAAAAGAATTTCGTGTGGTGATTAAACATTACTTTATGAAAGGCAAAACGCCTCAGGAGACTAAAGAGAAGCTTGATAAACATTATGGTGACTCTGCATCTTCGATTAGAACAGTTTATAAGTGGTTTCAAAATTTCCGGACTGGCCATATGGGCACAAGTGACGCTGAACGTTCTGGACGGCCTGTGGAGGTTACGACTCCAGAAATCATTGATCAAATCCATGATATGGTGATGGATGACAGAAGAGTTAAGATGCGTGAGATTGCTAGTGCTGTGGGCATCTCGACTGAACGGGTACATAATATTTTGCATAAACATTTGGACATGAGAAAGCTATCCGCGATTGCTCACGCTTGACCAAAAGCGGAATCGTGTGAAGTGTTGCAAGGATGGTTTGCAGCTGTTCCAGAAGAATCCGGAGGACTTTAAGCGTCGTTTCGTCACTGTGGATGAAACATGGATACATTACTGTACTCCTGAGACCAAACAACAATCTAAACAATGGGTTACCAAGGGGGAATCTGCACCAAAAAAGGCGAAGACCGTTCCTTCGGCCGGAAAGGTTATGGCGACTGTCTTTTGGGATTCGCAAGGGATAATCCTCATCGACTATCTGGAAAAGGGTAAAACTATTACAGGTGAATATTATTCATCGTTATTGGACCGAGCTGCAAGAAAAACGCCCGCGATTGGCCCACAAGAAAGTCCTTTTCCATCACGACAACGCACCAGCACACACCTCAGCAGTTGTGGTCGCAAAATTAATGGAAATAGGATTCCAACTCGTTTCACATCTCCCCTATTCTCCAGACTTGGCTCCCTCGGACTACTATTTGTTCCCCAATTTGAAGAAATGGCTGGCGGGACAAAGATTTTATTCAAACGAAGAGGTGATTGCAGACACTAATGGATATTTTGCAGACTTGGACAAATCCTATTATTCGGAAGGGATCAACAAACTAGAACATCGTTGGACGAAGTGTATAAGCCTAAAAGGAGACTATGTCGAAAAATAAAAAAGGTTCACCCCAAACACATAAGTAGTTTTTATTTTTGCACGGACTTTTCAAACCAGCCTCGTATAAACAATTTTTTTAAACAATTACGAATTAAACCATATTTTCGGTTTCATTCGAAAATGAGATCGCACTCTTTTAATGCGTAATATACCACTGAGTAAATTTAAAAAAAAGTTAGTAACCTCTTATACTAAAGAAGTTATTAATATTTTTCGGATGACGGGCACCCTTCAACGCGCTCGTGGACTCCAAAACGCGAGCCGCTCACGCTAACGCTCTCGAAAAACTCATTAAAGAAGAAATCATAATAGCATATCAAGACCTTTTGCATTTAACAGTTAAGTAAAAATTATACCATACATATTAAATTATTTTAAACATTAACTGTTCAGTATAAACGCAATGGAGGTGAAAGTAAAAATAGATCGACAGATAGGAAACTAATATGGTTCGAAAAAATTGAAGAACAGACAAAAAAGGAGAAAACAGCATATTTGCTGTGGTTAAATACAGAAAGTGACAGGAATAGAAGGGAATATAGAGAGATACAAAAGAAAACACCAAGAATAGTAGGGGAGGAAGAGAAAGGATGTGGGGACAGAGAGATCTGGAAGTTTATCAGGAACACAAAGGCACCAATGAAGGGAATAATTAGAATGAACACAATTAGCATAGAATTTTTGGAACCAATACTTTGCAAACCTTTTCAAGGGAGTACGACAAACCTTTAGATCAGCTACGACAGCTAATAATACACCAATCAGGATAGAAAGCAAGCCCATAACGATAACAGCAGAATAAATCCAAACTAAAGTAAAAAAATTAAAAAATGGGAAATCGCCAGGTGCAGGCGGAATTCCATCAGAGGTAGTAAAGTAGGGATCACACAAATTATATCGCATGATAGCTAGATTATTTACAGTGTGCGTTAATGGACAGAAGGTTCCAGATGAATGGAGATTAGCTTATATAACACCACTGTTTAAAAAAGGGGAACGAACAAAGTATAACAACTATCGAGGCTTATCGGTAACCAGCACGTTCAGCCGACTCTATGGGCGAGTTGTTAGAAACCTAATAGAAGAATAAAACGGCAATAAAGAATCGAAACATCAGAGTGGATTCAGAACCGGCAGATCATGCATTGACAACACTTTCTGCATAAAACAAATAATAGAGAAGGAACTAGCCTACGGAAAAGGAGTACATCTATTATTCATAGATTTATCAAAAGCATACGATATAGTACCGGTAACAAAACTATGGAAAGCATTAACAGACACACAGATCAACCATACACTCATAAAAGCGATTCAAAACCTATGCAACAACTGCATATCAAGAGTAAAAATATACAAGAAACTTTCACAAGGATTTGCACTAGATAAAGGATTACGACAGGGCTGTTGTGTATCACCTCTTTTAAAATGTACGTGGAACACGCATTGAAAGTATGGAAGAGGAAATGCGAAACGATAAGGTATGAAATCAACAACAATACAACACTGTTTACGTTGCAATTTGCGGACGACCAAGTAGTAATCAGACAATCTAAGGAAGACATAGAATATATGGCAAGGAAACTAGTGGAGGATTACAGACGATGGGGTCTGGAGATGAATGTGACCAAAACAAAATACATGAGCGTTGGTGTGAAATCAGGAGATTTAACACTTGGGAACGGTATTACAATATAAGAAGTAGACCGATACAATACTTGGGAGTAACATTTACAAGAGAGGGTAAAGATACAACAGAAATTCAAAACCAAAAAGAAAAGCAAGATGAGAATATATAGATACATGATAAAGAATGTACTAACTTACGGCAGTGAAATATGGACAATGACTGAGAGCGATAAAAAGAAAATACTAGCAACAGAAATGGATGCTATAAGGAGATCGGCCAGGATATCAAAACTGGAACATAGGACAAATGAATATTTATGGAAGTTGGGAAGAGTGTCATAGAAGAAAGAGAGGAAAGCTAGTTATGGACATGTTCAGAGGATGAACGAGAGAAGACTACTAAGGAAATTGCTGGAATGGACACCATATAGAAGAAGAAAGAGAGGAAGACAGCTGAATAAAGGAGGCTGGAATTATAGAAGGCGCAAAACGCTATAAAGCGAAATATATATACGAGTATATATACATATATATGTACATATATATATATATATATATATATATATATATATATATATATATATATGTATGTATATATGTATATATGTACATATATATATATATATATATATATATATATATATATATATATATATATATATATAAACGCATAGAATTGGCGGGTCTTAGATATAGCTTCATAAGTTCGATGCTTCGATTGATAAATATTTTTTGTGAGCCTGACATTCTTCATTTGTACAAAAACTGAATCTTACATTTTTAGAATAATTAACTGTCCAATCAAACAAGCGTTTGGAAGATGTTATTTGATTTTCAGTATTTCTCTGAAGACTTGCAGTTCTCGCCGCGCTTTTATAGCACTCATCAATCCCATTGCAAGTCCCTTTTCCATAGGAAGTGGCGAAAAAATGCCACTCTGCACTAATATTACATTCAGATTCATGCGAGAGTAGAAAAAAAAAAATTAAACTTGTTTTTATATTGAGACCCAGCTCTGTCAGAAACATAATCAATTTTTCGAATGACAGAGTCGTTAAATGCAGTCTTCAAATGTTAAGTCAATTTCCTATTATACAAATCAACTTAAGCCGATGAATGTTTCACGTTCTTTGATCAGAGAGGCAGTCACTCACACAAAAAAATCCATCATATTGTTCTCAATGACCGCAAAGTGAAGGTATCAATACACATCGTGAGGATATCAACAGAACGCGTGAGGCATATTTTGTATAAAAATCTGAATATGAAAAAGCTATGTGCGCGATGGCTCCCGCGCACTCTCACGACTGATCAAAAACAGCGCCGTGTCGAAGATTCAGAACGCTGTTGGGCACTGTTTCGGCGTAATCTAAAAGAGTTCTTGCGTCGATCCGTAACAATGGACGAAACGTAGATTCACCACTATACGCCTGAGGCCAACAGGCAGTGCGCAGCGTAGCCAGAACCGCATGAAAGCCGACCGAAACGTCCAAAAACATAGACATCAGCTGGAAAGGTTTTGGCAAGAATTTTTTGTCATGCGCATAGATCGACTATCTTGAGAAAGGCGCGATCAATCACCGGGAACTATAACGGTGGTTTATTGGACCGTTCGAATTGTGAACGTGCTCGATTTGTCGATTACTATATGAAAGGTATCTAAATGTTGGAAGATGTTGAAGACTACAATCGAATTGGCAAAAATATTGTTTTTTATCAAAACTGTAGGGACTTTTCACCCGATGTAGTACATCTTCTAAGAATTGTACAAAAAGTGTATTCTGATGCAAAGAGTATCATCGAAAAAAAAAATTGAAACGATAATTTCCTTTTTAAATTAAAAAACAGTGTTCTAACAAATGGGCCGAAAAAAACTGCCAACCTGTCTCAATTTCCACAGGCGATAATCGAAATTTAATGACGAGGTATAAAAACAATCACACAGCACGGAGAGTGTTAATTTGGGTGTTACGAACTGAGGTGATGAGGTTATTAAAAGCGATTTACGCCCCTCGACAGCCCATATTGTGTTACTGAGCAGTGAGGAAAACGACATCGTGCCAACCTGGCAAATGAGAGAAAATTTTAATCTTTTCTTTGCAACGTATAAGAGAAAAGTCATTGATTGTTAGTGGCAATTGTTTGAAAAAAGATAAAAATATTTAAACAGAATAAGCTAGTTGTATTACGGTAAGATTAGTGGTTTGCTGTCCTAGTTCTGAAACATACGTGTTTTATTATCTTTAAAACTGTAAGCAGATAATCATTATTACTTACGAGGGTGGATTCATAAGTCTAGTAAATTTCTATGAAATGGCGAAAAATTTTGTTAAGTATGATTGTGGGCAAGGGTGATTCTTGTAACGGTGGTGTTCAAAGTTTCACACAAATGCAAAGCGCACTTCTTTATTGGCAGCTGCCGTAAGTGATCGGCGTAATGCTTTTCGTAGAAATGGATAAAGCAGAATGACAAAACATTTTTAGTTAAAAAATTGGCCTGTAGCCCAAATAGAAACTAAACCGCAGAAAATTCATGGGGATTCTGCACCAGCACACAGACATTTTTAATTTTTTTTTTTTATCGTTTGTCTCCCCGCTTGATTAGGGATTTTATCCTTTTTCCTATCCTGAGGATATCGGCAGGGATGTCGTAATATTAAGGTTTCTTCTGAAGAAATGGTCGATAAAATTCATGGTACCATGGTACATGAAAGATCGTCACATTAAGCTTTGTGAGATTGCTGAGACATTATCGCCTCATATGAATGGATACATAATATCCTTCATAAAGTTCTAAAAATGAAAAAGATGATTTACTCTAGACCAAGAATGCGCAACAAAAGATATTTCATAATTGAGTTTGGAAAATATTCCCAATACATCGACAACAACTTCAATCGCAAACACCAGGTTGGAGCTGTCTACCTCGACGTTTCTGAGGCTTTCGGTCGAGTCTGGCGAAAAGGATTCATCCATCACAGCTATCCCACAAATATCACCCGATTGATCCTCTCCTTCCTCTCAGATCGTACATTTCAGGTTCGTGTCGATCAGACCATGTCCGAGGTTAGGCTCCAAGGCTCCGTTCTCTCCCTCCATTCATTGCACGGCCGACATTCCCAAGACCATATTTCTCTTTTTATATACGCCGATGACACCACCATCACGGCCACCACCAAATGGAGCACGATCATCAACACGCCAGTCCCCTGGTTTGAACATTGGAGAATCCAGCTCAACCCAGCAGCAACCCAAGTCATTAGGTTTTCCAAAGTCCGCAACTCACCGTCAGAGAGCCTCATCCTTCAAGAAACCCGACTCCGATGGTCAAACAGCATCAAGTACCTGGGCCTCCACTACGACAGGCGGTTAGCATGGAAGGATTAAGTCCGTCTCCACCAAGAAAGCCTCTCCTCAACTTCAGCAAATTGTTAACACGCGCAACAAGATGATCATCTGAGCCGGTTTGACCTACTCCAGCCCAGCGTGGTGTTAGATGTCACGCTTCGGCAGACCCCCCTCCAGATCGCCCAAAACAAGGCCCTCCGTATCATCGCCAAAGCCTCATGGTTTGTCCGCATCTCCCAGCTTCACCGAGGCCTGCATATGCCAACAATCCGGGAATTTACGAGCAATGTTCAACTCAAATTCTTGGACAAAGCGACGAACTACCTCAATCCCACATTCAGGACCGCCTGCCACCCTTCTCCACGCCATGCCCGACGTCGTCTCCCAAGGCCATCGGACTCCATGCCACCAGATTAGCTTAAGATCCACCCTCCAGATCGCCCAAAACCAGGCCCTCCGTATCATCGCCAAAGCCTCATGGTTTGTCCGCATCTCCCAGCTTCACCGAGGCCTGCAGATGCCAATAATCCGGGAATTTACGAGCAATGTTCAACTCAAATTCTTGGACAAAGCGACGAACTACCTCAACCCCACAGTCAGGACCGCCTGCCACCCTTCTCCACGCCATGCCCGACGTCGTCTCCCAAGGCCCTCGGACTCCATGCCACCAGATTAGCTTAAGTTAGCCATAATTAATTTTAAGCTTAAGTCTATATTCAGGAAATATCTTAAGTTTAATATCTTAAGTTTACTGTTCATGAAATATCTTAAGTTCTTCCTGACATTTATATAAACTCCTCACCTCGGCTAAGTTAGTTAGGTCCTTAACATGTATATATCTTAGAATTGAATATGTATATTATGTTTCTGTAATCAAGTGAATGTATAATAATAATAGCGTAAAGCTACCTAATTAGCCAATAAACTAACTGTAATTGTTGGAAAATATTGCAACGTAATCCGAAGGACTTCTAGCATCTCTTTGTGACTAGACTCTTTGTAGACGAAATGTAGCTGCACCATTACATCCCGGAGACAAAAGGACAGTCAAAATAGTGGGTTGGCGAAGGCGAAAGTGCACCAAAACAAGGAAAAGGGTAAAACAGTGACTATTATTACGTCATGTTGTTGGACCGGTTATACAGTGAGTTGAAAAAATTGGGATCTCGCTGGACCAAATGTATTGAGCTCAGTAGATATTAGGCTGACAAATATTTTTTTGTTTTTGCAAAAAAATGTTATTTACCTTGTTTTTTTTTCAAGATTTTTCAAGCCATTCTAGTATAATAGTCAATCCCTACACTAAATCAAGCAGCATCATGTTTTTTGTAAGTCATCTAACCGGTTTAACCTGGAACCCTAAAGGTGAGATTTCTTCTCAACCTATTTGAATGTACCTTCACTTTTAAGTTGGTTTAGTTTATTTAAATTTTCTCTGGACTGCTTGCATATACTCTTCGCCATGATGGAGTGCATGCTGTCACTTCGCAAAGTTTAGATCGGAGCCACACCTGTATGTAATTTGGTATACCAAGTCTGGATTGTTTCTATAGGCTGTATTCTAATATGCCTTGATCAGGAAGAGTATGACAGCAACGATCTGGACCTCAACTATATTTACGTTGTCGTCTATTTTCACACCAAGTTTTCACGGGCCAGCTTCGGTTATGAATATAGGCTCGAGTATAGGAAAGTGTTTTAGGTAGTACGTTCCGTAAGACTGCTGTACTACTACAGTCCACTTATAAGCATCTTCTATTATTTTAAGTTTGTTGAAATATGTGGCTTGGTATAACCAGTTGTAGTTTTTTCTAAATTTTGGCGATGTAATACTTCTTATTCAAGCATATTCTCCCAAATTAGGTCCTCGCAATTTGTTTAAACCGCGACAGTATCAAGTCTGGAATAGTTACTGCGTAAGCTCAAATTGCAAATTCACATTTCTGAATTGCTGGCCATTTTCTTAAGTCTGTCTTGTATGGCGCTTACCAATATGAGCCCATGACATAAATAGAAAGTTTATTATAATCTTCGAGCGTCGTTGCAGTTTCAAGAAAAATCTCTAGTAATTATGTGCAGGACGACTTGAAGGTCTTAAGTAAATTTCTCGAGATGAAGATAATAACTATATATTTGTAAATTATGTTCTAGTAACACAAGAAGTCTGCAATATTATAGAAAAGTACGCTACTGTTATATAGAAAATAATATAGCCAATTTGTTGGAAGATAGTTTCCTTCTTATAGGAAAAAATACGGCAGTAATTTAGTTTATAGACCAAAACTAAAACATTAAAAGCCTTTACATTTTCCTAATATGCCTGCTTGAACCGCAATGTCGAAGGATGGAATAATAGACCAGTATTTATTGGAGAATGATAAAGGTCTCACAACAACTGTTAGGAGCCATTTTTTCTTCAGTTTTTTAACTAGAGAATCTGATGTCAGCGGATGGGGTGACCTTACTACAAGTAAGTTTTACGAGAACTTGTCCCGAATAAATTGGGTTCCAAAAGATGTGATACAAGTTGGTATCGAAGTAACTCTGGCTGACGTCGATAATTTTTTTCTTTTACAGTAACCATTTTCGCTTTCCGGAACAATTATTAAACAAAATACCCTGCACGAAATTGCAGTGATCATGGATATAGCTTGCTTAATGGTTCAGATATAGATGCCCTTATTTTTAGGAAACTTTTTCTTTCTTATATGGTGTGTCATATAAGTAGGCATACTGTCTGTTTTATCCCCATTAGGTCTCTTCCTATGTGGACGTCCAGCATTTCTTCCACCTTTTCGGAGGTCTGCCCCTAGTTCTTCTACCGCAAGGTTTATTGGGTTTGGCCCTTTTTACCAGTCTGTGGTCGTCAATCCAATCTACGTGTTTATTCCATTGTTTTCTTTTAGTTCTGGGCCATTTGGATATTTCTAGAATCTTACTTAGTTCTTGTAGATCTTTGTTGCGGATTTTATTGTGGATAGTTTTTCCATGTATGTTATGCTAGTTTTCCAATCTGTAGGTATTTGTTTATTTTTTACTATGTTTGTAAAGAGCTGTACCAGTTATCGATGTAGGTTTTCGCTTCCATATTTTAGCATCTCATTTGTAATGTCATCTGATCCAGAGGTTTTTCTATTTTTAAAACTTCTTATAATTCTTTCAGCCTGTTCTAAAGTTACTTCTAGATTTACTTCTTCCACTTCTTCAAGTATGACTTCATTATTCTCTTCTTTATATAATTTTTCAAAGTATGTTTGCGATTTTTGAATTGTAATTTTATTAGTTTTTTAGAAATTTTTAGGAAACAATTTTCAAGAATTATTATTTGAAAAAAAGGATTTTCGCCTTTAATATTATTTTTTTAAATATAAATATTTCAAAGTTACCTTTTACCACGAAAAAATAAAATAAAAATTAATGCTTCATGTTTCCAGAACGTTTTTTTTTTTTTAAGATAGATTAATCACCGACATACACGTGATTATTTTTAGTGAAGTTAGAGGAAAAATTTTTTCCTCCGAAATTTTTCAAGTACAAACAAAGTAGAACTGACAGGGGGCTTTAATAAATAACAAAATATCATTGTTTCTTAGGGTGCTTCACGTGAACTCTGAAATCATCAAGACTAATCCAATATCTGAATCATTTATCTTCATTTACTGACTCCTTCATTAACTCAACTTTTAAAAGGGCTTAAACAGGTCTGTCTTATTCTAATTTGCCTTCTCTGTAAAGGCCTACTATAGAAACGTATTTTGTACATTAAAAGGCATATACTAAAGAGTAATTAAAGTTTACAAAAAGTCCTCAGCTGCATCTAACTTAGGATTTTTTTTTTTAAGTTTAAAAGTCGGAGCTGACAGGACCGACAAGGATGTGTTTGAAGTGCTTAATGCCGTCTGGTGAAATCAGGTTGTCTGGTTATAAACATCAAAATTTAGTAAAGAGAGTGTGGAGAAAACTTCATGTTTCATGTCGCTTCAGTTTCCCGCTTACAGTTGTGTGACCTCGGTCACCTTCAAAGAACAACGAGCGCAATATTTCACATGTTGACGTTGCGGCCCATGCGGTCACATTAGGGAAATGTTTTTGACATATGTTCATTGATAGATTAAAATATATTTTTAATAAAGAACGATTAAAACTGTTTCGGTAGCGGTCCTTTCATGGTTCTATTTCTATTCGGCAACACAGTTATACAATTATATAAAAGACTATGTCATTTTTTCAAAATGACATTGTGGTAGTTCAAACTACAAGAATCCTGCTTCTACTTTTAGATAAAAATTGAAAGGATTCAGTTCGGGAAACATTAACATATTGTTACCTACAAAGTTCACAAATCTGTACCTATAGATAGTATTGTATTTTACTTTCCTTGCTAAAGGGAATGAAGCCTATAGTTTTTGAGCTTAAGGCGGAGGCGGTGAAAGAGGAGGGTGTTGATACATTTGTATAGTTTTAATAATAATATGGCCATTTTTCCTGGTTTTTTGTTGATATGAAAGAGGTGGAAGAGGAGATTAGAGGGGTGGTTTCGTACCGATAGCGTTATATGTCCTTTTCAACGTTTTTAGAGTTGAGGAGTTTAAAAATTAGGTTATTTTTTGATTTCTTAAAATTTCAACTCAAAAAAGGAGACAAAAGGGGAGGGAGTCGTTAAATATTATACACTTTTAATAGCATTTTTAGAATTTTTTTCATCTTTTTTTGGTTGATATATATAATATAAATATAACATATATGGAGTTAATGCGTAAGGCATTAGAAGCGTTGATGCTATATGTCCTTTTCAGGGTTCTTGGAATATCGAAATATATATTTTTAATAAATTTCAACATTCTTGAAACTTAAGATTAAAAATAACCGGTCAAGTGCAAGTTGAAGTTGCGCAATTAATGTTCCGTACGTTGATTGCTTTTAAAATAAAAAGTGTTGTTACGGCGGTATAAAATGATCAGTGACTTCACAAAACACATCCCAAATGAGTTTTCAACAAAGTTTGTTTTCAATCTTCACTGAAAACTGATTACATTGATTTTTTTTTAAATACCAGCTAAATTATTAAAGGTAATGCATTCGTGATAATTTTCGTTCAATCTACACTCCGTGAAGAATACTCCAGAATTTTTTCAAAATATTTTGATAAGTACTTTTCGAGATAAAGCGGGTGGACAGCGAGTTTTCGCGATTTTTTTTAAAATAATACAAAGAAAAGTGCGCGCAAGTATTACATTATACATATATTTTTTACTCGTGTTTTCACAAGCTTTCTTTTGACTCGATGACCTAGTAAATTTTTTTTTTCACTTCCGATTTCACTCCCCAAAACTAACCCCTTAAGTCAAAATTTAACTTTCAAAACTACATAGCTCTGATGAGGCCATCAATTCCTATATTAATACCAAATTTTAACTTTCTATGACAAATAGTTTCGCAGAAAATCGGGTGTGACAGACAGACAGACGGACAGACGGACAGACGGACAGACACCGAAGTCATCTTATAAGTGTTCCGTACGGAACACTAATTAGCCTTAATATTAATTTTTGCCTAACAAAAACCTAACTAGATATATAATAGCATTAAAGGCTGAATTAAATTTTTGACAGAAGTAATAAACATGGCCAGCAAAAAATAATTATAAATCGATATGAATTCCACACAAATTGTTTGTTTAGTAAAATAAATATCAGTCTTAAGTTGAAAGTTGACAGAAACTGATTCCTATTAAATATATCCTTATAAACTATTTTTTTGGACATAAATAGGAGGGTCATTTTGGTTTTATTCTTTTACTCAGCTCATCCAAACTGTCAGCACTCAAAGCAAGCGAGGCGATGTGTTCAGCTCTTACACTAAAAAATAAGTTATGTGTGTACAATAAAAAAATAATGGTTTTTAAACAAATCGCTGAGTAATGCCCATATTTATGGTTAGAATTAGAAAATTTTCATATCGTACTATTATCTCTGTATCAATCATGAAAGAATATAACCAATTTAGCAGCAAATCTCAGTGTTGTATATTTGAGATATAAGAAAATTTCTGAATACTCGGAACTTCAATTAAACTGCCAAAATAATATTGACAGCGAAATTTTTACGGCACGGTAGGCGAGAAATTATTGTTTTTCCAAAAATTCCCTAATTATCTAGGACCAGTGTATACGCTGTATGCCATGTTTTATTCTTCTATCCTTTATAGGTCAAAGAAAGAACCCCGCACTAATCTTATGGAAATTGGATCCCGGTCAAATCGGCTGAAACTGTAGTATGTTATGTTTCAAGATATTCTGATCAAAAGTCTCCATGGACACAAAGTCCAAAAATGGATAGATTAGGAATTATCGAGCTTAAAATTAGTAAAAAAACCGCTGACAAAAAAACTATTTTTACGTTTTTTAAGGACTTATTTTGACTAGAACATAATTTTACGAAAATTCCAACAGGATTACATGTTTTTTGGATTGTTAATTATGAAGATAATAATTATTTTGACCCATTTTGCTCCTACTTTCGAATAATGGCCATTTTGGCCATTTCTGGAGTTTTTTTTGATTTAATTCGTCTAGATCATATTTTTGCGAAAAATTCTAACGGAATTTTATGTTTTTGAGTTGATAATTACGAATATAATAATTATTTTGAACTAATTTGATCCTACTTTCCAAGAGTGTTTATTTTTGGCCAACTTTTGGCCCTTTTCTGGATTTAATTAGACTAAAACACATAAAAGTTATAATTTATTTTAAACAACTCTAAGGAAATTGTTAATAAAGTTATATGGCCAAAAATAAATGCTATTCGAACTACTATATTCGTAATTATCAACTCAAAAAACATAAAATTCCGTAGAATTTTTCGCAAAAATATGTTCTAGACGGATTAAAACAAAAGAGACTCCAGAAATGGCTAAAATGGCCCCCTGTAGCGGCTTAGGGATTATCCTGCAACACGTGTGCTATGCCCATAAAAAAACAAAATTGTAATTTTTAGTTTTAATTCCCTTAAAAATAATTTTTTTTTTTGATAACGGCCTGTTCTTACTATCCTACTTCCAAATTGAATAACGGTAAGTTCTCGGTGATACATCGACGGTGTCAGTAACACTCAAATGTATTCACTATTCGCTTTATACCGCATTAAATTAAACGAGGAATCGGGATAAGATGTATGTTGCTTCGCAGAGTTTTGCCTCATCGCAGCGCCCAATCGTAGTGATGGATGAAGACCTAACAAGGGCATCCAGTCGAGGTGTTTACCTGAAAAGAATAAGATAAATTAGTGAGAATAATAGGAATTGTGTATAGCTTAATACCTACTATAAAAACAAAATAAATGACAATTTCATTAACTCATTTTTTCAGGAACAGATGTTCAAAGAGTTTAAATTTCCCCAACTTTAGGTTATTGCACCGTGTGTTCATTCGTATGTTCAAAAACATGACGTTTTTTTTTATAAGGGAATATTAGGATCTTAAACAGAGTCACCTCAATTTATTGATTATCGTGCATAAGGCAGGGTACATTTAGACATTCCGTGTTATGTTTCGGCGTTTTGTCTATATAAAAATATAATTTATATAATAAATCCTAATTAACTAGCTCGGCCGTTACTTGATGGAAATTCATATTCAATGAGATTAAAACACTAAATTTTTTGTAAAATTTTATACACTTGACACGTGTTTCGCTAAAACATTAGCTTTATCAAAAGTATGGGTATAGAATGAAATAAACATTTTTCTATGGTTTTATAAGTAAATATGTTTTTTTTTTATGGGTCTAGCACACGTGCTGCAGGGAAGTCCCTAAAACGCTACAGAAGCGACACGTGTGCGGAAAAAGCGATTCACGTTGTTCTTAAATCGCTGTAAATTGTACTCGGTGGGAAACACCTGGGCAAATTACTCCAGAGGGATGATGCTCTCCATATAAAAGACTGCTTGAAAAACGTTGTACGAGGAGTAACAAGCTTAACCTTATACGGATGTGAAGTATTAGCGCGACGTGTATTTCTAACATGCACTGCTCTGAAAGGAATTAAGCGGGCTACATCCTTCGAACACTTTCCATGAAAATACTTGTAGAATAGACTCAAGTCGCCAACCGTTCTTCGATGTGCCAGCGAATCAAGGCCGCCGGTCAGTTCCGGGTCTCTAATCAGACGAACAGCTCTTCTTTGAATAGCATCCAACAAATGCCGTGTATGTTTGGGAGCGGAGCCACAAACATGGGAGCAGTATTCCATAGTTGGTCGAATTTAAGCTTTGTACAGAATTAACAGTTGTTGTGGAGTGTAAAGATTTCTGGTTCGAAATAATATCCCCAACTTTTGAGAAGCTCTCCTTGCTATGCCTGCAACATGTTCATGCTAGGACATATTTGCTCCCAAATTAGCGCCTAACAAATTGAGTGACGATGTTAGAGGAATGGAGTGCCCCCACATAACTATGTCAGGTTCAGCAACGTTAACTTTTTTAGAAAAAACCGGAGCCTGGGTTTTTATAGCGTTAAATTCCACTTGGTTACTGTCACCCCAAGATATAATTTCCTCCAGGTCTTTGTTAAGTTGAATAACTTCCTGCTGTCTGCGGATATTCGTCTGAGTAGCCGATGTCCGAGCGTTCAAAGTGATAAGCGTACTGTCATCTGCAAACTGTAGAGTGGATTCCCGGTATTTTCCAGCAGATCGTTAATGTAAATGAGAAAGGGAGTAGGAGACAGTATGGAGCCTTGGGGCACACCGGAGTTGATAGTGAAGGTGTTAGAAAGAAATCCGTCGACTGCCACTCGTAAAGAATGCTCTCTGAGGAAACAGAACTCTTCAGATATACCATAAGCGCGTAGCTTAGCCAACAGTCCATCGTGCCAAATACGGTCAAATGCCTTCGAAATGTCAAGAGCAACCGCTCGAGAATCTCCAAAGTGTTCAATTGCGTTGTTCCAAACATGTGTTACATAAGTCAGAAGATCTTCTGTTGATCTATGTTTCCGAAAGCCATTTTGGTGATCGCTAATAATATTGAATCCTTCAAGATATTTTAGAAGATGCTAATTGATAGCCTTTTCCATGACTTTCGATATTATTGAAAGCAGTGCGACTGGTCGGAGTTATTTGGCAAGGTCTTCTTGCCTTTTTTTGGTATCAGCTGAACTGTGGCACATTTCCAGCAGGAAGGAAATATTCCCTTTCTGTAGGATAGGTTGAAAAGTCTACAGAAAATTGGTGTTAGTTCCCTTGCACAGTTTTTGAGAACTATGGCAGGGATTCCGTCAGTTCCGTTGTTTTTTGGCTATTTGTTTAATAAAATTCATTTTTAAAATTGTCATCTGTCCTTGGTATGTTAACTAGTCTACCATTTCCATATTTTACACGTTCAGAACGTTATTTGGGAGCCTCGAGATCAATAAAAGAAAGAATACAAACACATTGTTAAATGACCAACTGGACCTCGGAAAATCCCCATTGTTGAATTTATTTAATGAATAGATAATTTATATAATTATTTAGTTTTGTTGTCATTCTTTAGTTCCACTACTTGTAAATAGTTACTTATGAAATCATCGAAAATTGTTTATTTCATTCCATATCCATACTTTTGATAAAGCTATGATTTTAGCGAAACACGTGTCAAGGATAAAATAAATAAAAGTGGAAATTTTAATAAAAATTTAGTTTTTTTTTATGGGTCTAGCACACGTGCTGCAGGGAAGTCCCTAAAGCGCTACAGAAGCGACACGTGTGCAATCGGTTTAGTGTTTTATTCTCAATAAGTTTAATTCAAAAGTTCCAAGTCAACCCCATTTTTTTATGGACAGCACCCGTGCGGCAGGGAAATCTCCAAAGCGCTAAAGGAATGACAATGATTCACGCTAGTCTTGAATTGCTGTGAATGGTACTCGGTGCGCAACACAGTGATGGGGAAGTCGTTCCAAAGGGATGAGGTTCATCATATACAAAAACCGCTAGAAAAGGGTCGTACGAGGAGTGACAAGTTGAAACTCATACGGATGTAAAGTATTAGCACTGCTCTGGAAGGAATTAAAAGGGCTACATCCATCGAACACTTTCCATCACAATATTTAAAAGATAGACTGAAGTTGCCAACCGTTGCTTGATATTCCAAAGAATCAATCACTATGAGGGTTATCAAAAAAATAAGCTTTCGTTATTTTTATGCCGAAGTACAAGTGACGTAGTCAGTACCTGAGTGCAGGAAATTTTAGTTTGCACATAGTGGCAGCACTAGCAGTCAGTTCAGTAATCGTGAACAGTTCAAGAGTCAATAGCGAGCCATGGCCATTTTACTTCGTGTTGCGGCATTGAGGTAATTGTGAAATAGAAAGTATTATTTGTTTTTTTTACTTCAAAAAATGAATTAGCCGCAGATATTCATAGTCCATTAGAACAAACGACGGGGGCTTTTGTCGCACAAAGTCTTGTTTCTTCACGACAACGCCTGACCACATGCCACTCATGCAACGTGTGAGCTTCTGGCCAAAGACCGATGGGAGATCTGTAAGCATTCTGCGTACTTTCCAGGCCTTGCTTTAAGCGACTTCCATTTGTTTTCGGAACTCAAAAATCATCTCGGCGATCAGCGCTTCGCCAATGCCGACAAAGTGCAAAAAGGAGGTGAACAAATGGTTCCAAAATTTGGCGGCAGATTGATATGAAGCAGAAATTAAAAAACTGTTGCCTAAGTAACAGAAATGTTTGAAAAGGTATGAAAATTATGTAGAAAAAAATATTTTTGGTCATTTTTTTAATTATTTTTCCTTAATAAGAAAAACTTATTTTTTGAATAACCCTGAATACCCCTTATATACACATACACACACACGTGTATATATCTATATATATATATATATATATATATATATATATATATATATATATATATATATATACTTAAGAATTTTCTTGAACCATCAATTTATATTTGTTTTCAATTCTTGGGCTTTGGGTTCGTTCTATGAATATTTGGTATTTAAATTAAACTTAAATTGACGTTTCGCCCTTTGGTTTAGAGCATTTTCATTTTTTTTCTTTAATTCTACAAATTATACAAAATATAAAATATAAAACTATAAAAATAATTTACATTTAGGTACACTAGTACAATACAAATTATTTAACACACACAACCATAAACTATTTACATAAATTCTTAGTTCTATCTTTAAAAAATTAAAATCACATGGGACCTACCTTGAATCTCACATATTTTATTTACTACTGACAAGTCGTAGTGGCATTCTTATCGAATGTAGATTTTATTTTGTATTATTGATCCGCAATTTTTTTTTTTTTTTTTTTGTTTGTTTTTTGAATATTAAGCAGGTAGTCTTTTTGTTAATATATTAAGGATGAGTATACACTTTAAAATATTACCTTATTAAATTTGTATAAATATGGCTAATTCCTTTTATATCACTTTTATCATTCACTGTAAATTTCTCATTTTTTTTTAATTTCGATCATTTCTTTTATTGCAAGTTTTCCAATATTAATGTCCCTGTTTAAAATCTTTGTTTCATTAAAGTTGAAGTCATGTCCAAGTTCCGTTGTGTGTTTATGAAGTGCCGTTGTTGCATTTTTTGTATACTTGTGTCCATTGAGTCTGTTTTTTAATAATTGGGTCGTCATACCAATATAATGCATTGGGCAATCTGCACAAGGTACCGAATAAACTACGTTGGATTGGTTCGTGGTTGGTACCTGGCTTTTCAAGTTTGTAAATAGTGAGCTTAGTTTGTTCTGCGTTTTGTGACAAACAGTTATGTCATATACTTTTTTAGAGTGCCCCCTAGTTTTTCTGATAAATCGCGTGTATAAGGTAGTGGGAGAAATTTGTTCTGATTTTGTTCTTTGGTTTCCTCTTTTTTGATTTTTTTTTTATTATAAAATTTGTAGGTTCTTGTTCTTATTGTTTGGTTGATGTCTTTTTCTCTAAATCCATTTTGTATTAACACTGATTTCATTTGATTCAGTGCTTTCGGTCTTAAATTTGGTGAGGTCAGCGCTATTGCCCGGTCTGTTAAACCGACAATAACACTTACCTTTTGTGCCTTTGTGTGATTAGAGTAGAAATTCAAATACCTGCCAGACCACGTTGGTTTAGTATACCATTTAGTGATTATTTTGTTATGTTTTCTAATTAAAGTTGTATCCAGGAAATGTATTTCATTGTTATTTTCGATTTCTGAAGTAAATTGCAATTTTTGATGGAAACTGTTGAAATCATGCAGGACTTTATCAGTGTTATCTGTTTTTAACTGCCAATAAACAATCATCCACAAATCTTTTGAAAAATAGTATGTTGTATTCTAAATTATTTTATAACACTTTCTTCTAAATGCTCCATAACCAATTGAGCTATTACTGAGGATATAGGAGAGCCCATGGCACAACCTTCTATTTGTTGATAGAATTTGTCTTGATATTGGAAATAATTAGTATTTAAAGTAAGGTTAACTGCTTCAATAAAGTTTTCTTTTGTTATTGTTGTGTGTTCTGTTAATAGATCCCATTTTTTGTTTATGGCAGTCTGTACAAGTTCTTTAGGTATATTTGTGTATAATGACACAACATCTAGTGAAAGAAGTTTATAGTTTTGTGGTATGTTTATCGTGTCAATGAATTCTTTAAATGTGAATGAATCTTTGATAAAAAAGTTATTTTTACCTGTAATATTAGATATACCTTTGGGTAGGTATTTTGAAAGGTTATAAAGAGGTGATTTTAAACATGATACGATTGGCCTTAGCGGTATGTTTTGTTTATGCAATTTGGGTAAACCATAAATTTTAGGTGACACTGCGTTGTTTATAATTAACCTTTTGGCTTCTTCATTACTTATTTCTTTCTTATTTAATAGTTTTTTTTTATAAAGGCGTTGTTTTTCTTTTGGAAAACGTTCGTGGGGTCACTGTTAAGTTTCTTATATGTATTTTGGTCATTAAGAAGGGTTTCCATCTTGGATTCATAATCTTTGGTGTTCATTATGACAGTTTTATTAGTTTTATCTGGTTTTGCTATTACAATCTGGAGGTTGTCTTTAATAAATTGTTTCGTACGGTATAAGTTTTTTTTGATTCTTTTTTGCAGTAGGTTCATTTTTTGTTTGTTGTTTTTAATTTTAGTTTTGTGATTGGTTATAATATTAGTTATATTAGCTCTAATTGTGTCTTTCTCTTCACTTGGTTTATCATTTATTACCGACTCAACGGACGCAATATATTCTGCAACAGGCAACTCTTTTTCTGTGGTTATTTTAAAGATAGAACTAAGAATTTATGTAAATAGTTTATGGTTGTGTGTGTTAAATAATTGGTATTGTACTAGTGTACCTAAATGTAAATTATTTTTATAGTTTTATATTTTATATTTTGTATAATTTGTAGAATTAAAGAAAAAAATGAAAATGCTCTAAACCAAAGGGCGAAACGTCAATTTAAGTTTAATTTAAATACCAAATATTCATAGAACGAACCCAAAGCCCAAGAATTGAAAACAAATATATATATATATATATATATATATATATATATATATATATATATATATGTATATATATGTATATATATATATATATATATATATATATATATATATATATATATATATATATATATACATATATATATATATATATATATATATATATATATATATATATATATATATATATATATATATTCATTTTATTTAATCTTAAACCCAATTTTCCCTTTGTCCCTGGACACAGTATATTTCATTAAAATTAGTTAACAGCTGTACATTTTCTAACGCAAAAATATTATTTGGAATTAGGACCAGAACACAATAAAAATTTAAATACACAAACTAACTCAAAGCTAACTCAGGCATTAAAAATAATCAGAAAAAAAAAACTTTTAAACTTTATTTCCCAAAACTTATCCGGCCTTACTTCAAAACCAGTTTTCTTTGTCCCTTTTTAGAAATTATACATACTTGAAAAACTTTAAAACAAATTAAACATTCTTGTATTCAATTCCAAATTATAATTCAATGAATAACGACAGAGAAAAATCTTCAGAAAAGAGTTTTTAAAAAATTCATAATGAGCGGTGTAAGCAAAGGAAAAGAAAAACCTCAACCTTAAAACATTCGCTATTCAGTTATGGAAATCAGGACATAAAAAGGGAATTATAAACACTGTAAAAATATTCAGCGACTATTCACTTCTTTAATTTGCATATGATTTTCTTTTAAAGAATTTTGAAATACGAAAGACCTTAGGTTAGAAGCGGCAGGCAAACTGTTTTGCATAATGACAGTATTACGAAAACTTTTTCTTCCTTACTTAATTTTAAACTATCTTTAACAAAATTTATATCAGCGATATTTAAAATTTTAGTTCTTAATAAGTTCATTACGAAAATGATTTATGATATATAAATATATATGTATATATATATATATATATATATATATATATATATATATATATATATATATATATATATATATATATATATATATATATATATACATATATATACATATATATATATATATATATATATATATATATATATATATATATATATATATATATATATATATATATACATATACAGTAATACCCCCGCTTAGCGCGACCCCGTTACGCGCGGTTTCACTATAACGCGAATTTCAAATTTCGCGCTCATGTAGTCATTAACTTCTCTATGGTCGCGGGGGATCCCCGCTTTCTCTGAATATTCTCTTTGAAGAATTGGGAATTCCCTGTCCTTCGACTTTGTTCTATGGGGATTTCCTCGTTCGTTTCGTGTGTTCATTTGTTCCGTAATGTTAGTTCGGTCGGCTGGCAGTTTTGTTTTAATATTTATTGGAGATACATACATACATAATTTAACCCTACGTTAAAAATGCCGCCTGTAAAGAAAAAAGAGCGTAAAAGCGTCACTTTGGAATTGAAGATGAAAGTGTTAAGAAGAATGGAAAATGGAGGCAAAGCAACAATTGTTGGGAGAGATTTTGGACTCTCAGAATCGACTGTGAGAAACGATTTATAAAAATCGGGAAAAAATTAAAATCTCCAGCGAAGGTTCAACACCTATAAGTGCAACAAAACTTTCTCGTTCGAGATCATCTATCTTAGAAAGAATGGAGAAATTACTGTCAGTCTGGATCGAAGATTTGAATAAGAAGAACACACCACTAAGTCAAGATCTCATATGCACAAAAGCAAAATCTTTGTATGAGATGCTGAAAACAAAAGAAGGAGAAGGGAGTGCCACTCCGACTTTTGCTGCCAGCAGAGGCTGGATAGGCGCGACGCAGACTGTTGCACAGGAGTATTCCATCGGTTCAAGCAGCGTTCTAATCTTCACAATATCCACATAACAGGCGAGGCGGCCAGCGCGGACATTCAAGCTGCAGCTGAGTTTCCAGACAAGTTTCAAGACTTCGTTAGACGAGAGAAAATTCCTGCTTGTCTCATCTTCAATGTTGATGAGACCGCACTTTACTGGAAAAAAATGCCATCTCGAACATTCATTTCTAAGGAAGAACGTCAAGCCAGTGGTTTCAAAGCTGCGAAAGATCGACTAACACTTCTGCTGGGTGGTAATGCCACTGGTGATTTCAAACTGAAACCTTTACTAGTGTACCATTCAGAAACACCCCGTGCAATGCGAGGCACAGACAAGACAAGTCTACCAGTTGTGTGGCGATCAAACAGAAAGGCGTGGGTTACACGGGAAATTTTTCAAGAATGGTATTCTAATAGTTTTTGCCCATCAGTCAAATCATACTGTGACAGAAATGGGCTTGAACCTAAAGTTATATTACTCTTAGACAATGCCCCAGGACATCCAACCTCACTTGATACGCCCAGAGACTTAAAAGTGTACGTAAAGTTCCTTCCACCAAACACTACGTCAATATTACAACCTATGGACCAGGGAGCAATAGCAAACTTCAAAGCTTATTACCATCGCCGCACTTTTAGCCAACTAATTCATGAAACTGACGGGGAAGGAAGACAGTCTATGCGAGAGTGGTGGAAGTCATACAACATTATGAAGTCTATTCACAACATAGAAGAGGCTTGGAAGGAAATTAAAATGAGTTGTATGAATGGGGTGTGGCGTAATCTTTGGCCAGATGTAGTGGAAGCACCTAGAAGAATTGTCCAGATGCAGAGACAAGTGCTTGAAGACATTGCTGCAATGATTGAGGGGTCTGAACTTGAAGATGTCACGGTAGAAGATCTCGTAGAACTTGTAGCAACGCACGACGATCCTATTAGCAATGAAGATCTGATCGAGTTACAGAATAATCCTATCTACGATGAGGAAGAACAAGTAGAAGAGAAAGTTTTATCTTCAGGGGAAATACAAAATGCACTTTCAAAAATTTATTCAGGTTTGGACATATTGCAGAGTATAGACAATAATGATGACCGTGTCTTGACCGTGTGTCAAACAATTAAAAACAGTGTTGGGTGTTATGAACGTATTTTACAAGAACGTAAACAAAACGTTACCCAAAAGACAATAGATGTATTTTTCCGTAAAAAATAAGAGTATGTATTGCATAAAGTGTTCTTAGAATTAAAGTGATTGATTAAAATGATTTGTATTTTTTTGTATTAAATTTTGACTATGTTTAATCATAAACCTCGATATACGCGAATTTCAGTTAACGCGATTTTTTTCGGAACGTATCCCTCGCGTAAAGCGGGGTATTACTGTACATATATATATATATATATATATATATATATATATATATATATATATATATATATATATATATGCATATATGTATATATGTGTATAAACTCCTAGACAAAATTAACGCAACAATCTGAAAATTAATTTATCTTTTTCTTATGTCAGTTTTTAAAATTTATCGAGTATTTGAATACTAGGCTATGCATATTTTGTTTCGTTGTTCATGACAGAAATCAAAACAATTCGTTTAGATTTACAGTTTTAAAGAATTTTTTAGAAGGTAAACAATTTTCTGTAATAATGCGATAGATTTTCTTTAAAAGTAAGCTTATAAATTGTTCCCTTTTTCAAAGTAATACGTTTTTGTGGTAGACTGTTTTATTTTTGACCCCGAAGAATTAGAAAAATGAATCGAACAAGGAATTTAACTGAACACGAGGTAGTGCGAGCCTCAGTTTTATTGGACGAGGGATATTGTCAGAGTTATGTTGCCAATTTGTTAGGCAAACATCGTTCCACAATAAGTCGTATGGTAAGACGCTTGAATGAAGTAGGAACTCATTCTAGAAGGCTAGGGCAAGGGCGAAAACGATGCACTAGCGACCTAGATGAACGTTTTATAAGACAGTATGCTTTAAAAAAACAGGACTGTCACTAGTTCTATAATAAGAAACGAACTCGAAGCTGTTCGCAATGCCACAATTTCTTCTAAAACAGTTAGAAGACGGTTAAATGAAGCTGGATTAAATAATAGGAGACCAGCCACTGCGTCCTTGCTTACTAGAGAGAACAGAGATGCCATGTTACGTTTTGCTCGAAATCACGAAAACTGGCCTGTGATGATTGGAAACAAGTTTTCTTCACAGATGAAACTAGGGTTAGTCTAAAACATCCAGATGGTCGTGAGCGAGTATAGCGAAGACCAGGAGAGAGGTTTGCTCCTTGCAATATCTCTGCAAGGATTCCATTCGGCGGTGGCTCTGTTATGTTCTGGGGTGGCATCTGCTTTGATGCTCGCACAGAGTTAGTTCCTGTCCGTACGAGATCCATGAATGCTGACTAATATCTTGAGAATATTGTAATAGAACATGTGATGCCTTTCGGTCATTTTGTGGGGCCCGATTTCCTGTTTATACAAGACAACGCTCGACCTCACGTGGCTAGGGAGGTACTCGATTATCTTAATCAAGTTGATATACCGATTATGCAATGGCCACTAAAAAGCCCGGATCTGAATCCGATAGAACATGTATGTGATTACCTTAAGAAAAATGTGAAACGTCATATACCTGCACCTAGAAACCTGAGGGAATTTGAAAATACCGTTATCACAGAATAGGGGCAAAGATTTTATCCAAAATTTAATTAGAAGCATGCCTAGGCGCATAAAGGCTGTCATCCGAAGTAGAGGAGACAACACACGCTACTAGTGTCCCAGTTACACCATTAATTTTGCTACTAGTGTCCCAGTTTATTTTTTTCATTATTACATAGTTTCAACGATTTTGTTATTAGGTCTTAAGAATAATTTTAATTCAAATCTTATAGAGAAATTTGGTAGCTACTCGTAATTCACTTTTAAAGTATCCGAATAAGTTTTTTCTAACTTTTAGTGTAACCAATGTTCATAAAAATTATTAAAATTAATTCAATATAGAGATTTGTATGATTTAATATTTTGTTGCGTTAATTTTGTCCAGGAGTATATGAGTATATATATATATATATATATATATATATATATATATATATATATATATATATATATATATATATATGTATATGTATATGTATATATATATATATATTAAAATTCCGGGTTTCAATCCGTTTATCTAACAATGAATTTTCACGACGTTTCGTGAAAATCTTATTTGGCATTTTCAAGTGTTCCCGCTACCGCTGCTACTCGATACTGTGATATTGCTGCTGCTGCCGCTCGAAGCTGTATATATATACATATAATACATTAAAATTCCGGGTTTCAATCCGTTTGTCTAACAATGAATTTGCACGACGTTTCGCCAAAATCTGATTTAGCATTTGCAAATGCTCTTGATGCTGCTGCTACTCAACACTGTGATCTTGCTGCGGCTGCTGTTCGACGCTAACTGAGAAACCAACGTGCAGTCGCCGTCTTTTATAGGTCGGCGTCTACGTAGATTGTAGGTGGGGGGGGGGTCGGAAGTGTTCGTCCAAGCATCGGTGTTTGCCGGCTGGGTGGTAATTACGGGTTCCGCGCTATGCTGACTATTGCCTTCTCGATGTTTTGGTTATTCCTTGGTTTAGCTAGTAAACCCTTCCATGTAGTGGAGATATTCAGCGCATCATCTCGCGTATTTAACTGTCCATTCTTTTCGATTTCCAAGGCTTCTTTGACTATGCGTGTTTTATAATGTGAAATAAATCGAAGTTATTTGTTCAGATCCCTCAAAATTGATGTTGTGACCAGTACTATGATGGTGCTGAAAAAGAACTGATGTTTGTTTGTTTTTGATACTTATTTTATGTTCTTGGATCCGGGTGGACATTCTTCTGTTTGTTTGCCCTATGTATAATTTGTGGCAGTGGGATACTGTAAACTCCATGGTTTTCCAGTTTTCTCTTGTCCTTGGGGTTACCCAGGATGTCTGCCAGAGTATTTTGTGGTTTATATGCAGTGCCTATGTTGTGTTTTCTTAGGACTCTTCCAATCCTATTTGTAACTCCTTTCACATACGGTAACAGGACTCTGCTTTGGTCCCGTTCTACTGTCCTTGTCTGTGGATGGCGCTGCCTTTCTATTGCTCTCCGTATGGACTGGTCTTTATATCCGTTTTGTTTGAATGCCCTGGTAATTTGTGTAATTTCTTGCTGTCTCGTGAGTCGGTATGATCTCAATATGAGGATGTTGGCTATCGAATGGATTTGGGATCGATGGTGGTGTGAGCCAGCGTTTCTGTTGGTGTGAGTGGACAAGGACAAGAGAAAACTGAAAAACCATGGAGTTTACAGCATCATTGTTAGACGAACGGATTGAAACCCGGAATTTTAATATATAAATATATAAATAAATATATATATATATATATATATATATATATATATATATATATATATATATATATATATATATATATATATATATACAGTCGACACTGTTTATAGTGAAACTCTATATAGTGAAAAACTCTTTATAGTGCAATTTTTTCAAGACCTAGAATATTCTAATGAAATTTCATGTAAAAAGCCCTGCATATAGTGAATCTGTAAAATAGTAACACTCTATATAATAAAATTTTTACCGGAATTTTATGTATAAATTTTTATGCATTTATTGAGATCTTGGCCACTTCGAGTTTCCCATTTTTATCTAACATTAGCACGAATTCCATTTTTAAGACGCATTCTTTTGAAAAGGTTCTTAACGCGTTTATAACGCCTAATGGTTGGCAATAAATCAGGTAGATTTCTGTGAGAAACCCGGGGAATAACCCATTTTATAGAAACCCGGGGAATAACCCATTTTATAGTCGAGGCCTAGTAATTCGCAAATTCAGGTTCAGTTTCTTTTTGTTTAAGAATCAAGTAAGATGTCCAAGCGAGTGTGTTTAAGTTTAGCTGAGAAAATTAAGGTTTTGGAGGAAGTTGATAAAGGCTGCAAAAAAATTGATGTTCCTGCAAAATTTGGTGTTCCTCCAAGTTGCGTCTCTCTGTTAATAAAAAGTCGCGACAGTATCATCAAGAAACCTAGTCTTCCAAGCAGTCGAAAACGAGTACGGGTGAGTACTTACGAGGATGTACATGAAGCAGTTTTACGATGGTTTCAAGTGGCCCGTACGCATCAAAACGTACCAATATCGGGAAATTTAATAAAGCAAAAGGCTCTACAATTTGCTAAAGAATTTAAGTGCGTTAATTTTCAAGCTAGTGAAGGGTGGTTGAGTGCCTGGAAGACTCGCAATTCAATTGTTTTCAAGACGGTGTCTGGCGAGAGTGCAAGCGTTAGTCAGGAGGACTGTGACATTTGGACTGAAACTGTTTTAAAAAGTGCATTGAAAAAGTACGAGCCAAAAACCGGTTTGTTTTTTAAATGTTTGCCAAATAAAACTTTTGCTTTTAAAAGTGATAAATGTGTTGGTGTTAAAATAAGTAAAGAAAGGGTGACACTTATGGTTGGAGCAAACATGGATGGCTTAGAAAAACTGAAATTACTGCTCATAGGTAAAAGCAAAAATCCCCGTTGTTTAAAAGGAGTTAAATCTCTGGAGTTAGATTACGCCAATAATAAAAAGGCATGGATGACTTCTAAGATTTTCGAAAGATGGATCAAAGAACTGGACACGAAAATGAAAAGCCAAAAGCGAAAGATTGTGATGTTTATAGACAATTGTCCTGCACATCCAGTTACTGAAAGTAAAAAATTAAGGAATATTGAATTGATCTTTTTTCCACCAAACATGACCTCCAAATTGCAACCTATGGACCAGGGTATTATAAAAAACATAAAACATCATTACCGAAACAGAATTGTTCACAAAATTGTTAATGCGATTGATAACAACCTTCCAGTCTAAAAATTGATTACCCTTAAAGACTGTATAACCGAAGTCGCTAAAGTATGGAATGAAAATGTTTCTCAGAAAACTATCAAAAACTGCTTTTCTAAAGCAGGTTTTACTGAAAAAATTGACGAATGGGAAGAAGAAGACGAAATGGATCTCGCTACCTTAAAAAGGCAATGGGGTATTCTACAAAAAACTGCTACCGTCGACGCGATTTTTTACTTGAAAATTTCTTAGAAATCGACAATGATGTTGGCACGACAGATCTCCCAACTGACCAAGACATAATTGACGATATAAAAAGTATAGAAGATCATGAAGAAGAAACTGAAACCGGGGTATGTCCTGCTAAATTTAGTGAAAAGGAAATAAGAAATGCATTTGACATTGTGCAAACTACTCTCAGGGGCCAGGAAAGTGTACCTGATCAAATCTTTATGCATTTGAATAAATGCGAGAATTTTGTTGAGCAACAATTATTTTTCAAAAGTAATGTTCAAAAGAAAATAACTGATTATTTTTCCTAGTACGTATGTACGTAGTATGTACATATGTATTAACAGATTTTGTATTATTCTTTTTATTTCGTATGTAGTACATACATACATAAAGTCCGTACGTTATATCTTTACACGTGCGTCATAGTTTTCAGGCAATATTCCAGACGACTATTATATCTTTTGTCTCTTTTTACCAATACCTACGATTTATTGGTGAAAAGAGACAAATAATATAATAGTCGTCTGTTATATGGCCTGAAAACTATGACGCACGGGTAAAGATATAACGTACGGACTTTATGTATGTATTTAGCCCTGTACATGCTATGTACTATTTAAACTTTCAAATGTTTAATAAAATCTTTTCTAATAATTCAATTTTGCAATTTTTTTTTGTTGCTTGTACCTTATAAAATGCAAGTAAATGATTACCAATATAAAATACATACATAGCAATATATACGGATTTTTTCTTTATATAGTGAAAAACTTTCTATAGTGAAATTTCGGTCAACATTTTGGTCTTTCACTATATAGAGTGTCGACTGTATATACACGTATATATATATATATATATATATATATATATATATATATATATATATATATATATATATATAAGGAGGTATCGGTTTTTCCATTTGCAGACAATACATACTGTATTGTCGCTGTCAGTAATCATGATAAACTTAGACAAAAAATGAAATCACTCTTTTTACAGTTTTCCAGTTCCTGCACACAAAATAATCTAATTATAAACTATGATAGAACTGTGCTACTAAGAAGCAACACCATAAGAGATGAACTGCAAGTAGAAGACATAGTCAGATGGGTCAAAGCCAGAAGATGACAATGGAGAGACCACGTAGACAGGATGGATCAGAATAGAATAGTAAAGTACGCCAAGATTCACATGCCCCACAGTAGTAACAGCACAGAGCCCTAAAATAAAAAAGAAGAGAAGAGATAAAACTGTGGTGCTACATTTCAAAAGTAATATGAGAATTGGTCTTAATAGCTTAAGGGGGGCAATATTAGACAGGTGAGAATAAGTTAGTTTATATGTTATTTTCTATGTGCACGTTGTAATATGTAACATTAATGGAATTTTAAGTATGACTTATTGTTATTTAACACTAAAACGACACTTTTTTTAATGTTGAAAAATTGCAGAGTTAAGCCAATGTTTTCCGGCAAGGTTGTGCGGAGAGTGGTAAAATGGCGTAACCTCTAGGTTCTGCGGTATTGATCTGAAACAAACGAGTTTTTTTTTTAAATTATTATTAGCATTTAGACAGTATGCGTGAATCTCAAAAAAAAAATGCGGAAATAGGGTGCTTTTAAAAAAAGTTACAATATTTCATACAATGTTTGAGTTATTTTGCCGTAAAAAAAGACTTTTTTCATGATTTATAAAAATTTTAGGTTCAAGTACAAAGTTATACTGTTATTTAAACCTATGCAAAATTTCAACGAAATTTTCCAATCTAAATCGCGTTTTTCTTAAAACTATATTTTCGAAATTGGCGTAATCAATTAAATATATTCCATTGAATTCGTTGAAATTTGACACACATCCAAATAACAGTATTACCTTCAACTTGAACCTAAATATTTTTAAAAATCATTTTAAAAATTTTTTTTTTTATGACAAAATAACTCAAAAATTTTATGAAAAACTCTTTTTTTTTAAAAATATGCAATTTCCTTAATTATGATTTTTTTAAAATTTTCTTTGAGGTTGACGAATACCAAATGAATGTTACTATTAATTTGAAAAAGAATCGTTTGTTTTAGACTAATACCGCAGAAGTTAGCGGTTTCGCTATTTTAGCACTCACCACACAATTTTGCCGGAAGAAATTTTTCAATATTTTTAAAAAATTATGTGTTAATTTTGACTCTTAAGTAACAACAAATTATACCTAAAATTCCATGAATGTTACATAACACATCCAGATAAAAAAATCATATAAATTGACTTATCTTTCCCTGCCTAAATGTATTGCCCCCTTAAATCTTGACTTTAGTCTTACAGACCAAGAGGGCCACCCGAAATTTTGCTCTGTCGACTAACCGTCGGCCTAGTTGTTCATTCTATCCGGCGAGTCGATTTTACGTTCTTAACGTCGATTTTGCGGCTCTCATACCGTAGAATGCTCAGATAAGGCCCAAAATGCTACATCCAAAAATGGACTATCATTTAACCACCTGAATCAGGTACCATAACATTTGTTGGAACTAAAAAACTCGAGCACCAGCAGGGCAGACGCCGTCGAGACCGGACCCAGCTTCAGGGCTCAAAACGTCGATCCAAAAATGAACTGTCATTTAACCACATAAAATCAATAAATTTAGTTTGTTCTTGATAAAATAAGAAGGAACCTGCAAAAAGCAGACGCCGCCAATACAGGAGGATGAAGCCGGACGCAGTTTTTCCAGCCCAAAACAGTCGATTTTTGGCCCTCTTGACATTAGATCGTTCAAATTTTTATTCGCATTTTAACCAAAAGAACGTTGAAACAAATCTCTAAGATGTGTATTACACGAGAATGTATTAGGACTTCACCAGATTTAAAAAAAAAATAGCAGCCAGACCATTAAAACAATTAAAATGTGTTCAAACAAGATTACCAAGAACTTTGTAAACTTAATTTGTTTTCTTTTTTTTGCAGTAATACTGGCTAGCATGTATTAATTCGATTTTTCGAATTTTTTCAAAATGTGTGCGCACGTAAGAGATTATATATATTTTTGAACTCGAGTTTTTACAAGCTTTCATTTGAGACCCCACTCGATGATCTAGTAAAAAATGTTTCTTCTTCTTTTTTGTTTTTTTTTTTATATACCAGATAAATTATTAAAGGTAATGCACTCGTGATAATTTTCGTTCAATCTACACCCCGTGGAGAATATTCCAGAATTTTTTCAAAATTTTTGGATCAGTACTTTTCGAGATAGAGGGGGAGGCAGCGATTTTTCGCGATTTTTTCAAAATAATACAAAGAAAAGTGTGCGAATGTAAGACATTATATATATTTTTGAACTCGTGTTTTTACAAGCTCTCATTTGACACCCCACTCGATGACCTAGTAAAAATTTTTTCTTCTTTTATTTTGTTTTTTTTATATACCAGATAAATTATTAAAGGTAATGCACTCATGATAATTTTCGTTCAATCTACACCCCGTGGAGAATATTCCAGAATTTTTTAAAAATTTTTGGATCTGTACTTTTCGAGATAGAGGGGAAGGAGAGCGATTTTTCGCAATTTTTTCAAAATAATACAAAAAAAAGTGTGCGCATGTAAGACATTATATATAATTTTAAACTCGTGTTTTTACAAGCTTTGATTTGACACCCCATTCCATGACCTAGTAAAAAATTTTTTATTTTCACTTCCGATTTCACCAACCAAAACTAACCCCTTAGGTCACAATTTAACTCTCAAAACTAGACGGCTCTGATAAGACCATCAATTTCTATACTAGTGCCAAATTTCAACTTTCTACGTCAAATAGTCTTGGTGAAAATCGGTGTGACAGACAGACGGGCAGACAGACAGACAGACACCGAAGTGATCTTATAAATGTTCCATACGGAACACTAAAAACATAGTTTATAAAATTTAAGTTGTTATTTGTTAAAATACCAAGCTTCTTACAAACATTAGCAAGCTTTAAAATGGTACATTAAAAATTGAATTTTTCCCTAAATAGGTTTAATTTCTTTCATTAAAAACATAATGGTGGTATTTGAAATTCTCCATCGTATTTGTTAGCACATTTCTATAACTTTTACTAAAGCATATTTTTCAGATTTCATAAACAGTTCAGAATAAATTAAAAATAAATTACACTCATAAAACCTCTTGAGAAAATAAAGAAAAACTGAGAAGGTGCGAAGCGCACAACGTGAAACTGGCATTAATTTTCCATGCGGAAAGAAATCTTTAGACAATAGATTTTCCTTAAGGCGAGCCCGGATAATGCGATTATTAAGCAGTAAAATTTAATAAGCACCTTAAAACGACTGCGAAAAGAATTTTAACACGTCCCCTAAGGGCGTTAAATAAAGGTGTATAAGCGTTAAAAATATTAAATGAAATAAGGAGCACCAACAAGCGGAAATGAGAAAAAGAAATTGTCGCTTGCACGCTACCTCTAGCAATTTGCGCAATCTTGATGCTAGAGTTAGTATATTTATATCTTTAACACCCTTCATTCCTAAAGGTTTTATAACTTGAGTAATTTGATTTGCAGGGGTGTACTTAATGTTGTACATTTTTACACCTACACAGTGTGACAATTAATTTTCCGGTCTGATTGAATGATTTAAAGAATTTTTTGTTTACTATACTTACATGAGGTGAAAAGGCCCCAGAGTTTCCGAGATATGGCAGCATAAACAAAAAAACTATATGATTTTTTGACTTAGTGTCAATTCTCAGAAGATGCATGTAAAAGTTTCATGATATTTTGTCTATTAGTTTACGAGAAACCTTCTAGCGATGACGGAATACCTGCCATAGTTCTCAAAAACTCTGCGAGGGAACTAACACCAATTTTCTGTAGACTTTTCAACCTATCCTACAGAAAGGGAATATTTCCTTCCTGCTGGAAATGTGCCACAGTTCAGCCGATACCTAAAAAAGGCAAGAAGACCTTGCCAAATAACTACCGACCAGTCGAACTGCTTTCAATAATATCGAAAGTCATGGGAAAGAAAGGCTATCAATTAGCATCTTCTAAAATATCTTGAAGGATTCAACATTATTAGCGATCACCAATATGGCTTTCGTAAACATAGATCAACAGGAGATCTTCTGACTTATGTAGCACATGTTTGAAACAACGCAATTGAACTCTTGGAGAATCTCGAGCGGTTGCTCTTGACATATCCAAGGCCTTCGACCGTGTTTAGTACGATGGACTGTTGACTAAGCTACGCTCTTATGGTATGTCTGAAAAGCTCTGTCTGTGGCTCTAATATTTCCTCAAAGAGCGTTCTTTACGAGTGGCAGTCGACGGAATTCTTTCTAACACCTTCACTATTAACGCCGGTGTGCCCCAAGGCTCCATACTATCTCCTACTCTCTTTCTCATTTACATTAACAATCTGCTGGAAAAGACTGGAAACCCAATCCACAGCTTTGCAGATGACAGTACGCTTATCTCTTCATTCACTTTGAACGCTCAGACATCGGCTACTCAGATGAATATCCGCAGACAGCGGGAAGTCGTTCAACTTAACAAAGACCTGGAAGAAATTCTACCTTGGGGTGACAGTAACCAAGTGGAATTTAAGGCTACAAAAAACCCAAGCGGTAGTTTTTCCTAAAAAAGTTAACGTTGCTGAACCCGACATAGTTATGGCGGGGCACTACATTCCTCTAACATCGACACTCAATTTGTTTGGCATTAATTTGAGAGCAAATATGTCCTGGCAAGAAAATGTCGCAGGGATAGCAAAGAGAGCTTCTAAATAGTTGGGTATATTATTTTGGAACCAGAAAGCTTTACATTCCACAACAACTGCTAATTCTTTACAAAGCTCAAATTCGACCATTGCATTTGTTGGATTCTGTTCAGAGAAGAGCTGTTCGTCTGATTGTAGATCCGGAACTGACCGGCGGCCTTGATTGGTTGGAACATCGAAGAATGGTTGGCGCCTTGAGTGTGTTCTACGAGTATTTTTATGGAAAATGTTCCAAGGATGTAGCTCGCTTAATTTCTCCCAGCGTCGCGCTAATACTTCACATCCGTATGAGGTTCAGCTTGTTACTTCGCGTACAATGCTTTTCAAGTAGTCTTTTATATGGAGAACATCATCTCTTTGGAATAATTTGCCCAGGGCTGTGTTTCCCACAGAGTACAATTTACAGCGATTCAAGAACAACGTGAATCGCTTTTTTCGCACACATGCCGCTCCTGAAGCGCTTTAGGGACTTCCCTGCAGCACGTGTGCTAGACCTATAAAAAAAAAATTGAAAAACAAAACAATATCAACTACTAAAATTGAATAAAATCTATATTTCAGCAGTTACTTACTGTCCTATCATCTGTCAATTTGTTAAGGAATGCGTTTCATGAAACACAACTCATCAATCGAGCTAGAATCGACAGAAAAGAGAAGCAAACTCAAAATAATTATCAGAGTAATAGTACTAACTGAATAAGCAGTGATTTAAATTTTTGAGATTATGTTATATTTTATATCTTTTTTAGTGTTCCTTAAGGAACATTTATAAGATCACTTCGGTGTTTGTCTGTCTGTCCGTCTGTCTGCCTGCCCGTCTGTCATACCCGATTTTTTCCGAAACTATTTAACATAAAAAGTTGAAATTTGCCACTTTCGTACGAATTGATGGCCTCATCAGAGCCGTGTAGTTTTGAAAGTTAAATTTTTACTTAAGGGGTTAGTTTTGGGGATGAAATCAGAAGCGAAAAAAAAATTTTTACCAGGTCATCGAGTAGAGTGTCAAATGAAAGCTTGTAAAAACTTGAGTTCAAAAATATCTATAATATTATACTTGCGCACATTTTTTCTTGAAAAGTACTGATCAAAAAATTTTGAAAAAATTCTAAAATACACACACACACACACACACAGAGTGTAGATTGAATAAAAATTATCATGAGTACCTTAGCTTTAATAATTTATCTGATATACAGGGTGTCCCATTATTTCGTGGACATAGAACTACCACGTATTTTTGGAATGAAAATAAGTCGGTTGGACATAATTTACCTCTATACAAAAGTGCTTCGTTTGTCCGTTAGAGGGCATCAAAGTAAAAAAAAAAAAACCGGTCAAGTGCAAATTGAACTTGCACAATTAGTGTTCCGTACGTTGATTGTTTTTAAAATAAAAATTTTTGTTAGGGTGGTATAAAATGATCAGTGACTTCACAAAACACACCCCAATGAGTGTTTTCACAAGCTTTCATTTGACACCAAACCTAGTGTTGAATATTTCCGAAACAAGCGTTCGTAGAAACGGAAAACCGAATCTGACTCAATTTTTACTTAAATGCTAAAAGTTATGGTGATTCATTTTAGATAGCAGCATTCTCTATTCGAGATAGACTGACTGGTTTGAAATTAGAACGGGATTCGAAAGTAGGCACTTTATCCTACTTACTCATAATAGACCTCTGCTTTTAAACTAAAATCACATATTAGGCCTTTCTTCTTCCCTTATCTCATGATTTTCCGATTGATAAGTTCAAATAAAAGTTGTAAAATATAGTATTACAGATACAGTCATAATATTAAGGTAAGTGAAGGCTCTAACTGCAAAACTCACATTCTCCATTTTTTGCAGATTTGGTAAATTGCAAAAAACTCACTGAAGTCAGAAAAAACATACGTACTACCATGAAACACTTCCGATTTCACCCCTCAAAACGAACCCCTTAAGTCAAAATTTATGTTACGGTGGTATAAAATGATCAGTGACTTCACAAAACACACCCCAAATGAGTTTTCAACAAAGTTTGTTTCCAATCTTTACTGAAATCTGATGACCTTGAAATTTTTGTTTTTTTTATATACCATATAAATTATTAAAGGTAATGCACTCGTGATAATTTTCGTTCAATCTACACCCCGTGGAGAATATTCCAGAATTTTTTCGAAATTTTTTGATAAGTACTTTTCGAGATAAGGCCCGGGACAGCGATTTTTCGCGAATTTTTAAAAATAATACAAAGAAAAGTGCGCGCAAGTATAATAATATATATATATTTTTTACTCGTGTTTTCACAAGCTTTCATTTGACACCACACTCGATGACCTAGTAAAAAAATTTTTTTTTCACTTCCGACTTCACCCCCTAAAACTAACCCCTTATGTCAAAATTTAATTCTCAAAACCACATGGCTCTGATGAGGCCATCAATTCCTATATTATTACCAAATTTCACCTTTCTATGTCAAATAATTTCGGAGAAAATCGGGTGTGGCAGACAGACAGACAGACAGACAGACAGACAGACAGACAGACAGACAGACAGACAGACACCGAAGTGATCTTATAAGTGTTCCGTACGGAACACTAATAAGCACATTTTTTAAGATATTTTAAGAACCGATATTCCGATTTGAATGAGATTTAGCGTGCCCATGTTTTGCTAGGCGCTCTAATATTTGACTTTCACAAAAAAGCCGAAAGGGTTCGAGAAGGGTGAAAACTACCCTCACTCCTACATAAATTCTAGTAGAAATCTTTTGCAACTTTAACGACGACTCTGAATTTTTTTTTCATAAAAACGTCCTTCTATTTACTTCATTTTTTGTCTCTTGTACAAAATTATTCTGGCTAATGATTTACGCAAAAATAAAAAGACTAACAAGCATTTTACTTATAATTAAAATTAGTTGGTGAAATTAAACAAGTAAGTATGATATTAATTATTATTACGAGTTTTATTTAACACAGGTAATAGTATTTTTTACAAAAGTTGTTCAATATGACCACCATCTTCGTTCCTGCACATAACAATACGGTGCAAAAAATTGAAACTAACTCTCTCTAAAATATCTTTATTATTTAATGTATTCGCAGCATTTTGAATCCAATCCCATAGTTGATCGGCGTTGTTTATCTGGACCTCGTATACCTATGTTTTCAACGCTCCCCATATGAAAAAATCGCAAGGATTAAGGTCCGGGGAACGAGGTGGCCATTGAATTGGAGCTTCTTGACCTCTACCAATTCATCTACCACAAAAATTCTCGTTCAGATAGTTTCTTACAGCACGCGCAAAGTGGGGTGGAGCTCCATCGTGTATAAAAACATGTCTCTTCTTACATTCAGAGGCAGTTCTTCTAATAATTCAGGTAAAGAATACTGTAGAAAATGTAGATAGCTATCTCCGTTTAGGTTATCAGGCAACCTATATGGGCCAACTAAAAAGTTACCAACAATCCCCATCCAAACGTTAATTTTAAATTCTCGTTGAAAATGTCTTTCTGTAACTGCATGCGGATTTCTTCGGAATAAACATGTGTATTATGCAAATTTATCATACCACGACGGGTAAAACATGACTCATCCGTAAACAAAATTTTTTTGCGAAATAGCCTATTATTGCTCTGCATTCTAAAACATTTCGTACAAATCTCAGACGTGAGTGATGATCAATGGGCAACAATTCTTGGACGGGCTGAACGTGAAATGAACGAACGAGTTGTTCATTTAAAATCCGGTTAACAGTGCTTTTTTAACTCTTTGTTCAAGTTCTAACCTGCGACTGCTGATACCTGGACTTGCTTCGACTACTTCAAGAACAGCTTCTTCCACTAGAGGTGTTCGGGCTTGCCGCGGTTTTCCAGCATTGACTCTCAAGGGTTGGAACAGTCCAATTTCTCGAGGTCTCTGGCGATTTAGAATTTGTCGATTCGAATCTCTCTTGATACACCCGAACACTTTTCCTACAATTACCTTCGCAAAAACCAAGTACTAGTAACATATCAGTCGGTTCATCAAAAGAATATTCCATATTCACAGGGAAAACAAGCAACAACAACAACAAATTTTCGAACAAAAATAAACCCAAACGTTAATTAATTTAAAATTTATGAAGCTTATTGTGAAAAAACATTTGTGACACTGACATAACATTCCACATTTTCGCCAACTAGATTATTATCGCCTACTAGATTTTAACGGATGATATGACAAGCAAATTGTTTTGTAGGTCAGCATCGGAAAAACATTTTTTTTCCCAAGAACTATACGAGGTGGCGTTTTTTTTACATAAGACAAAAAATGAAGTAAATAAAAGGACCTTTTTATGAAAAAAAATTCAGAGCTGTCGTTGCAAAACATTTCTACTAGAATTTATATGGGTGAGGGTAGTTTTCACCCTTCTCGAACCCTTTCAGTTTTTTTGTGAAAGTCAAATATTAGAGCGCCTAGCAAAACATGAGCACCCTAAATCTCATTCAAATCGGAATATCGGTTCTTAAAATACCTCAAAAAATGTGTTTATTTTTTTTACTTTGATGTCCTCTAACGGACAAACGAAGCACTTTGGTATAGAGGTGTCCAACCGACTTATTTTCATTCCAAAAATACGTGGTAGTTCTATGTCTAAGGAATAATGGGACACCCTGTATATACAAAAAAAAAATTCAAGGTCGTCAGTTTTCAGTAAAAATCGGAAAAAAACTTTGTTGAAAACTCATTTGGGGTGTGTTTTGTGAAGTTATTAATCATTTTATACCTCCGTAACAAAAATTTTTATTTTAGAAGCAATCAACGTACGGAACACTAATTGCAATTGCACTTGGTCGGTTGTCTTTCTTAATTATAGCAGTGAGATACTAAAGCTGAGTGCAGTATGAGTATTTAAAAAAAAAAATATTGTAACTGGACCAAAATTGAGTTGTAAGGAGATTTTTGTCCATAAATACTACATTATTTACTACTGTGCGTCGTCCCGAAGATTTTCCTTCCAGAGCTAGCTTTACTATTCTGTTTGGATTTGTTTTTTTGACATGGTTACACCAGAATCATCGCCTCTCTCTTACCCATCTCACCAAGTCATAAACCGTATCCCCTGTTATATAACCTGTTATATAAATCATATCCTCGTTTTAACGTTAACTTGGGATCCTATTTCGTTTGTATGGTTGTGGCTGGTTGACGATAGGGTTGTTTTCTACTACCAGCTTGCATCTAACAGGATCATTGGAGAACGTTAATGATTTAGTTTTCTCTATTGAGATGGACATGTAATATTGGCGAGCCACTTGGTAGAATCTATGGAGTCTTTGCTCTGTCTCAAGTAAAATTGTTGAGTCTGTCTGCATAGCAAATTACGAGGCTGGTTTGAAAAGTCCGTGCAAAGTCCGAGAGATGGCACCACCGGCGCGTATCGAGTCATGTTTAGTTAGTAGCATCTCTTGAATGAACGCACACCAAGTTTCAGCCATATTGGTCTATTTCTTTGTGTTTGGCATTCGTGTGAATCAAGGAAGTCGAGTAATTTTCAAGAAATGGACGAAAAAGAATTTCGTGTGGTGATTAAACATTACTTTATGAAAGGCAAAACGCCTCAGGAGACTAAAGAGAAGCTTGATAAACATTATGGTGACTCTGCACCTTCGATTAGAACAGTTTATAAGTGGTTTCAAAATTTTCGAACTGGCCATATGGGCACAAGTGACGCTGAACGTTCTGGATGGCCTGTGGAGGTTACGACTCCAGAAATCATAGATCAAATCCATGATATGGTGATGGATGACAGAAGAGTTAAGGTGCGTGATATTGCTAGTGCTGTGGGCATCTCGACTGAACGGGTACATAATATTTTGCATAAACATTTGGACATGAGAAAGCTATCCGCAAGATGGGTGCCGCGATTGCTCACGCTTGACCAAAAACGGATTCGTGTGAAGTGTTGCAAGGATGGTTTGCAGCTGTTCCAGAAGAATCCGGAGGACTTTAAGCGTCGCTTCATCACTGTGGATGAAACATGGATACATTACTATACTCCTGAGACCAAACAACAATCTAAACAATGGGTTACCAAGGGGGAATCTGCACCAAAAATAGCGAAGACCGTTCCTTCGGCCGGAAAGGTTATGGCGACTGTCTTTTGGGATTCGCAAGGGATAATCCTCATCGACTATCTGGAAAAGGGTAAAACTATTACAGGTGAATATTATTCATCGTTATTGGACCGTTTGAAAACCGAGCTGCAAGAAAAAAACGCCCGCGATTGGCCCACAAGAAAGTCCTTTTCCATCACGACAACGCACCAGCACACACCTCAGCAGTTGTGGTCGCAAAATTAATGGAAATAGGATTCCAACTCGTTTCACATCCCCCCTATTCTCCAGACTTGGCTCCCTCGGACTACTATTTGTTCCCCAATTTGAAGAAATGGCTGGCGGGACAAAGATTTTATTCAAACGAGGAGGTGATTGCAGACACGAATGGATATTTTGCAGACTTGGACAAATCCTATTATTCGGAAGGAATCAACAAACTAGAACATCGTTGGACGAAGTGTATAAGCCTAAAAGGAGACTATGTCGAAAAATAAAAAAGGTTTACTCCAAACACATAAGTAGTTTTTATTTTTGCACGGACTTTTCAAACCAGCCTCGTATACATATATGCTTGTTTAGTCGGTAACCCAAATTCAGTTTTAAAACTTCTACTATGATTCAACACAATAACGTTTTTCATTTTTATATTAAAAATTTTGATACTATATATTGTAATTTAAACATTCTGTAAATGCCATTAAGGAAAATTAATATTTTTAAACCCGCTCCTGCATATATTAAAACGTAACTTTAAGCAAAAGGCGTCATTAGGCTATTCCATTATTCTCATCTGGAGTATTTGACTTCTTTTTATAACGTTCTCCGCTTCCGACCAATTCTTTCCCTTATTTCTACCTTCCATTATTTCACCAGGGTTTCATAATCGCCGTAGAGAGTTTATTTCCTAATTAAGTTTTACACCTTTTTAATTCTGGTTATAAAGTCGCCCTGGGGGACAAAATAATTATCAAATAAAAGTATACAATGTCGATGAGTTTCGCGAAGGTGTAAAGAAGCAGAAAAAATTAAAACTTTAATGATAAAATCGCTAGAATATGTCTTAAAGTTAGAATTACTAGACGCTTGATATTTTAAATATTGCACTGACTTAGCCGTTACTTGATGGAGATCCATAATAACTAGGAATAAAAAAATAAAAACTGTTTAAGATGACCACTTATATTTCTTATATTATTGCTGACAACTGTTTCAGGCACAGATCGACAATTAAAACTATTTCTAGATTATATTAACCAACTTCATAATAATATTACTTTTACAACAGAAATAGAAACAAATAAATCGATTAATTTCCTAGATTTAAAAATATCAAACAAACTAAATAAACACTATTTTGAAATCTTCCATAAACCAACATACTCAGATATAACTATACACGCTAATTCTGACCACCCGTTCACACATAAAATCTCGGCTTATAATAGTTTCATCCATAGACTAATAAGTACACCATTAACGGAAGAAAATTTGCAGAAAGAACTAAATATTATAAAACAAATTAGGGTACAGGGGCGATTTCGTAGATAATATTTTAATGAAAAAACAATTTAAAAACCGGTCAAGTGCAAGTTGAACTTGCGCAATTAGTGTTCCGTACGTTGATTGCTTTTAAAATAAAAAATGTTGTAACGGAAGTATAAAATGATCAGTGACTTCACAAAACAGACCCCAAATGAGTTTTCAGCAAAGTTTATTTCCAATCTTTATTGAAAATTGATGACCTTGAAATTTCTGTTTTTTTTATATATACCAGATAAATTATTACAGGTAATGCAGTCGTGATAATTTTCGTTCAATCTACACCCCGTGGAGAATATTCTAGAATTTTTTCAAAATTTTTTGATAAGTACTTTTCGAGATAAGGCGACGGCGATTTTTCGCGATTTTTTAAAAATAATACAGAGAAAAGTGCGCGCAAGTATTACATTATATATATATTTTTTACTCGTGTTTTCACAAGCTTTCATTTGACACCACACTCGATTACCTAGTAAAAAATTTTTTTTTTCACTTCCGATTTCACCCCCCAAAACTAACCCGTTAAGTCAAAATTTAAATTTCAAAACTACATGGCTCTGATGAGGCCATCAATTCCTATATTATTACCAAATTTCAACTTTCTATGACAAATAGTTTCGGAGAAAATCGGGTGTGACAGACGGACAGACAGACGGACAGACACAGAAGTGATCTTATAAGTGTTCCGTACGGAACACTAAAAAGAAATAGGACTGGTGTACCCTTACAAACAACTAAACAATAAAAAATTTCATACACTCATTTATACCGGAAAATTGACTAATAAAATTCAAAATTTTTTCCATAAAAATCATGTAAACATCGCTTTCCGTACAAATAACAAATTAGCTCGACATATTAAAAATAAAATAACCGGTCAAGTGCAAGTTGATTGCTTTTAAAATAAAAAATTTTGTTATGGTGGTATAAAATGACCAGTGACATCATAAAATGGGTTTTCAACAAAGTTTGCTTCCAATCTTTACTGAAAACTGATGACCTAGAATTTTTTTTTTTTATATACCAGATAAATTATTAAAGGTAATGCACTCGTGATAATTTTCGTTCAATCTACACGCCGCACAGTGGAGCCATTTGCCCGATTCGCGGCAAAAATTATATTACTTTTTAAATATGCAAAGAATGATCACATAAACTATTTGTGTGGCATTATAATAATTAAAAATAATATATTTGTGTAAAATTCACATAATACGAACACATATATTTAACCTTTTCAGTCACGCAATTCGGGAAACAGACGGATCTTCATATCATGCATGTTATTATAGGTTTTTAGGGTCGCTGAATTCAAATACGGTGTCAGATTTCAAAAATTCCAAATGGCGGATTTAATATGGCGATGGAATTTTCGAAAATTGACATGTATGCTTTCAAATTTAGAAAATGTAAAGGTTTCAAAAGCTATAAATTATAGAAATATCATAATTAGTTAAATATGTAAAAATATGTAATATTTTTTAAATAATATTTATTTAAATTTAATTAAAATATATTTTATAATATTATTTTTTACATATACATTCTTTTGATTTTTGAACATTTTTATATGATGGAAATATGTCAAATCCAATTTTCTTAGTCGCACTTCTTATCGTTTCACACTTCCTCTCGATAACTGAGCATCCATTATTAACGCCAGAGCAGTGTCAGCAGTAAAACCATTTTTCTGATTCTGTGTTTTCGTTGAAGCAGCATCGATCATTTGTTGTGGAAAAGCAGTGCGTAATTCACTTACTTTCTGCCGTTTTGTACGGTTAGAGCATTGGTCGTACTGTACTTTTGATAGAATCTGGACTTTGCACTGTATTCTATCTTGAATTTAACAGTGGCATAAATCGTTTTCCAATTTTCTGCAAAATCTTATCAACGTGATCCTCGGGAAGACTTTGGAAAAATGTACTGATGTATGGTTTTAAACAATTATAGTTTCGGTTACAACGGAATAATTCTGTGACTAACTTTTGATAGGCGATGGAAAAACGTTTCATGTTTTGAAAGGTGGAAGGAACTTTTGAAGGGTATCCAATTGGGAAAATCTAGAAATTAACACATGAGCAGTTCCGATAAATTTGATCTTGACATAAGTATAAAGCCGAAGGCATAATATTGTGTGAGTAACTTTCCAAAGGTTTTAACTATTGCTTACTATTTACCTATTCTATATTTGTCATTATATTTTTAATAAATAATGAGTAAGGGTTAAAACTATTCGATTGTTATTCATGATGATATACATAACAATATATATAAAAGTTATAATAATATATTTTACTTACCTTATTATACAGAGTAATTTTTAATTGTTTGATAATGCTGCAAAGTTGCAAATATAAGAGGACTATCAACGTTAAATTGTTTTAACCCTAAAGCTTCAACGCGCTCGAAATGATAACCGTTCGTTATAACCAAACGTATAATATTTGTGAGTCGGTCACTGAAACGATTACCATAGTAACAAAACAGATACGCAATTCCTTAGATGGAAAGAACAATCGAAAGATTGCATAATAATCATTTGTTTCATGCTTAGACGACATATGTTCGTAAAGACATTATATAGTTCGGCGATAATTCAAATATGTTACGAGAGTAGTCTGAAAAGTTTTGAATTTCAACATAAAGATGGTGTTATTCGTCAAACCATTATTTTCAGACAACCCTCGTATATTGATTGTGAAGTAAGACATTTATATACACGCCTTCCGCATATGAATGACTCTTTCTCAGGGCTTAATATATACGCTACACAGCTAGAGTTCATAAAAAAAACTAGTGCACTATATCTATCCTTATATAATTTAATTTCTCTATATTTCAAGTTATATTTAGCATTTAGAATATTTAACTGTCTCTCCTAAAAGGAAATTGTATAAAACAGGCAATTTTTCGTCTACTGACAGAACTTTAACCTTTCGCAGTGTGGCGAAAATGAGATAATATATCCCTTTTTTCACCTAGTCAAATTGTACGTTTGTGGATATATGATTTAATTGTACTCGTAATCGTACTTGATCGCACTTAAAACCATTTGGATATGATAAATAACAATGTAATCTTCTAATAAAAATTAATTGTAGATTGTAGGAAAGTGTAGATAAATAGTTACGCCTAAATAAAGATACAATTTTATGAAGATTTTTGGTTCTGTGGCATTATTTAATTTGGCACGCAAATATTCGCATCAGAAACGAAACCATTACGTGTTAATGCAGCTATTATATCAAACTTTCAACTAAAAAATGTATATAGCATAGTGTTCTTAAAAAATTGTGGGCAGCATATGAAATAAAAACGTAAGAATGTAATGTGTTATCAGAGATAATTTATTTGAGTGATCTATATAAGGAATATACTCTATTCAGATAGGTAAACATAATAAATTACACTTGATTCTTTGAATTTAGACATTTATCTTCAAATTTTTGTGTTTATTATCCTTCGCCACATACTTTTATAAAATCGACTTTTCGCCGCCTCGGTTCCACTGTGCGCCGTGGAGAATATTCCAGAATTTTTTCAACATTTTTTGATCAGTACTTTTCGAAATAAGGTGGGGGGACAGCGATTTTTCACTATTTTTTAAAAATAATACAAAAAAAAAGTGTGCGCCGATATTACATTATATATATATTTTTTACTCATATTTTTACAAGCTTTCCTTTGACACCACGCTCGATGACCTAGTAAAAATTTTTTTTTCCACTTCCGATTTCACCCCCCAAAACTAACCCCTTAAGTCAAAATTCAACTTTTAAGACTACAGGGCTCTGATGAGGCCATCAATTCCTATATTATTACCAAATTTTAACTTTCTATGACAAATAGTTTTGGAGAAAATCGGGTGTGACAGACAGACAGGCAGACAGACAGACAGACCGACAGACAGACAGACACCGAAGTTATCTTATAAGTGTTCCGTACGGAACACTAATAATAAAAGTAAAACAAAAAAAGAAAATAAAACGGGGGTTTACGAATTATGCTACGGCCCTTGCAATAAAACGTATATAGGACAAACAGGCAGATCATTTTATACAAGAATGAAGGAAGATAAACAAAGCTATAGAATGAAAAATAACAAATCTCATTACGCTAAACATTTAACAGATGAAAATCATATGTTCAATGAAGATTTCAAAATTTTGCATAATGGAAGGAAAGCAAAATTACTGAATTGTTTAGAACAGGTAGAAATTAACCAGAAAAAATCCTCAGGTTTATTACTCAACGATCAATTAGATGGAGGAGGGTCTCCTTTATTGAACTTGTTCTAGGTATTAAGGTAAATATTGTTAATGAATTTAGTACATGTAATTAGGTAAACTATATATTCTGTAACATACTTTGTTAGTTAATTTACGTACTCCAGAAAAAGACACAGTGTGTCGAAACAATTGTCAGCAATAATATAATAAACATAAGTGGGGATCTTAAACAGTTGTTTAAAATTTTTATTCCTAGCTTGATATTTTGTTTCTGTTGAATAATGAAAGTTTATTTCAGCTAGTTATTAAATAGTTGCAGAAAAACAACAAAATTCTATTATATTTACAGTCTCTCAAGTAAGAACATGTCCACGATAATTCATTTTTGGTAGATGCGATTCTAGCGATTCAACAAATAGTTAGTAGATGGAACCTTTGTCTACGACGCATTTTAGTAAAAGTATCATAGCCCAGTCGTCTAAGGCAAATTGGTTTCTTGATTGTACTCCGCCATTTCAAATCGTTCACCCGGAGATTGATGATTACAATCTGTTTATTAGATCGATTTCTTTAAAAGATACTCATTACAAGATCCTTTAAGGTTATTACATTTTGATCTTTTATACAGATTCTTAAAACTAAGGTCTTACTCATTAGTTTGCCTTGTGTTCTAGTAACTTTACTACACTCAATTTAACATGTAGCACTGATACCTCACTATACTCTGCTTTGTACTGTCACTATTTCACTAACTCAAAAGGTTTCGTCCTCTTGAGTCTTCTTACCAGGTTTGTGTTGTCCAGGAGCTGGATGGCCTCGTCATTCACATGGTGGAGCAGTCTTTGTTTATTGCTACTGGCAAATTTGGTAATGATTTGATCAACAGTATCCATTTGAAGGTCCTGATGGATGTCTCTGTTTCGACAGTACCAAGGTGGATTAACAATGTTTCTTAGTACTTTGTTCTGGAAACACTGGTTCACTGGCACAACCCCAGAGTTGAATGCCATAAGTCCAAACGGGTTTCAATGTTTGCTTATACAGAAGCAATTTGTTTTATATGTATGACGTGGAGTTTCGTCCAAGTAACCAATACATGTTTTCAGTTTGAGGCACAACTCTTCACGTTTCTTTTTGACATGAACTGTTCAGCGGAATTTAGCGTCTAGGGACATTCCCAGATATTTAGCTGAATCAACATAAGGGATCTGGGTATCGTTGATCCTATTAGGTAAATGTTGCTTCTGTTTGTTAGTAAAGTCTACATGTACAGACTTGTTTTCATTTAGCCTAATGCATCAAGTTTTAGTCCAGGTGTTGATTTTATCAATGGAAGTTTGAAGTTTTTCTGCTGCCTCTTCATGATCCCTTCCAACAGCAGTGACTGCAATGTCATCAGCAAGTGTTGTTATTGTTTCATGTTCGAGTTCTGGGATATCACTAGTACATAATAGATAGAGTACTGGACCTAGTACACTACCTTGTGGAATCCCTGCTCTGACTGGTTTTAATTCAGAATAGGCATCGTCCTGCTTTATTCTAAAATATCTTTCTGATAGATAAGATTGTAAAAGTTGTGAATATTGTCGTGGTAGAAGTAAATTCAATTTGTGAAACAAGCCTTCATGCCAAACTTTGTCAAATGCTGCGCGACATCAAGGAAGACTGTTGAACAGACTTTTTTCTCTTCTAGTGATTTTTCAATGTCGTTAGTGATTCTATGAACTTGGTCAATAGTCGAATGGTTGGTTTTCTCTGAAGCCGAACTGATGACCCGGGTTCAAATTCTTTTTCTCTATTATAGATTTTACTCTCTTGAGGAGTAGTTTTTCATATAGTTTTGAAATAACTGGCAACAACGATATCGGTCTACACGATGCTACATCATGTTGATGTTTCCCTGGTTTAGGGATCATTATGACTTCTGCAACTTTCCACATCTTAGGAACATACTTCAGTCTGAAGAAAGCATTAATAAGATTGGCAAGTTTTACTATGATTTTTCTTGGGAGTTGTTTCAAGACTCCACCAGTAATTAGAACAAAGCCAGGGGCTTTTTTGGGTTGATGTTTGTTTTAATTTCATCTGAGATTTCCTTTGACGAAGTAGATCTGATGTTAATATCTTCTTATTCCGGCTCAGTCCAGTCTTGAGGGTCTTCTCCATGGTTTGGCTGGAAAATACTATGTAAATGTTCTGCAAACCTATGTGCTTTTTGGGCGTTATCTCGGGCCCAACTTTCGTCCGTATTTCGGATTGGAGGATTATGTAGAACAGGTGTTTTTAGTCGTTTGGTAGTCTTCCAAAGTGAGTAATCTGTTTTGTTATAATTAGTTAGTTCACTCAGGTAATCTCCAATCGATTCATTTTTGACACGCTGTATTTCTCACTTTGGTTGCTGGGTTACGTTGTTCAAGGCTGTTTTATCAGTTGGTGCTCTGGTTTGCTGCCATTTTCGTATAGATTAGATCGATTAATGAATAATTTTGTTCAAGCTTAAATTACTACTACAAAAATTGATATTTAGGTATCTACGCGCTAGCGTTCCTTAGAGTCATAATTACACTAAAACCAACGTGTAACACAAAATTGCACAATACTCTCCCTTTGTACTAGCGTAATCATCTAGCTAACTCAAAGGGTTTCACTCTCTTGACTTTCTTGAGTGTTTTTGTCAGGCTGGTGTTATCGGGGAGCTGGAGGGCCTCGACCTTCACATGCTGATGGAGCTGTTGTAAGTAGTTCCTAGCAAATCTTGCAATAATCTGGTCCACAGTGTGCACATGTAAGTCTAGAGATCGCTGTTTCTAAAATACTAAGGCTGATTGACAATATTTCTCAGTACTTTATTCTGAAATCTTTGGATGATTAGTATGTTACTTTCTAGCTATATACGACAGGTCCACACTAGTTTGATAATTTGTTTATCTAATAATATTTTGTTATAGGTAGATAGACTGGAGTGTCCACTAAGTAACCAGTACATTTTCTTCAATTTTATATCAAGCTCTTCCCTCTAAACAAGTCATCAGAGGCAAATTTTGACGAAAAGCTCTCATTAAATGTTAACAGGCTGCATTTGGCATACAAGTTTGTTGCTCTAAAGGGTACGCTAATCCTACAAAATTGAAAATAAAATGAAAAATTCGGTTTTTCGCAAATATCTCGAAAAATAGGATAAAGAAAGATATCGAAAAACTAAAACATCACATGAAACAACGGGAAATTTTATAGAAAGATAATGTACAGATTATTTTTTTTTTTAGTTTTACTGTAAATTAAAAAAATTATTTAAAATTAAATGGCTGGCTTAACCCCTTCAGTTGTAGTGGAAATCATGCTTCTAACCTCATTTATGATTAAATTAACGTTTCTGTATTCCGCTAAATATTTTGAAATTAACTATTAAGGGGTTTCTCGGGGTGCTGATTAAGAATACGATGACAGATTTCAAAAAATTCAAAATGGCGGATCGAATATGGCGGCTAGAGAGTACGTAATTCATTTAAGTTTCCAATTTTCTTTTTTTAGGGTGCTGTTTAAAAAATTCAAAATAAATAAAAATATATTCATTTATATAAAAAACGAATATATTTAATAATAATTGTATAAATACAAAACAGCAACCAACACTTAATTTACACTTAAAGTTAATTATTTTTCATTTGAAAGTTTATTTAACAATATGCAGTATACAAATTACGTGAGCATCACACAGATGACAGAAAAGACATTGGGCTGGTGAACCAGTAACCGCCATTAACAAAATTCCTTCGAGTAATTTAGAGAGAGAATTTTTGTGTTTTCGATAACTGTTTTCTTTGTACCTGGTTGTTTAAATGAAATATAAATTCTTTATACTTAAAGCTTAGACTTTTATCTCTCATTTCCCACCTTCAAATATATTTTTTTTTTATTTTAAGTTTAAGTTGTATGATTAACAATAAGCAAAAAATACATTTATCATGAACACTTTTTTAAGAGCAAAATTACAAAAAAAAAAGAGAAGGTTTTTTAAGTTTTTGATGATTTTCTAATACCAAGTATACTTTTAACTGTAACTAAAAAAAAAATGTCCGGCTTTTTTGCCATTTCGTACTGCTTTAAAACGTACAATTGCCGGCGGCGCACTACAGCAGGCAAATTTTCATATTAAAAAGCTAAATTTTTTTTATTAAAATAGACAATATGGGTATTTTTAATTATTCTTATATTGAAACTTAAGGTATAATAATTATATATGCACAAGGATTTTTTTGTTCATTAATATATTTTATTAAATATTTGTAATTTATTGTATGTCCATTAAAATCATATTTTCGTTTTAAGTTTTAGAAATTATAAAGTAACAAAAATAAAAACTATTCGTATCATCGGAAAGCTGAAAGTCTCCTCTTCAAAAAGCTATTTAACCTTCGAGTGGTGCGCGTAGACTTTCAAATTAATCTTCTTGGCGCGCTACATTTTTTGAATCACCTATCAGAATTTTAAATAAATTCTCACGCTAATAAAAAAAATCTGGAAAAAATCTATACTATATGCTATTTTTTTGGAAAATTACCCGTTCTTTCACGTAGTTTTTAGATATCTTTTTTATTTTTTGAGATATTACCGAAGAAACCGAACTTTTAATTTTATTTTGGATTCTGTGGACTTAGCGTACATCAAACTTTAGCAAACCTTGTCTCTTTATCGTACACTGCATTTAAAAAACTACCTGTGTAGCAAAACGTAGCCTGTTAACATTTAATGAGAGATCAGAGCTGGCTGGTAGATGTGATTCTAGAGATTCAACAAAAAATCGGTAGAGGGTACCTTTGTCTACGACGCATTTTAGTAAAAATATCAGTCGATTCCGAACTCTCGTCGAAATGACGGCAGATCCAAAATGAGTCATTTTTTTACACGTCGGCTTAAGGCAGTCTTTCTTTGTTTCCATCCAAAGGAGTCTAAAATGGACACATTCCGCGGCCGTTAAATATATTAAAAAGTCGCTATCGTTTGTAAAGAAGTGGGTAAGTCATTTTAACGAGACGGAAAATATCGATAACTTGCCAAAACTTGACTTGGTAGGAAAAGTCACTCCGGAAGTCGAAAAACGAATCGTGTCTTTGTTTTCACGGGACCCAAAATTCACGCTGCCTCAAGGAGCGGCAAAATTAAGAAAATCGGGTTTGAATGTGTCCCATGAGACCATTCCACAACATCTTCGTGCTCATGATGTCAAATTACGCGGTCACGGTCTTACTTAACAGACTATACACAAAGTAATGACACTTGTTTTTCTTTCCTGCGAAGTAATTTCATTTTCCATGAATGCATTCGTCGCTACCGGTGTGACTTTTTTGTTCTCTCGAATAGTTGTTGGTTTGTTTCATCCGAGAAAGCAACGAATTGAAAATGTCTTCTTTTCTGAGAACATCGTTTATTTTGTGGAAAAACATGTAACTAGTATATCTTGATAAGCAGCTTCCAAGATGCTACCTTAATGCCGCTGCAAGAGCTATTTCGTTGCGGGACAACCAAACAACATTAAGTGGATTTCGCGCTTGAGGGAGCATTGTGTTTATTTATATGTCGAGGTAATATGGTTTGTTTTATTTTTATTTTTAATATTGTAAAAATGATTTGTAGATGATTTTTTCTACGGAGAATACATATTATAAGTCCTATTTTAAAGAAATAAAACTGTTATGATAAAAAAAAACGACAACTGCATTGAATAACCCGTCATGATATTTCTTCATAAGGAGTCCATCTTGATGCATTGCAATCCACTAAATTAATTAAATCATTAAATCATTATTGGTGTTCGAATTGATAATGATTTTCCCCTGTATTTGTAGCCTTCCAGCTATTCTTTTCCATAAAAAAATAATCGGTCAAGTGCAAATTGGACTTGGGCAATTAATGTTCCGTACGTTGATTGCTTATAAAATAAAAAATTTTGTTATGGAGGTATAAAATCATCAATGACTTCACAAAACATACCCCAGATGAGTTTTCAATGAAGTTTTTTTTCCGACCTTTCATGAAAACTGATGACCTTGAAATGTTTGTTTTTTTTTTATTTACCAGTTAAATTATTAAAGGTAATACACTCGTGATAATTTTCGTTCAATCTACACCATGTGAAGAATATTCCAGAATTTTTTCAAATATTTTTGAGCAATACTTTTCGCGATTTTTTAAAAATAATACAAAGAAAAGTGTGCGTAAGTATTACATTATATATATTTCTGAAGTCGTGTTTTTACAAGCTTTGATTTAACACCCCACTCGATGACCTGGTAGAATTTTTTTTTTCAGTTCCGATTTTACTCCCCAAAACTAACCCCTTAAGTCAAAATTTAACTTTCAAACTACACGGCTCTGATGAAGCCATCAATTCCTATATTAGTACCAAATTTCAACTTTCTATGTCAAATAGTTTCAAAGAAAATCGGGTGTGATAGACAGACGGACAGACACCGAAGTGATCTTATAAGTGTACGATACAGAACACTAAAAAACGTTTCAACCATTCAAAAACTTGGCTCGATAAGCAATTAATGGCATGCACTTTTTCCATCATGTTAGGTTCTCTCATGTATAGCCGTAAAACATGTCACGTATATTCCTATCCTTCTTGTCGTCTTTTGCCCAACAAAAAACTAATCAAACTTCCCTATTTAAGCAAAAATAATAACTATCATTGTTGACAGCACAAGCCTCGTCTGTTTTTTGCTGTAATGCTGATCTCACTAGTAAAGTAATTCGTAATCATGTAGCGTTTGTTTTTTTATAGTATATTTATTTTGCATAACACTATAGTTTTAAAAGGATAGTACAGAAGTATGGTAATTAACTGCATGTCCACCTTTCACATGATCAGATCTCCAGTGTTCCTACACAATAATTTTGCTATCTCGAATATATTTTTCTTTAGAGTTTCCTTGTATTTTCTGTTACGCAGGCAGTTGAGTGTAATACTTGTTTTAGTTCACAACAGTATCGGTGGATCTGTTTACATATCAATATTTTACCCTATCTAGTTTTCTATTTCTGTTTAACTTTCGATGGCATCATAGGATATACCCCGGTAAATGTATTTCTAGACTGGTCAAGGTCGGCGAACTGAGCTTCGCTAGGTTGATTGCGCAGCGAGTTAGTTTTCAAGAGATAATATTTTATCTTCGTCCTGCTTTTTTCTAACGTCGTGCCTCAAAATTAAGTTTCTGTGTATTTTGGGGTAGAAAACTCACCATTGGGTAAGTTTCTGTTTTTTTTTTTTCGTCTCATTTCTTTCGACCGTTTCTTTATTACAGAACGCGGGACGGCATTATTTGCAGAAGCGCATTCTTTCAAGTCACCTTTGAGCACATGCTGCATAAATGATAAGGTAAAATTAGTTGAACCGCCTGTAATTTTTATAGGCAGTACAACGTTTTTCTTTTCTTTTATTTTCAGTGTTTTTCCCATTTTTCTTCTTCCCCCGTAGAAAAACGCTTTTTTACCAGATTTGCTGCTACCATTTTACCAAGCTACACTTCACTTGTTTACGTTCCACTACCTCACAAGCCAGAGAACCTCTGCAAGTGGGATGTATGTGTTTATTTAGGGAAATAATCTAATGTAGAAGAAACGTTGAGTTAAGAAGAACTGTTTCAGTAACCCTGACAGAAGAAACATTCTGATTTTCGATTTATCAGAAAGATTTCTAATTAATGCAAACAATGACGTCAATTTTCCTCCAATTAAATACTTGTATTTCGGTCTTGGCACGGATCATGTAATTTTGTTATATTAAGGGGTAATGCCATGGCCATGCCAATGGGGTAAAAATTGAAAAAATCAACATTTTTTTTGGCTTAAATGATGCTTAAGGGACTTCGAAGATGTTATGAAAGCAAGAAGGTTATAAGTGTATATTTTATCAAGTGGGCGTAATTGTTTCGCAGCGCTCTCCAATATCTCCGAGAATCTTTATGCGTCTCGCTGCTTAAATGACTGTACATTTCTGAATATTGAAGAAATCCATTTATCTACAGAATTTAAGTTCATCTAGAATCGTCAACAGAACATCAATTTAGAAGGCTAATTATATGGCGCAGGCATCGCAGATTAGAGGTATCTAGAAAATTTATATAACTTTAAAACATGTTTTTCAAACTGGCCGCAAAACATTCACCGATTTATTTGAAATTTTAACTGTGCCTTCAAAAAAATTACATTATCTAGCGAAGTACGTACGGATTTTACAATTTATTTTGAACTTTTTTCTATATAAATGATTTGTTAAGTGATTTTTTACCGGAAAATGAAACACTTTCTTCAAACATGTATCATTCATAAAAAAATCAATATTTTTTAATTTTTCTATGTACTTCCCGAGAAAATCTTAAGCAAAATTCAAAAAACTTTGTACTTTGAACCAGGTAAAAAATTGTAAATACTATTTATAAGATGCATCTTCCTTTACTGAGTACTGGTGCTGTCATTTTGTAAAAAAAATGTTGAAAAATTTGTAAATATACTTTAACGTATGTATAATAAAAGCATTTGAGTAAATTTTGGATTGCGTGCACTATATTTAAAAGAATAAAATGTCAAAATCAGGCTTTTTTCTTAGCTCTAGAGTGACATTACTCCTTAATACCATTAGCTAATAAAAACAATTAATTTCTTGGCGGAAGGTTCTAGAACGTTCACGTGAGAAATAACTTTCACTAATCAAACATTAGCGTTTTTTTTACCTACCAAGATCAGAGTTATCTTTTCAGATACTAGTTTGATTACATGTACTGTATCTTCCTATTTTTCTGCATATGTTATATGAATTAATAACTAGACTAACTTACGGGTTTCAATATTATGTAGAAATTGAAATTGTTTCATTTTATTACCCAGTTTGAAAGCACCAGTTCTGTTTAATGTAACGTTTATAAGAGCTAACGTTTCCTATTTTTATTCAAGGTAAGCACAGTTATCATGTATGAAATAAATAAGAAAAACATATCTCGCAGCGAGTTTATAGCTGGATCCCACTCTCTACGACGTATGAGCTGCCGTTTCGCATAGGTAAGTTTCAGCAAAAAGAAGTTGTCATAGTCTGAAAGAATAAAACTATTAGAAGGGGGGCGTCATATAATCATAAACAAGATATCGAAAAGTGGCTTATTCTAATATTAAGAATTCTCCTGTAATTAATGTTCTATCCCACGTTAAAAATGATATACTTAAATTTTAAAGTTCAGTAAACGACTTTTAAGGATATCGATATCTTTATCCATAGAGCAAAGGTCAGAATAATTTTAGATAATCTGTCGCAGGGGTGTTCGCCGTCCCCGTTCGTTTCAGGTTACAATGAATAACGCATTGGAGCGTCACCGAAGCTAAATTGCATTTTTTTCGGTACGTCAAGATACATAAAATATTGTGATTTATGATATCTGTAAAGGAGAGTCCCTTTTTATTACAGTAAATACCAAATCAAGGAACTAACTATACGATATTAACAACATAAAAAGCAATGTCTAGTTCACGTTAAAGTAGAAATTATCAACAAAGAATACAACTAAATGGACTAAAATAAAGTATTAAATTGGTTTGAACATTAGAGAATCAAATTTAATCAAGATCTTAGCCTGTAGTACGTCCAAAAAACTGGTATGGAGGGATTAGAATACCTGCAATAGTTTGAGCTTTGATATTAGGGATTTCTCCATTGCTGAATGAATCCAGTGAAGTTTACAAATAACAAAATGATCGTTAAGGTAGGACTCTTATAGGAATATTAGGCATTGATCTGCATGTGTAAAATATGAAGAACTTGCAATACCCAACAAAGTTTTAATTGCTATAGCCCACTGATTCTTTAGAAATGACCAGCTACATCGGCATCTGATGTCCAGACCATTTAGGAGTGCAGTTATTGATCTTCAGCTATACCCAAGAAATGGAATTTCGACATAAGCTGTAGGGGTTTATGCCTGTATATGCACTGCAGCCCCCTGGCTAATTGTGCTTCCTTTTTCTTATTATAAGAGCATCATCCCTTTAGAAATGTTTCTTAACTTCCTTCCAATTCCTTCATATGGTAATTTATCGCCACCATGCACATTTCCAACTAATTTAAGCCTATTGAGAGCCAAAGCTTCATTTTCCTATAGAATGAGCGCAGAGGTTTCTTCTGCTTCACCATGTAGTGAGCCAGTCTCACTTTCTGTAAATGTTCCCTCAGGTGACAGTGGTCAGTAATCAGTCCCACTACTAGTTTGGTCCGGGTCCTTGTTAAACGTAGGACGTCAGTCGTTTTTGGCCAAGTTGTAATAATCAATGGAAATATTAATAAATTGTGCCAGTTACTGTTCATAAATTCTGATCCTTCTGATAACAATGATATCAAATATAAACAAATGTTGTTTTTAAGACATTCAAATTACCGCGAACGAATAAACGCACCGAAAACATCGCGTCACTAAAACTAAATTGCATTTTTTTTTTCGTAACGTCAAGTAGCATAAAATGTTGTGATTTATGATACCTCTTGAGGAGAGTCTCCATTGTTGTCGTGGGTGCGAAATCAGGAAATACAATTAGGTAGATAAATGTAAAAAGTGGAATAATTAAAGAGTACAAAGCTCCAAATTTATCACATTAAAAATAAGCGTTGGAACGGTGACGAGCGAAGAAAGAAAAACAAAAGGGTTCGGTGTGAGAACGGGCGATTGTAAAGGTCTGACGGATCCCGTTCCTAAATCGTTGCGAAAAAAAACAATGAAAAGAGTTTTATTATTTTAACAATGCCTTCATTGCCTACCGATTTTAAGCAAAAAAAAATTCCGGTAATATTAGCATAATTTTCTATTTAAAACAATGTAAGTATATCTCGATATGATAAGGATTTCATGTTTTAATATGCAGATATCCTCCATGATTTTGGAAACATGACTTAAATAACAGAAATGATTTTAAGGGAGTATACACATTCACCTCACAAACTGAACGAAATCAGCACATTCTTACCACATTGAATGAACAAATCAGTCGAAATTAATATACACACTTTTATAAATTTCTAGTACATTCTATGGTACAATTATTCAAAATACACAATTCTACGACTATTTATTTATAATTCGGACGAAATACTCAGCAAATAACTTTTTAGAAATGACGTTTGTATCATATCTTTAAAATTGATTGTAGATATATAAGTAGTCACCTTAAGGAACACGAAAGAAGTTGATTTATTTATTTATTTATTTACGGGACATGCCTATTCCACTCATAAAGACCAAATACAAAAGTTTACATCTATAAATCACACTTAAAACTAAAGGCTAAAACTAAGAAATTCAGAAAAGAACCCCGATCTGCCTCTTAAAAAGAGACTGGAGAACAAGTGCAGGGATGGGCAATTATTTACATGCCCATATATCTTGTCATGAAGGTATTAACTCCATAGATTGTCTTATGATAAGGTTTGAAGAAGGACAACATAGATCTAGTAAGTCTAGAGGGTGCGTACAAATTAATCTGAGATAAAAGTTCTGGACAATTTACAATGGAATTTAAAATTTTAAAGCACATTACAAGATCGCGTTGAACGCTCCGGTTAAACAGGATATTCAAGTCTAATATAAATGTCAGTTTTGAATAACTAAAAGAATCATTGTTAAAAAATTTAAAATTTATATGACGTAGAAATTTACTCTGAACAAGCTCCAAGCTACTATAGGATGGCAAGCAAAGGGTGGATTCCACACACATGAGCAATAACCAACAAGCAGTACAGCATTTTATAGAGGAAGTCCCATTTATGCTGTAATCAAAAAACAATGGATTGCGCGATCTCGAGAAAGACATAGAGAAGTATTTTGAAGTATTTAAAACCATACCGTTTAACTGACACCAGACACTAAGTCTATCCAAATCACCCTGCAATCCCATACAATCCTCAATCGAACCAACCGCCGTATAATACTTCAAATCATCAGCAAAGAGCAAGAACCTGGAACACCGAAAGCAGTCGGTCACATCATTTAAGAACAGGTTAAACAGCAGAGGCCCCATATGAGAGCCCTGAGGCACTCCCGACGGCACAGTAATGTTGACAGACTTAAAATTATTAGCTCGAACCACCTGAATTCTGCCACACAAATAACTTCTAATCCGGCCTAACAGTGAACCTGATATGCCACGGTTATTGAGCTTCTTAAGAAGAACATCATGGTTGACCCTATCAAAGGCATTGGAGAAATTGGTATAGATGGAATGTACCTCAGATTCACTCTGCAGGATCCTCGACAGGTAGTCCGTAGAGCAAATCAAGTTCAATTCAGCAGACTTGCCTCTCTGAAAACCAAACTGTTCATCTATTATAGGTCTCTATAAAAATTGTTACAAGCTATAGATAGATCAGCATTGTTTTGACCTGATTTACCATCGACTAATTATGCTCAAGCTAGAGTATAATTGTTAGCAGAAAATGGCGCGAATTTCGTGCCTAAATTTGCAATTCTACCAAATCTTAGTGTTGGCCAATTGAAAAGTACTGGACGATAATTAAAAGAAAGGTAAGAACAAGCAAACAGAAGGCCAAAAACATAGAAAATTTAAAAAAATAACGAACGGAAGTGTCACTCTTCAAAATCTTATAGGAGATTTTTAAAAAAATCTACATAAGGGGTGAACTAAAAGTTAAAATTAACATAGACAGACATGTAGACATATATGTACATATATATATATATATATATATATATATATATATATATATATATATATATATATATATATATATATATATATATGTATATATATATATATATATATATATATATATATATATATATATATATATATATATATATATATATATATATATATATATATATATATATATATATAGGGTGACCCACTGTCTGCGACGTTATTTAACTTAGTTTTGGAGAGGATAATAAGAGAGAGCTATCTAGAGGCTAACGATACAGAGCACCAGTGCATAGCATATGCGGACGATTTGATTTTGATAGCAAAATCTAGCAGAGAACTGGTAAAGAGAACGAAAAGACTAATAAGAGAGGCAAGTAAGTATGGCTTAGAAATCAACTCCGAGAAAACGAAATATATGATAGCAGGAAGCACAGAAATTAAAAAAGAAAAAGAACTTAGTGTTGTGGCCTATGATGGAAAAGAATATAAATTTGAAAGAGTGGATAGATTTGTATATTTGGGGGAAGAAAACGGGCATGAGGGGAGCGAATTGAAGGGTAACCAAAATGTGGGAGCTTGAATGCTTTAATGAAATTAAAATACGTCTCTAGAAAGACAAAACTAAGGGTTTATACATCGGTCATAAGACCTACTGTCATCTACGGATGTGAAACATGGGTAATCAACAAATTAGAGGAAAAGACGCTAGAGAGGTGGGAAAGAACGATGTTGAGAGTGATCTACGAAGGAAGAAACACAGCGGAAGGGTGGACTAGACAGACAATCAGGAACTGGAAAACTTATATGACAGTCCTAGAATTACATCTTTTATAAGAGCGCAAAGAATGAGATGGTTAGGACAGGTACAGCGTCTGACAAGAGAGAGACTGCCGAAAATGGTGCTGACGATGAGGCCTGTGGATGTGAGAAGGAGGGGATGGTTGCAACGTGTTGAGGAGAATTTAAGAGCCATAGAAGTCAGATACTGGAGGACGAAGGCACAGAACAGAATAGAGAGAGAGAGAGATCCAACAATACTTGGACGCCGGATGATGGAAGAGGAAACGGACACAAGTTAACTAAGCCCTAAGCCTTCATAGCCTGTAGCGCATTTAAATATAATATATATATATATATATATATATATATATATATATATATATATATATATAATATATATATATACACTAAAATTCCGGGTCCGGGAGTTAGCTTCGAGCGGCAGCAGCAGCAAGATCACATTATCGAGTAGCAGCAGCAGCGGGAGCACTTGAAAATACCAAATGAGATTTTGGCGAAACGTCGTGCAAATTCATTGTTAGACGAACGGATTGAAACCCGGAATTTTAATGTATTACATTCCATCATCCGTGAAACCTTTATTGTAACATATACATATATATATATATATATATATATATATATATATATATATATATATATATATATATATATATATAAGTTGGATTGAATTCTTTCTTGAACCTTGGAATATTGAATATATATTTTTTCAATTTCTTGGGCTTTATGGTTCTTTTGTTTTAAGGATAGAGAAATTACATCATCATGTTCTAGTTAGAATTTATTGAAAACGTTTCGCCCGATTTTCAGGCTTCTTCAGTTCATCTAAAAATTGAGATTTTCTGTTTTGGATATTCAATAGGACGCACCTTCTACATTGTATTATAAGTTTAAGAATTTTATATATTCATAATTAAAAAACATTTTTTTGCGCCCTATTGAATATCCAAAACAGAAAATCTCAATTTTTAGATGAACTGAAGAAGCCTGAAAATCGGGCAAAACGTTTTCAATAAATTCTAACTAGAACATGATGATGTAATTTCTCTATCCTTAAAACAAAAGAACCATAAAGCCCAAGAAATTGAAAAAATATATATATATATATATATATATATATATATATATATATATATATATATATATATATATATATATATTTCACCAATACAATACTGCTTTTAGCTCGTGATATAATACAAAAAATTTGTTCCGCGTTTAAATGAAAACTTAATAAAAATTTTCACCGTTCCAAACTCCAAGGTAGGTGAACCTGACATTTGAGTTGTAATATTTTAACCGTTATCAAAAGTTTGTCGAACGTGAGTGATGAGGCAGCCGGTCAGCCGTATGATAAATGAAACTTGCCTGTCAGACCAATGTGCTCCTCCGTAAATTTATTTGGAAAGATTGTCCGACCTTTGTGTCCTTAAAAGACCGCAAATTTAAATAAAGTTTTTTGATAAAGTTGGAGGTAAAAAGTTTTCGAATGAAAAGCTTTCATTTAGAATAGTGGAGCTCAGTTTATTAATGGATTGGTAAAGTAATTGATTGTTTCATTCTCTAATTCTAATTTTGGAACTTCTCGATAACTGCTAAACTATCCATTTTCCAAATTATTCTCACTCGTAAAAATATCTCTTAAAATATGTTTATAAGATATTTGTTGGAGAGGTGTAAGTATTTTAAGCTATGATGTAGTGATAGAGAGAAAGGGACAGGAGGCATTAGTATCCTCAAAAAACAGTGCTTGTTTAATTAAGAGAAGCGTTTTTTTTAAAGTATATTAAAGGGTTTTTCCCTTTGTTGGTGCTGCTTCCACCCTCCACAGAATCTTTCCTGACAATACTCTCTCCTAAAATTTTATTCATCTTCTTTATTCTGTCCCATCACCAAATACTTCTTGAACCTATTCAGAGCACACTGCCCTAATCAAGTCTACCCGATAAATTCAATATCGAGTAGAAGCTCAACTTTGCTTTCTCTACACAATATTCACCTACCGAAATATGATTATCCTCTACAAACTTCCTTTAAACCATGGCTCTCCCCATCCCCAACCATAGATTTCACCATGCACTCATACAAGAAAGCGGAATATCCCAACTTCCAATTAAACAAAATGTTCCTTGAAAGAACTACAACCAATTATTCGAACCACACTCTCATATATACAGACGGTTCCAAAACTAAAAATGATGAGGGAGCAGCATTTATAATTCCATCCACTAACAAAATGTATAAACTTTCCTCCTATACATTTATCTTCTCCGCAGAGCTCTTAACAATCACAGGGGCCATGCGATATGTTCTAACAATTACAACATTCACACGAATACTAATTATCTCCGATTCTTACAGTGCTCTCTCCTCTATTAAATGTAGAAATCTTGCCTATAATTAGCAATTAGCAAAAATAAAACACCGGCACTTATCTCTTCACTGGATACATAGCCACATTGGTATTAGGGGCAACGATAGGGCGGACCATCATGCCAAACTAGCAATGGAAAGGCATCCCCGGTCTGGGCGAAAATCACACAACAAACTTCAACATTCCTAAAATCTACATTTCAATCCTTATTCCAACTCAATTGGGATTTAACAAATCCTGACAATAAATTGTGGACGATCAAATCGAACTTGTATCCTGCACTAAATTCCCTGACAATGACAAGAAAGGATAATGTACTCATGCGAAGGCTAGCTATCGGGCACACTTACAGCACTCACTGCCATCTGTTGAAAAATAAACAAGCTCCTATATGTCCTACTTGTGGATCTCTCCTAATAGTGGCTCACATATTTGGGGACATACATTTCAAGACCATCAGGGATAAACATAATATTCCATCCAATCTGAAAACAATAATTGATACATTCGAAACAATAAATGCGAATCTAAAAAATTACCTAAGAGACTTTCCCACTTAATAACTTTCAATACCACCAATATGGGACGCTAAATGTCCTTTGCTGTCTATGCGCTCAGACCACATAACATCCATCCATACATCCATCTTTTTTGTTAAAAATCTTTACCCCCGGCCATCGACTGTTAAATTGGGTATAATTTTTTATATAAAAGGGATCTTTTTTTGTAAAACATTACTGTCGACCATGAATTTTCAGTTTTTCTGAGCTTTTAGAGTTCCAGTGAAAGGGTTTTTTTTTCATCAAAGGGCTTCATCCCATGGTTGTCATTTGAGGGCCCTTCTCTCTACAAACAGTTTCGCCTATAGTGTTCTCTTGTTGCCCTTAAAGAAATGCTATTTATATCTATATCCCCTCTTCGTTCAACCTCGTTACGCTGCTAATTTTAATAAGTCATTCTAAATATTTTTGACCTTTTGACCTTTAATATGCTATTAAGGGTTTTGAGATATTTGCAAAAATATGTAAATTTGCTTGCCCATTAAAATCCTGTTTTTTAGGATGGCGCAATTTCTGATATTTTTTTCGCATCAGTGAAAAAATGAAGTCGGCTTATACTTCTTCTTCTTCTTATGTGTGTTATATCAGGTCCTCCTAACATTGGCTATCACTCTGGCATATTCATCTCTGTTCCCTGCGACTCAGAATAACTCTTTGACGCTATGGATTCCCATCCATTCTCGCAATCTCGTATGTTTCTTAGCCAAGGGGCCTGGCCTCAATATTTTCCCGTATTATGAGCTACAATAACTCATAATGTTTGCGAAGAACATGTCCCAAATACTCCAGTTTTCTGCACTTTACCGTTGACAACAATTCTCTGACTGCATTAGCTCTCTGCAGTACTTTCTGATTGGTGACATGAGCTGTCCACGGAATACGGAGAATCCTTCTATGCAGTCACATCTCAAAAGCCTCCAAGCGGTTAACTGTCGCAACCTTCAAAGTCCATACCATGGCTGCTTCTATTCTGGACTTAATTTTTTTGTCAGGGTCTAACTGGTATTTAAGATCGTGAACTCTCTCTATCGCTTGACCGTTGAATTGGAGATCAACATCTGCATATTGTTGGTGGCTAAAGACCATAAATTTGGTTTTAAATATATTGATATTAAGACCCATATCCGCTTCTGCCTGCTCAACTCTATCTAACAGCCGTCGAAGGTCTTCAATTCTGTCACTCAAGATAACAGTATCGTCCGCATATCTGACTGTTTTTTTGTTTTTTTTTATTGGTCTAGCACACGTGCTGCAGGGAAGTCCCTAAAGCGCTCCAGGAGCGGCACGAGTGCGGAAAAAGCGATTCACGTTGTTCTTGAATCGCTGTAAATTGTACTCAGTGGGAAACACAGCGCTGGGCAAATTATTCCAAAGGGATGACGTTCTCCATATAAAAGATTGCTTGAAAAGCGTCGTACGCGGAGTAACAAGCTGAACCTCATACGGATGCGAAGCACCAGCGCGACGTGTATTTCTAACATGCACCGCTTTGGGAGGAATTAAGCGGGCTACATCCTTCGAACACTTTCCATGAAAATACTTGTAGAACAGACTCAAGTCGCCAAACCGTTCTTCGATGTTCCAGCGAATCAAGGCCGCCGGTCAATTCCGGGTCCCCAATCAGGCGGACCGCTCTTCTCTGAACAGAATCCAACAAATGCAGTGTATGTTTGGGAGCGGAGCCCCAAACGTGGGAGCAGTATTCCATAGTTGGTCGAATTTGGGCTTTGTAAAGAATTAACAGTTGCTGTGGGGTGTAAAGCTTTCTGGTTCTAAATAATATTCCCAACTTTTGAGAAGCTCTCCTTGCTATGCCTGCAACATGTTCATGCCAAGACATATTTGCTCCCAAACTAACGCCCAACAAATTGAGCGACGATGCTAGGGGAATGGAGTGCCCCGACATAACTATGTCGGGTTCAGCAACGTTAACTTTTTTAGAAAAAACTGCCGCTTGGGTTTTTGCAGCGTTAAATTCCACTTGGTTACTGTCACCCCAAGATAGAATTTCTTCCAGGTCTTTGTTAAGTTGAACGACCTCCTGCTGTCTGCGGATATTCGCCTGAGCAGCCGATGTCCGAGCGTTCAAGGTGAATGAAGAGACAAGCGTACTGTCATCTGCAAAGCTATAGATTGGATTCCCGGTCTTTTCCAGCAGATCGTTGATGTAAATGAGAAAGAGAGTAGGAGACAGTATGGAGCCCTGGGGCACACCGGCGTTGATAGTGAGGGTGTTAGAAAGAAATCCGTCGACCGCCACTCGTAAAGAACGCTCTCTGAGGAAACATGAGAGCCACAAACAGAACCTTTCAGACATACCATAAGAGCGCAACTTAGCCAACAGTCCATCGTGCCAAACACGGTCGAATGCCTTGGATATGTCAAGAGCAACCGCTCGAGATTCTCCAAAGTGTTCAATTGCGTTGTTCCAAACATGTGTTACATAAGTCAGAAGATCTCCTGTTGATCTATGTTTACGAAAACCATATTGGTGATCGCTAATAATATTGAATCGTTCAAGATATTTTAGAAGATGCTCATTGATAACCTTTTCCATGACTTTCGATATTATTGAAAGCAGTGCAACTGGTCGGTAGTTATTTGGCAAGGTCTTCTTACCATTTTAAGGTATCGGCTGAACCGTGGCACATTTCCAGCAGGACGGAAATATTCCCTTTCTGTAGGATAGGTTAAAAAGTCTACAGAAAACTGGTGTTAGTTCCCTTGCACAGTTTTTGAGAACTATGGCAGGTATTCCGTCAGCGCCAGAAGCCTTCTTGGTGTCTAGCTTCATTAAAATACGCTTTATGATGCGCTGTCTGAAGACAACACCGGGCATCCTTGACTGCAATATGGGAATAGTAGGTGGTGTTTTTCCTTGGAAATCGACAGTAGAATGTGAAGCAAAGAGTTCAGCCAACAAGTTCGCTCTCTCAACAGGTGTGGTTGCAATGGAATTATCTGGCCGTGTGAGTGGTGGTATGGTGGATTTGGTAAAATTTTGACTAACTGCCTTAGCGACTGCCCAAAAGGACCTGGAATTGTTGGGACAAGCGAGAAGTTTGTTTCTAATTCGTTGATTGTGTGCCTCCTTGGTTTCGTTGATAATTCCCTTGCATCTGTTCCGGGCATGAACAAAGATGTTTCGATTTAAGGTGTTAGAATTTTCACGCCATTGTCGGTAGGCAATGTTTAGAAGCAACAGCTTCTTTGCATTTTCGGTCGAACCAAGGCTTGCCGTTGGAGGAGCATTTCTTCGAAAAAGGGATGTAAGCTTCCATACCAGCCAAAATAACATCGGAGACCTCCCTGGCGCAGTCAGATGGGTTATCGGATCGAAAACAAACGTCCATCCAAGGGAAAGTTCGAAAGTATTCCATGAGATCTTCCCATTTAGCAGATTTTGTAGTGCCAAATCTTGCGCGGCCTAGGCGCCTCTCTGTCACTGATTGGCAGGATACTCGATGTCGAAAGCAGTTTATGGTCGGAAGAACCTAACGGCGGATTTACGGTGACCGTGTAAATCTCCGGATTGGTGGTTAAAAACTGATCAAGAAGACTGGCGAACTCCCCGTCTCGATCAGGGATCCGTGTTGGTTCGTCAATAAGCTGAGTTAAGCCATAACTGATTGAGAATGATTCAGCTTCACGACCTTGTTCGTCGGAAGTATTTGAATATTTGAGCCAGTTGATATTGTGGACATTAAAGTCGCCCAGGACGGCAATTTCGGCACTTGGATAGTTACTTTGTAAATGATCGATGGTGTCTGCAAGAGAAGCGAAAAGTGTTCGAAAATTGGTATCACTTGGTGGTCGATACAGGATACAGATGAACCTTGTGGTTTGTTGAGTCGTTATTTTTAACCACATAACATCAAAGTTTGGGGGCTCCAGAGCTTCTTCTCGTTGACAAGAGAGGTCGCTTCTGACAAAAAGACAGATTCCAAAGTTACGCCTAAATCGGGAATAGAAGTCGTACCCAGGATAAAGATAGTTGACCGTGCTGGTCGATGGACTGACCTTGGTTTCACATAGAGCGAGAACATGAGGTTTATCTGATTGCAGGTGTTGATGCACTGAATTTATGTTCGAGTTTATACCTCGTATGTTGCAAAAATCTATCTTAAAATTATGATGTCTGCAAGTCGACGCCTCCGAACCAGCCCCCACCCGGAGATCCGAACGGGGGACCATTCTACCTCCGGAACTTCTTGCATCCAGGCGCCTCATCATGCTCTTTGGTCCCACAGTAGTTAATGTGGAATTTTCCTGTTCTGTCACATGTTTATCTTTGCCTTCTTTGGCTTTGATCCAGGGGGTGTTATTACTGGGTAGTTTGGGTTCTGACCAGATACTTTTCCAATGATCTGTGAGTTCTTGTTTGTTTGGTGGTTCGGTCACTGCTGTGTGTTTGCTGTGCATAGTTTTCCGGTAGAACTGTGTTTGGCTTCTTCGGAAGAGGTTGTTGGTATCTTTCCTCTCGTTTGGTTCTTTGTATCTACGAAGTCTTGCGGCATATACGGATAATTTTTGTTCCAGAGTATCCAGGATTTCTGGCAGTGTTCTGTTGGGAGACCCGGACTTGATCTTGTTTATACTCTGCGTGACTCGTTTGGACACGTTCCCGTTGATAAACTGGGTAAGGTGTCCTAGATATCTCCTGATGTTGTTGATTTGGTTTTCTATTCTTATTTGCCGTTTGAATTTTGGTTTTGTGTTGTTGGGATTTCTTTGTCGTTGCGGGAGTTTTTGATTAAATACTTCGTCGGTTGCGTTTGGGATTGATGGTGGTGGGTCTAGGCGACGAGTGATTCCCTTCTCAGTGGTTTCTTTGTCAGGACTTGTGCTTTTATCAAAGCAACGCATGGTGTGTTCGTTTGTTCCTGTAGTATAACTCATGCGTTGCCTTGATTTTCCCGCCTTGGTGGGTGTCGGCTTACTCGCCGGCACAACACTTTTGGCAGGTCCATTGTCAGTTGCCCGGTCTTCATCGTTTTGGTCGAGCTGCCATTTCCCGCGACGTCCTCGACCGTTACGTCGCTCGCCCGATGCTTCTTTTATTGGTCTACTGTTGTTTGGGATGTTTTTAGTGTTTTGTGGTGTCAGAAGCTCAAAGTGTCCCGACATTGGGTTGCCTGTTAGTAGAAGGTAAATAGTTTCGGTGTGTTTTCTTGTGCTTATTATTGTTGGCTTGTCCCTAAAAGTTATTTTTGTATCTCTTGTTCTTCGTTGTTTTGAGAAGATATGAAAGTTGCTATTCTGGGTTTCCGGGAGGGCAAGTATCTCTAGGCTCGTTCCATAGGTGCCATTTTTCCTCATATAGTTATAGTAGTTATTGAAGTCTTTCATATCGTCGTCCCCAATTAATGAAAATGTGTTAAGTTCCGACCAGTTTTGTTGTATATATCTTAGAGCAGCCTCTCGGAGTCTTTCATGATGGTTTTGGTGGCCATATAAGTGTAAGCTAACTGCACGGAAAAGGCAATTTCCATCACCTACAATGTCGGATCTGGTAAAACTATCGGGAGTAGTTTCAGCTGAGGCGGTTGGTTGGATCGTTTGTCGTTGTTGTTGTTGTTGTGGTGGTGCTGTAGCTATTTGTACGACAGGGGTCCGCCTCCTCAGCACCCTGCCATTACCACTAGTTAATGAACTCTCCATTTGCCTTCACTCCGTATGAAGTTCATATAAAGCTGCTTTGAATATTTTGTCGGAGTAAAGGTTAAACAGCAACTACGAAAGTATACAGCCTCGTTGGAAGGCAACATCTTATGATCTGGTCTCTCTCCAAATTTCACCGAAGCCGTTTGTCACCAATACAAATTTCTGATTATGGGGATGTCTCTGTTGTCAACTCCTGTGTTCTGTAGTATTTCGACTTATACCCGTAACTATTTTTAAACAAGGGTTTTTGTGTTAAAAAAAAATCTTACTTGGTTACTATTATAGCTTTCTTTCACTATTTCTCATTTATGAAGTTTTGCAACGCTTTGCATTGACAGATAATATGGAGTCTGTGATAACAAACTAAGATTCAATCAAACTAACGGAAAAAGGGGGTATTTTATTATGTTTCAACTGCGTCGACTCCAGTCTCGTCGTGAGAAGGGGCACAGGCAGATTTCCGAAAATTGCAAAAAAGTCTCCATACACTCAAGAACTGCATTGCAAAAACACGTTATAGTCAGCCGCATTTTATCAAGCTATCTATTGCTCGCTAAACTGAAAACAAATGAATTTTTTCGGCCATACTTTATAATCTGTCACTTGTTAGTAATATTTGAAGAAGATCAAAAGTGATAGATGTAATAGAACGAATATGTATAATAAGGTGGAATGGGGAGGGGGCATATAGCAAGGATAACAGATAAACACGCCATATAGTAAAATGGCCTAGAGAACACAAAAGATGTCCACAGACAAGATGGACGGACGACATAAAAAGATTAACGGGACACGATTAGATGCAAAAAGCAAATAACAAAGCTCATTGCAGGTAACTTGGGGATGCTTACATCCGACTATGGATGTAATAAGTTAATGATGAGAAAGATGATGATGATATATGTAATTTAGAGCATGCATTTGGACACATTCTGGATAAAAATTATTTCTGAATTAATTTTTATCCAGCATGCCGTAGTTTCCTTGATGTAATTTATTCTAGTCACATTTCTAAATCAAAGACACAAATAAACCTTATCGTCCTCATTTTTATACTAATGTTGAAATATTCCATCGGTAGCATCCATTTCCGATCAGAAAATGGCTGACAAAATAATTAATATTAACGGTATTACCTCAAAAGGAAACAAACAACTCCCCCTCTTCTATAGAGAAAAAGGGCTCAAACCGTCGCAAATAAAACAATTTATTTTTACGACATTGCGCTCTATCAGACATTTCTCTATGGTTATTTAAGTTTTTGCTAGAGATACGTAACTTCCCCGAAAATAATAATTTACAATCGGTACAGTGTCGGACTGGCTACAGAAGGATCCATCATTGGTTGATAATTGAGCTATTTTAAACATTTTTAACTGAAATTCCAGCAAAGTTAAAAAAGAGAACTCTGGTTCTAACAATTCGTGTTATAATGGAAAGGAACATATGTGTGTGTTGTGTGGAGTTCTTTGCAACATTTTTTGCTGCAGTGGAAGAAGAACCCTACGATTTGCTGCCTGGTAATAGGTGTTATTCGCAACTGTGACTTGGTAGCTAATAGTGGGCAGAAGATTCGGAAAAGTAGAATTCTGTTCGTAGTAGGGCTTTTGTCTTATTTTGGGTTCTATCTTCTATTTGCAACTGTACGCTATTTTAGTTTATAGGTGTTTAAAATGTTGTTCGCTGACGCAGCGTATACTGTCATGATTGAAGATGAAACATACATAAAAAATGAAACCTTGCATGGAAAAAATTCTCAAAAATTTGCAGTGCTTGTCTTGAAGTTTATACTAAACAAAGAGTAAATTGAAGTTTAGTTTTACGATGAATCGTTATCAGCATTAACAAAAGACCAATGTTTAGAAGACCGAAAACTTTAAAACAAATGACCAAACTTGCAGAAGACTTTCTTCAGGAAGATCGTAAAGTAACGTGAGAAGAAATATCACAAGCTGGGAGTCCATCAACATCAGTATATTGTATTTTAAAAAAACTATTTGGATAAAACAAAAAAGTTGTGCCCGCTGGGTCCCGCACTGTTTGGTTTATGAACAGAAACTGAAACGCTTAGAAATAACAACACTTGTTAAAGAAAGATTTAAAGTTAAAAGTCAATCATTTCTGTTTCAAATTGTTGCTATCAATGCAACATAGGTTAAAAATTACATCATTTCCAACCAACCAAGAGTATTGTATTACTATTCCTTCCTTCTTCCTTCTTAGTCTGAACCGCTTAGCAGAGGTTTGGCGACTGCCAATGACACTAAATTCTTCCACTGGTTTTTATCAAGATGAACTGCATCATGCACTCCAATTCCGGTTAGCTCCCGAATCTGATCCGACCAACGACGTGAAGCCTCTGGGTCTACGGCCGGTTACTTTTTCTTCTATGACTAGCAGCTCCATATTAGTATTCCGCCTAGCTATGTGGCCAATGTATCGCAAAATTCTTTCATGGATAGTGTCAGTTATTCTTTTAGCTACTCCTAGTTCTTCCAGAATCGAAATATTAGTTCTGTGCGCAGTCCATGGTATACGCAGTGGTCTGCGATAACATCATATCTCAAACGCCTTGAGTTTTGAGCCGTACCTTTCTTTAAGCGTCCATGTCTCTGCGGCATATAGTAAAACAGAAAAAACTAGAGAACGCAGGAGTCGAATTTTTGATAGTTTCACGACAGCATGGCGGGTAATCTCTATCTTTTGGCATATTTCTGACTAACATTTTGTAATTATAGAGCCCAGATATGTAAATTTATCAACAACTTCACAATTAAAAACTTTCGTGATATTGAGTTGGTTATTGCTGGCTCTGTCTATGATCATATCCTTGGTTTTAGATTGATTTATCTGTAGTCCCAGTAACTCAAGGTCTCATGATATAGTCTCCATTGATATTAAGCAGAATAGGTGACAATATGCAACCCTGACGAACTCCAGAGTGGACCGGAAGAGGTTCTTATAGGACGTCATTCATCTGGACTTTCGCCGTGTTTATATAGTTCACTGATAATGTAGGAAGGGTGGATAGAAACTCCAATACCATTCTAAACCTCCCATTACTCTGATTAAAATGAATCTTTTTTTTGAACGAAAAATTAATTATTCATTTTCCAAAAATAAGATGTGTAAAGCCGGCCCTGCCAGAAAATAATAATTTACAATCGATACCCCACTGCGAGTTATAATTTATAAGATCTACTTTAAGGGTGGAAAAATATAATAACGAAAAAAAAGCTCGTTTGATTTATTGAGTATTTTTCATAGTATATGGAAAAATCGGGAAAGAAAATCAAATTTGGTGTGCGTTTCCCTTCTATTAGAGCTTATCGGTGTCGCTTTGTACCTTCATCGGGGACGTCTAGACATCTTATCTGTGAGTGTGTGACATTGATTTCGTCATATATGGGTGTACGAGATGACATTAAAGGTGGATAAAATCATTGGATGAGTTACAATTGAGTAAATACAATAAATTTTTACTATCCTCTATTTATCTGAAACTGATAGTAATAAAAATGCCAGTGGACTGACCGGCGCACATTGATTAATTTTCACAAAATGCTGACCAAAACCTAAAAAAAAATAAAGTTTTGAAGTATACCAGTCGAAAGTCTAAATTTTTGACATATCATGACGTAATTCCCATCATTCCTCTGTTTCGGAATAGCCCGTAACGTTAATCTAAATCTGCTTGTTTTTAATGTTGCATATATGCCCAATGTAACAGCGTTTACTTTGAAATTCATATGTAAAGACAACCCGCGACCGCGCTGGCAGCCATGTTGTTGGTATGATAGGAAAGACATGTGTGATAAAAAAACAGGACGTAAAAATTTTCTTGAGCGTCGCTACTGGGTTTTATGTTTACTGCCTCTACGTCGTTTCTGACATGTAATGACGAAACTAGATTTCATCTATTGTTATTAAAGAAAGAAGCAAAGAAACTCACTGGAATTATGTTGAAACCAGTCTAAACACTCTTGGGAAATGTTCCAACAGTTTTAGCGCGTTTACTGCTGTCAAATGTCAGCTTTTAACTGACGCTAAGTGTGACCCGATGGGATTTATATTAAATGAGATATGTGATGCTAAAACTATCGAACCAGAAAAAGGTTCAATACTTTTTAGAAACAACTGATTTACATCATAACAGTTAAACATATATCTATCTTAAGATCGAAATTAGCCGTAATAACCCGAGAAAAAACCAGCCACACAAGATGGAAGGCCTAACGACCGGTGTGTGCAGTGCAGGTTGATTGGAGAAAACAAGAGGCCATTGTTGAGCGCTTGTCAAGCAAGTGGACGTTTACTCAGCTTTGATTGATGATACTTCGCTTTAATTCGAAGTGGTCTGGACGTTTTGAGATACAAGACAATACAATAACTTTAAGGGTGAAGGTCTTATTTAGTATATTGATGGTACAGTTTAAAATGGGGTGTTTGTTTTTATAGTTTATTTTCCCAAATAGAGTTATGAGAAAAATCAAAAACTTTTATGGGAAAATTCGCTCAGTTTAATAAGAACTAATATATTCTAGAAAAAAAAAATACTTTGTTGCGATCAGTGATAAACAAATAAGTAATACTATAATGTATTTATGAAAATTACATTAAACAAAATTTATCGTATTATATTGGGTGTGCGAAATAATTTTAAGAGATTTTTCGGTAAAAATATCGCTTTATTGTAAAAAAATGATTATTCGAAGTATTGTCCATCGCTAACCACTACTTTCTCCCATCTTTGTGGCGGCATATGGATACCATGTTGACAGAACGATTCATCTTTCGAGGCTATCCTCGCATCGGTGGTATCTTTATAAGAATGGTTAAAGCAACAATGTGCAGTATGATATAAAAAACAACATGAAGTCGGAGGGATTTACAACACAGGAAGGTTTGAGGCAGGGAGGAAGCTTGAGCCCAACATTGTTCACCGTATACATGGATGAAATACTCAAAAAATGCGAAATAAAAGTGAAAAGAATGACAATTGGATACTGGAAGCTAAAAAGAATAGAAATATCTAAAGCGGCTTTTGCTGATGATATTGTGCTAGTGACGAAAGGTGAGAGACAATTACAAGGAAACCTCGATATTTGGAATAAAGCGTTTAAAGAAGAAGGTATGAAAATTAATATAGATAAAATAAAAGGAATGACAATGGAAAACCAACAAACGAACATTTACATAGGAGGGAATAAAATACGACAAGTGGAACAGTATAAGTATTTGGGAGTGATAATGGATGAAACTGGAAAACAAGACAAAGAAATTAATGAAAGAATCGAAAAAACGAACAAATTTTACTATGCAGTAAGTAATAAATTCATTAGAAAGAAAGAAGTGGTGTTCGAAGCCATTTATAAGAGAATTCTAACATGTGGATGTGAATCATGTACTCTAACAGACAGACAGAAAAACAAGATACACGCCGTCGAAACGAAATACCTGAGAGCAGTACAGGGAGTTAGACAGAAGGACAGAATAAGGAATACAGAAATAAGGGGAAGGCTGAGAGTACAAGCAATTATGGAATATATACAACAGAGACAACTGGGTGGGGAATGAAGGATGATAGACAGGTGAAAACAAGTGTATGAAGCCCGAATACAGGGAAAACAGAAGCGAGGAAGACCTAGACAGACCTGGAATAGGAGTATTGGAGGTATACTTAAGGAGAAGGCAAAATCCTGAAAAGAAGCAGTGAAAATGGCAAAGAATAGAGACAGATGGAAGAAGTTTATATGTGGAGATTGAGAGGGAAAAAAGAAGAATGTATAACTGCCCTACACCATATGGTAGAAGGGATATATGATTATATTTATTTATTTATTTATTTATTTATATATATATATATATATATATATATATATATATATATATATATATATATATATATATATAATTCTAAGTTTAACTACTGGGAAACGCCCTTATAAGGAGAAGAGATGAGCAATCAAAGATCTAAAGGCTCTAGTATCTGCTTTTTATTTTTATTATCGAGCTTTCGCTGCCTAATGGTAGCTTCTTCTGGATTCTAAAAATGCAAACCAGGTACAGAAAACAAACCAAAACGTTCGTTTTTTTTTTTTTTAAATGTGATTAAATGAATTGTACGACTGTATGTGAAATTACTTACAAAAAATTTTAGTAGTTAATTCATCTCTGGTGAAGACAATGAAATTTGCCTTTTTGTTGGCCAGGTAGTATGAATGATTACACAAACATGATTAAAAGACACTTAGAGAGTTACACAAATAATAAAAATGTTTCGGTCTTCAAAAGTGTTTTTAACTAATGTTTATTGACGAAGTTTTATTTTTAATATTTGTGTAACTCTCTAAGTGTCTTTTAATCATGTTTGTGTAATCATTCATACTACCTGGTCAACAAAAATGCAAATTTCATTGTCTTCACCAGAGATGAATCAACTGCTAAAATTTTTGTAAGTAATTTCACATACAGTCGTACAATTCATTTAATCACATTTAAAAAAAAACGAACGTTTTGGTTTGTTTTCTGTACCTGGTTTGCATTTTTAGAATCAAAAAGAAGCTACCATTAGGCAGCGAAAGCTCGATAATAAAAATAAAAAGCAGATACTAAAGCCTTTAGATCTTTGATTGCTCATCTCTTCTCCTTATAAGAGCGTTTCCCAGTAGGTAAACTTAGGATTGTTTGTTGCCAGTGCCCTGTTACTGTCCTTCCTCTTTCTATATATATATATATATATATATATATATATATATATATATATATATATATATATATATATATATATATATACATATATATATATATATTTATATATATATATATATATATATATATATATATATATATATATATATACATATATACATATATATATATATATATATATATATATATATATATATATATATATATATATATATATATATATATATATATACATATATATATATATATATATATATATATATATATATATATATATATATATATATATATATATCTATGTATAAGAATGGAAACGCTGTTCAGACAGATCGTGCGTCATCGATCGAAACAAGTGATAATCAAAAGAGAGCAATGTCGGGTGAGATAAGACCTCCTTAGTGTTTCCCTGACGGGTTTTGCAACATGTGACGCGTTGTCATGTTGAAAAATCACTTTGTCATGTCTTTTAGGATATTGTGGTCGTTTTCCTTCAACGCTCGACCCAATTGCATTAATTTTTGTCGGTAACATTCCCCAATAACAGTTTCGTTGGATTGGAGTAGCTGATAATCCACTACACCCAACTGATCCTGCCAGATACACACCATAATGTAGAAGCCATGAATATTCGGCTTTGGCGAGGATGTCGATGGTTCACCGGACTTCACCCATGATTTCTTGCGCTTTGGATAATCGCAGCGTATCAATTTTTTATCACCAGTTACGATACGATGCAAAAAACCTTTCTGATTGTGCCTTTGATGCAGTTGTTCACAAGTAAAAAATCGTCTTTCAACATCTCTCGGTTTCAATTCATACGGCACCCAATTCCCGTGCTTTTCAATCATTGCCAACTCCTAATGATTCTGCAAGTTCTTTTTGCATTTGGCAAATTCAAGACACAAGCTTTGCGCTAAAAGTATTAGCTTAACTTGTTCTGTTACTCCCGTACGGGGGAACTGTTGTTGGCATTATAACGGTGACTAGTCAGCGATTCAGAACGAGACCTGGTTAGTGGGTTATAAGTGGTAAACCTATTCCAGTTCTGGATCTAATAAAGAAAACTCAGGATTAAAGAAATTTTTTTTATTTTTCTACATAGTCAGCTTGCACAGACCAACGACTTTCTAATTTTTTAATACCCTCATGATAATAAGATGTATTCAACTCTGCAAAATAAGCGTTTCGCTTAGCTTTAATTTCAACATTCGAAATAAATTTTCGTTCATTTTTTTAGATTCAGAAACAAGAAGTAATGCTGGGAGCCAAATCTGGCGAATATAGTGGATGTAGAAGCACTTCGAAGTCGAGCCCATGCAATTTTGCAGCAACAAACCGAGATGTGTGTGAAGACACATCATCATAACGAAAAATCACTTTCTTTTTTGCGAGATTTGAAGATTTCGCTCGAATAGTACCCCTCCAGTAGTGAAACATAATATTCCCCGATGATGGTTCTATCTTTCTCCAGGCAGTCTATGAGCACAACACCACGAGAATCTTACAAAACCACAGCCATGATTTTTCCTCCATATGGAACCGTTTTTGCTTTCTTGGGCGCACTTTCGCCTGCTCCCACACACTGTTTCAACTGTTGCTTCCTCTATGGCGTATAATGATGAAACTATGTTATATCTACTGTTATGAAACGTCGAAAAAATTTACTGAAATTATGTTTAAACAAGTCTAAACCCTGTTGGGAAATGCTCACTCGAATATATTTTTGGTTGATTTTTTTTTATGGGTCTAGCACATGTGCTGCAGGGTGGTCCCTAAACCGCTACAGGAGCGGCACGTGTGCGAAAAAAGCGATTCACGTTGCTCTTGAATCGCTGTAAATTGTACTCGGTGGAAAACCCAGTCCTGGGCAAATCATTCTAAAAGGATAATGTTCTCCATATAAAAGACTGCTTAAAAAGCGTTGTACGAGGAGTAACAAGCTGAACCTCATACGGATGTGAAGTATCAGCGCGACGTGTATTTTTAACATGCACCGCTCTGGGAGGAACCAAATGGGCCACATCCTCCGAACACTTTCCATGGAAATACTTGTAGAATAGGCTCAAGTCGCCAACCGTTCTTCGATGTTCCAGCGAATCAAGGCCGCGGTCAGTTCCGGGTCTCCAATCAGACGAACAGCTCTTCTCTGAATAGAATCTAACAACTGCAGTGTATGTTTGGGAGCGGAGCCCCAAACATGGGAGCAGTATTCCATAGTTGGTCGAATTTGAGCTTTGTAAAGAATTAACAGTTCTGTAAAGCTTTCTGGTTCGAAATAATATTCCCAACTTTTGAGAAGCTCTCCTTGCTATGTCTGCAACATGCTCATGCCAGGACATATTTGCTTCCAAATTAATTGTTCATAAACGAGACACCCATCGAGAGGAATGCTTTCTCACACCCAAAATATCGTGTAAAATATAGTGAATATGGCTTATTGAGCTGTTTGCAATGTCAACGAGCTAGCGTGGCTTCAGTTGGCAATTATTTAGTACGCTATTGTGAATTTTTGTCACAATCTCGTCGTTTGTAGTGGTTTTCGGGCGTCTTAAGTGTTTATCATCTTGGATGTCTGTACGACTACGTTTCAACTCAGCAGCCGACTTGTTAACCGTCGAAAACGAAGGGGAAGGATCATTTATGTCACATTTAACTCTTTTTGAATGTTCGTAGAAGTTAAATCTTTTAAAACGAAGTGTTTTACAACAGCTCGCATTTCAGTTTAATCCATTTTTTTTGGAAAAAGTTAAAACTTTATTGTATACACGATCGCTACAGAACACTCGTGTCTAAAAACTTGACAGCGCGTCATCTAATAGATAGCACTTAACAAATAACATAATGATTTGGTCATCTTGGCGCCACATCTGTATCAGGTCGAGAAGTTTTAAAATGATACACATATATACATACATGACATCTTATACATATTTTTTTAATTTGGTAAGAAATATCATAAAAACCATAAAATCGACTCGTAAATCCGATATATCAGTTCCCTAAAAACGTGCAAAATAAAGTTCTAAAATTTTATTGTATAAGGCAGTTTCGGAGTTATGGTTCTCGTTTAGTGTAGTATTGCTTTTACAATTGCCAGAATACGAGCGCTATATTTTATTTTCTTACCTTTATTACCGAAATGAAAAGGTTTAGTGTTATATTTAAATATATTAAATAAAATATAATCGAAGAATTTTTAGGTATAATGAATAAGAAAAAGAGCATGCAGTCAAGACCATCGTCTTAATCACTGGTTTTTAGTGCAAAAACAGATTTACCAGTTTAGCTGGATTAAATTATGTCGTTTTTAGTGACAATATTTTGCATCAGCTTTTTTATCAAAGACAATTCAGAATATAAACGATAGAAAGAATCTAAGCTATATGCAGTTGTATCTGAAGGGTCGTACGGCAACGTTACCCGTTTTTGAATCCCTGCTGTACAGGGTGATCATTTTTAGACGCCCGGTCCCGATTTATAGAAAATTGTTGGATATTTTTTTTTTAATGTAAAATGGTATAGTGCATGTCAAGGAGTATAGTGACGTATTTGACATTTAATAGTGAACACGACGCTGGGCGCCGCGACGTCAACCAACTTTTTTTTCCATCGACATATTTTTTTTTCTAATTTGTTTTGCAAAATGTATGCAGCAAGAACCCTCTAAAATATTATTTTTTGGTCATCGTTGTTGCTTTTCAAACAATTTATCTCATAGGTAACTGTCATACTTTAACTCGACAGTAATTATAATAATATTAAGTTGATGAGGTTTTTCCTTTAATAAAATCTCTCTGAACAACAAAAAACAAGAATACAATATTTTTATTAAAACCACCAAAAAATAATAATCTCGTCAGTCCAGTAATGACAATTTTTTCTGTTAGGTTTGCCGTTTGCCGTTATTGACAATTTGGGACAGATGGTTGCAGCATACAACTCGAAGTAAAACAAATCCTTTCTTTGGACTTATTAAATCACTGGTACTTTTTTTTTTATGGGTCTAGCACACGGGTTACAGGGAAGTCCCTAAAGCGCTCCAGGAACGGTATGTGTGCGGAAAAACCGATTCACGTTGTTCTTGAATCGCTGTAATTGTATGCGGTGGGAAACACAGTCTTGGGCAAATTATTCCAAAGTGATGATGTTCTCCATGTAAAAGACTACTTGACAAGCGTTGTACGCGAAGTAACAAGCTGAACCTCATACGGATGTGAAATATTAGCGTGAAGTGTATTTCTAACATGCACCGCTCTGGGAGAAATTACGCGAGCTACATCCTTCGAGCACTTTCCATGAAAATGCTTGTAGAACAGACTAAAGTCGTCAACTGTTCTTCGATGTTCCAGCGAATCAAGGGCGCCGGTCAGTTCCGGGTCTCCAATCGGACGAACAGCTCTTCTCTGAACAGAATCCAACAAATACAGTGTGTGTTTGGGAGCAGAGCCCCAAACATGGGTGCAGTATTCCATATTTGGTCGAATTTGAGCTTTGTAAAGAATTAACAGTTGTTGTGGAGTGTAAAGCTTTCTGGTTCGAAATAATATTTCCAACTTTTGAGAAGCTCTCCTTGCCATGCCGGCAACATGTTCATGCCAGGACATATTTGCTCCCAAATTAACGCCCAACAAATTGAGTGTGACGATGCTAGGGGAATGGAGTGCCCCGACATGACTATGTCGGGTTCAGCAACGTTAACTTTTTTAGAAAAGGAAAAGAACTTTATTTTTTTATAACATAACTCACTTTTAGGAAACAATTTGTTGGTCGTAGTAGTTTGGCTAAAAACATGCAGACAAAGTTTTTAAAATTCTTGTCCTTTAAATTACACAACATCTACCCGCAAAGGGGCATTGAAAACAATTTACTTTTATCTAGATTAATTGTGAATCTCTGAATACCAGACGAATCTTAAACTCTCCTAATTTTTTTATAAGTTGCTTACTAACTAATTTGATTTTAAATATTTCCTTTCATTAATAAATTATCGCATTCCACGTAATAACTTTTCACTTTCTTTAGCTTTTTATTTAGAATCCAAGCGTTTCAATATTATTTTAAAAATCATTTATTTATACTAAGACTTGAAACTTCCACATTAGGACTAAATGAATGCTCTGTAAAACTGCTAGAATACATGGTGAATGTTTTGAAATAAGCTAGTATATATATATATATATATATATATATATATATATATATATATATATATATATATATATATATATATATATATATATACATATATATGTATATATAGATATATATATATATATATATATATATATATATATATATATATATATATATATATATATATATATATATATATATACATATATATGTATATATAAATATATATATATATATATATATATATATATATATATATATATATATATATATATATATATATGTCCTGTCCTCCATAGCCTCGTCCACATCATCTCTCCACAATCGTCTAAGTCTTCCTCTTTTTCTTCTCCCTATAGGGCTCCACTTCGTTATTTTCTTTATCCACCTATTATACTCGCTCCGTCTTATGTGTCCATAACATTATAATCATTTTTCTTTAGTGGTGTTTACTGCGTTCTCTTTCATGTTCATTCTGCGTCTTATTTCTTCATTTGGTATTCTCTCCATACGTGTCACTCTACAGCATCTTCTCCAACACTCCATCTCTACCGCGTTAATTTTAGATTTATTTCCTTTGTTGATCGTCCATGTTTCTGACCCGTATGTCATTATGCTTTGTATTATTGATTTGTATATGCGTGTTTTGTTTCTCTTTGTAATGTGTTTGTCCTACAGGATCGAATTTAATTGTCGTATGCATGTCCGCGTTTGTCCTAATCTAGCTTTGATCTCTTCTTCGGATGTTGCGTTTTTTGAAATGATTCCTAAATATTTAAATCTGTCGGTTCCTTTGATTGTTGTTTCATTATCAACTTCTAGATTTTCCACATTTTCCTCCTTTGTTGTTAGATATTCCATTTTATCAAAGTTTATTGCTAATCCTGCTTTAGTGTATTCTTCTTTCAATTTTCTTACCATATAACTGAGGTCTTCCTCATCTTGCGCTATGATTACTTGGTCGTCTGCGAAACTTAGAGTATATAAGTAATCTTCTCGTATTGGGACTCCCATTCCATTACATTTTTGCTTCCATTTTTTGAACGTTTGTTCGAGGTACAATTTGAATAGTGTTGGGGATGTAGAGCGTCCTTGTAGTAGGCCTTTTGATGTTTGGAGTCTCTTCCCTATTTTATGTCCTATTTTTATGCTCACTGTGTTGTTTTCGTAAAGAGCTTTTACTGCATACATTAACATAGTTCTTTATCAATGCCTATTTCTTTCATTGCATTCCATAATCTTTGTATTGGTATTCAGTCAAAGGCCTTTCTTATATCTAAGAAGGCTAGATGAACTTCTCTATTCTTTGCCAGTTTTTTTTCCATTGTTTGTTTTATAGTGTTTATGTACATAATTTTCCAGCAGTAAAGCTTGCTTGGTATTCTCCAATTCCTTTTATATTTTCCTCTATAATATTTTTAATAATTTTTCCATACAAACACCCCATACTCGATATGCTTAGGTCTCTATAATTTGTGCATTTTCTGCGGTCTCCCTTTTTAAATATAGATACTATATAGGCTTTTGACCATTCCTCTGGTATTTTTTTCTCCATTTATTGCTTTGTGGAACATGTTTCTCAGCATTCGATGAAATTTATTAGACCCGTGCTTAATCATTTCGTTTACCACACCTCCAGGCCTTGCGTATTTACTATTTTTGAATATTTTTATTGTCTTTTTTTACTTCTTCATAGCTTACTTCTATCTCTTTTTTTTCCTTATTCTGTTCTTCTTCAGTGTTCTCTTCTTGGAATTCTTGTCTGTCTTCTGTTAGCAGTTTTTTATAATATTCTTCCCCCTCGCTTTCTAGGATATACTCTATATACGTCTTCTCTCTATTGTTGGCCCTTAATGCTTTAATTATTCTCCATGACTCTGTGCTTCTAATTCCTCCTATATACTGTTCTATATGTTCGCACGCTTTTTCCCATCTCTCGTTCTTTCCTTTGTTTATCATCCTTCTCGTTTCTGCATTTTTCTCTTTATATTTCTGTAAATCTTCTTCTGATTTTGTATTCAGCCGTTTTTTCGTAGAGTCTTTTTTTCTCCTGTATACATTTTTTGGTTTTTTCACAGATTCTAATTTTATGCTTCTTATTCTCGTCTTCTTTACCTAATGCTTCTAGAGCCGCTTGTTTGATGCATTCTTTTATGTGGTCGTACATCTATTGGAGGTTGTCGTAGTTAAATTCATTTAATTTTTGATCTAATAGTCGTCTATATAGGTCTCTTATCGCTTCGTCTTGTAGTAAGTGTATTTTGTATTTTTTTTTTTTCTTTGTCTGAAATAAGCCAGTATATTGTTTAAATTTTCAGTATTAGGATGTTCATTTTCTCCATTATTAATTATAAAATTTTTGCGTGTGTTGGACAAATAAAACGAAATAAATAAATATTGTTGTGTAATGTATGTTTTGTTACATAATTTACCTAATATACAATATTAAATTATCAGAACACAAGAGAATTTTATGAAAAGTTTTTTTCTCTAATCTAATAAAAACATTAACCTAATTTCATAGAATATGGTTACATTGTGTGATATTCTTAGTGCGAAAACGTGACATTTTTATAAAAGGTTTATTTTAAACGCAACAGATGTGTTGCAGATTCCATTTTTAAAGAGGTAATGAGTTCGTGAGAACAGGAACAAAAGCAAAATATACACATCTGGATTTTGGTAAACGGTATCAAATTTTACTTTGGATTATTTGTCTTGTGTAAAATTTATACGTGAGATTTCATGTTTTTGTTATCGACATTTTTTATTTGGTAATATCATGAGGACACATGTTTTTAGGTATATTACGAGTGGCGTCACTGTCATGATAATAAATCTTGTTAATAGATCTGATCTTATTTTTCAGAAGCAGTGGCGTATTTAGAGAGGAGGCACGGTAACAATGTTCCTCTCCCTGGCTAAGACATAACTAAATCAAAGACATATATCTATTATCTATTTATACTACCACCATCAAGAAATATCCAGTCAACCTCAATAAAATTAAAAATACAATGCTAAATATCAATTGTAATGTTATCGTCTTCAAAATAGTCTCCATCTGATGTAATGCACTTGTCATATTGTTACATCTAGCTCTCGAATGCATTTTGATACTCAATCCTCGGTAGAGTCATGATTTTTTTTAGTTATCTCAAGTCCGTCTGTTTGGAGTTGATAGCACACAACATGGGTTATAAACATTAAAATGTCATAAATCAAAAGCGTCCGAAATTTCTCCACCAATTATTTGCATTTTTAGTTTTAATCACCTTTATTCCCTATGTCTATAAAACAGTGCGACCTTTTTCTAAAAAATATTATGTCATGTCGTCTAAACTTTACGATAAGCTATATAAATCAACACATTTTGAAGTTTATTTTAATGAAACTAAAAATCTTATTTGTATAATAAAGGCCTAAACGAGTATAATTAACAATTCTTAAGAATTAGAAATCTACAGTGTCATAAACTTAATGATAATAGATAAAATAAAATAATCCGCAGACAGCAGGAAGTCATTCAACTTAACAAAGAAATTTTATCTAGGGGTGACAGTAACCAAGTGGAATTTAACGCTACAAAAACCCAGGCGGCAGTCTTTTTTAAAAAGTTAACGTTGCTGAACCCGACATAGTTATGTCGGGGCACTCCATTCCTCTAACATCGTTACTCAATTTGTTGGGCGTTAATTTGGGAGCAAATACGTCCTGGCATGAACATGTTGCAGGCATAGCAAGGAGGGCTTCTTAAGAGTTGGGAATATTATTTCGAACCAGAAAGCTTTACACTCCACAACAACTGTTAATTATTTACAAAGCTCAAATTCGTCCAACTATGGAAAAATGCTCCCATGTTTGGGGCTCCGCTTCCAAACACACACTGCATTTGTTGGATTCTATTCAGAGAAGGGCTGTTCGTCTGATTGGAGACCGGAACTGACCAGCGGCCTTGATTCGCTGGAACATCGAAGAACGGTTTGGCGACTTGAGCCTATTCTACTTGTATTGTCATGGAAAGTGTTCGAAGGATGTGGCCCGCTTAATTCCTCCCAGAGCGGTGCATGTTAGAAGTACACGTCGCGCTAAAACTTCACATCCGTATGAGGTTCAGCTTGTTACTCCTCATACAACGCTTTTCAAGCAGTCTTTTATATGGAGAACATCATCCCTTTAGAATAATTTGCCCAGGACTGTGTTTCCCACCGAGTACAATTTACAGCGATTCAAGAACAACGTGAATCGCTTTTTTTTCCGCGCACGTGTCGCTCCTAGAGCGCTTTAGGGACTTCTTCCCTGCAGCACGTGTGCTAGACCCAAAAAAAAAATTCGGGATTTTAGCAGTTATTGGAATAGAATTAACCAAAGTACCTATCGGTAGGTAGGTGCCTAAGTACCTAAGTACCCAATAAAAATATTGTGTGTAAGTACAAAAATAAAGCAAAAACCTATAATATGCTAAGACGATGACCCCCCCCCCTCGCCCGCCATGACAAGAAGATTGTGAGTCTAGGTTAAGTTTAAATTAGTCCTAGTTTAAGTCAATGTTACGTCCTAGTTTAAGTTGGCGTGAGTCTTAGGCTAAGATAGTTTTAGTCTTAGTATTAAGTCTTAGCATTAAGAAATTCATGTATATATAAACACATTCCCTAGGTTAAGTTAGTATAGGAGCACTAGTATAGGAGCTTAGGTTAAGTTAGAAGAAGTATACATTCATTATCAGAAATTTTTATACTTTCAAATTTGTAAGAAAGATACTTTGCCCATCTTGGTATTCAATAAAGACAATGACCGACAATAATATATAACAAATATGCTTATTTCAAATCAACTTTCAGTTTTGCCCCGGTCAAACTTCGCGGAGTCTGTAAATCTGCATTTTCCCTGCGAGAAAAACAATAATACTTAATGTCCACGATGCTCTAGTGCATCAACAGCCAACAAGCAAAGTCCATCAAATTATGGAAACCTGTGCCAACATGACGGGAGTTGTATCAGCAACTATTTATAGATTTCTAAAAGAAATAAAAAGCGGTCCTTGCAACGAACCTCAGAATCATAAAGGAAAGGAACCCTTAGAGGTCAATGAAGACTTTAAAAACGCAATAAGAAGAAAAGTACACCTTTTTTTATTAAGAAAGAAATACCTAAACTACATAAAGTTTTGCAAGAAATCAGAGAAGACCAGGACTTACCAGATTTAAAAAAATGGAAATTATGGAAAATCCTTCAGAATCTGAATTTTCATTAGGAAAAACACAATAAAAAATCTGTTCTTATCGATAAAATAGAAAGAGAATATCTATGAGGAATCAGAAAATTTCGAGCCGAAGAAAGAAATATTTTTTATTTAGATGAGACTTGGGTTAATAAGGGACACACCGTGAAAAAATTCTGGATTGACAAAAACATTAAGAGTGCCAAACAAGCTTTTATGGAAGATTGGTCAACTGGATTACAACCCCCTTTAGGGGCAGGCGAATTATAGCACATATTGGTAGTGATTGGTAGTGAAAATGGATTTTTTCGACGGTGGCTTGTTGGAATACGAATCAAAGCCAACTAAAGATTACCTTGAGGAGATGACAGCCGATGTTTTGGAGGAGTACTGCCAACAAATGCTTGAATGTATACCAGCAGAATCAGTTATAGTATTAGATAATGCCCCGTACCATTCTCGGTTATTAGAACGACTCCCGATAAATTCACTGAAGAAAGCGGATGTTCTTCAACAAAAATCTCAATGATAAAGATGGTAAGTGTAAAGCGGACCTTCTCAAAATTGCGATACAAAATAAGACACAGTTCAAGAAATACGCAGTTGATGAAATGACAAAGGAACGGAATATCATAGTGTTTAGATTACCTCCATATCATTGTGAATTGAATCCCATAGAGCTAATTTAGGCACAAATGAAAGGTTTCCACCACGTTCAAACTTCAAGACGTACGGCAATTATTACTCGCCGGAATAGAGAGGATCAAAGAGGATAATGCCATTCGACATGTTATAGAAGAAGAAAATAAAATGTGGAAACTTGACGAATACATCGAAGAAACTGTGGAAATAGAACCCTCAATTATCAATTTAAGAGAAGTCGAGTCTTCAAATTTTGAAGGTGATGATTGTTTTTGATTGTAATTAAAGTACTTATATATCGTAAATTGTGAATTTGTATATATACATAGATCTACAGATTAAAGAAATTTTGCTAAAAAATCTTATATTTCTATAACTTTATTTACTAAACACTAAAAGCAGGTTACGCTGGACGGCTATGCTACCGATAAACCCTCATTTACATTTTATGAGATGTATAGCAGAGGTTCTCTGATTAAAATAGGGTGAACCCTTAACAATAATTCAAAACAGGTAGCAAAATCCAGTAAAATGCATAAGAAATCTTTTTTTTTTAGACATGTATTTGCATCTACAATGAGAGACTTCTGCTATCAACTCCAAACAAATACACTTTAGAGAATATCATTTACTTGATTGATGCTTGTGTGTCATACTCATATACTCACATCTCATCACCAGTAATTGTGCTTTGAATGAACGTTGATTCAAAGTCAGTGCTGGAAATCATCTCTTTAGCAAATTCAACTCCTGGACTTTTTTGTAACAAATTCAGCAATAAAATAAAAATAAAATATTTACCATCATTAATAAGAAAAATGTATGGAAAACTAATTTTAATTTTATAAAGAACTTTGGAAATATTTTCTCTAAAGTACAGTCCAACCATTTGTATGGCAGACATAACTACATAAAGCACAGCTAATAACTCAAATGAAATAATTATTAGCAAAAACTAAAAAACTCACCGCCTTAAGGTAGAAAACCCTGTGTTTATATTTTGCGACCATCAGTCAAGTCCTAACAGCACCAGCAAGACTAAAGAATCCTCGAAAACACCAAAAAGTCGGTGTCAATACAAAGTAGCAATGGAAGATCGAGTGATTTTTGTATTTAATAATATGGCTTACTGTAATAAGAAATTACACAAAAAGCATTGAAATAGGGGCAATAATATATAGCATACACAACTTTATCGTTTAAATGACGTTTTCTTTTTTTTGATTTTTCTCGGTAAAAATAAATATTTATGTAACATTCCGTGAAAAATTAATCTAATTTTTCCCATGATTGTCTATGTCTTTGTACATCATTTTTTTTTACAGTATATTTGTATTTCTTCTTAATAAAGCAGGATATAAAATACCATATTTCAGTTTCTCATTATTATTTTAACACAACACGTAGACTAAAAAGTTTGTAGTCTGACACATAGATGTCGCCCTTTTTAAAAAATCCATATGATTTTTAGGAAGTACCAACCTTCAGACGATACGTGTGAAAATTTCATGACATTTCGACGATTAATTTACAAGTTACAGTGGTTTTAGTGATGCTACTTTTGATGTTTTCAAAACAATGGAAAAAATCAAATTTCGTGTATTTATTAAACACTGTTTTTTGATGGGAAAAATTACCGTTCAAGCAAAGCAATGGCTTAATAATGTTACGGGGACTCTGCAATTGGAAAATCACTCATTATTTACTGGTATGCTGAATTTAGACGCGATCGTACAGATACAAATGACGCTGAATGCTCTGGACGCCCAAATGAGGTGGTTACACCAGAAAACATAAAAAAAATTCACAAAATTGTTTTGGATGACCGTAAAGTGAAATAGCGTGAGATTGCTGGCTCTCTAGTGATATCAAAAGAACGTGTTGATCATATTTTGCATGAACATTTGGGCATGAGAAAGCTCTGTTCAAAATGGGTACCGCGTTTACTCACAGTGGACCAAAAACAACAACGTGTTGATGATTCTGAGCGCTGTTTGGACCTGTTTAAGCGCAATAAAAAGGATTTTTTTATGCGATATGTGACAATGGATGAAACATGGATCCACCACTACACACCGGAATCAAATCGGCAGTCAGCTAAGTGGACAGCAGCCAGTGAAAGCCGCCCGAGGCGACCAAAGACACAACAGGTGGTTGGGAAGATTTTGGTCTCTGTATTTTGGGATGCGCATGAAATAATTTTCATCGACTATACTGAGAAGGGAAAAACCATCAAATGCAAATATTATATAAAGTTATTGGTGCGTTTAAGGGCAGAAATCGCAAAGAAACCGCCACAGATGAACAAGAAAAAAGTGCTCTTTCATAAAGACAATGCACCGTGTCATAAGTCAATGGTTACGATGGCAAAATTACAGGAATTGAAGTTCGAATTGCTTCCTCATCTACCATATTCTCCAGATTTGGCCCCCAGTGACTATTATCTATTCGCAGACCTCAAAAATATGGTCGGGGGAAAGAGATTTGGCTCCAATGAAGAAGTTATCGCCGAAACTGAGGTCTATTTTGAAGGCAAAGACAAATCCTTCTACAAGAAAGGTATAGATATATTAGAAACGGGTTATACTGATTATATCGCTCTTGAAGGAGACTACATTAATGAATAAAGTCGAATTTTGCAAAAAAAATGTGTATTAAGTAGCTAAACCAAAAACTTTTCAGCCTACGTGTTAGAAGGTCTTTTGGAAAGAAAATACATATATCTAAAACAAGATTTTCGAAAGACAATAACTAGTTTTTGTAAACATGATGTTGATAAATTAGACGAAATTAACGCATTGTCACAAAATTCCCGAACATTCTAAGAAGAAGTTAGTTGAAATAACCAATTTTATGGTGTTCTGGAATACTCTTAGTCACTTAAAAACTAATTCTTGCCTTTAAACCAAACAATTATAAAGATAGCTGCCTAATTTAAAAAATTTCTTATTTATCTAATAAAATAAATTATAATGCGGTATACATGAGTTAAATTACTAACGCAATGATCCGACTATATTGTATCAGAAACTGATTACTTCTAGGAATTTTCATTAAAAATAAATTAACTCATCAATGACTGAGTATTTGAAATTTTTAGTTTAAACAAAACCTCCCAGATACAATCGCAAACACCCTGTAAAGCTTCCAGGCGATAACAGAAAAAATATATCATCCTGAAGGTAAACCGAATACATAATTAGTTACAGTTAGGATAAACAAAGTGGGTGGGATGAGATAGTAAGGTTTCCCCTGGTCATTTCCTGTTAGAAAAAACCGACAAAAACGCAATTTGATTGACAGGCAGACAAGTCGAAAGGCTGGAAACAACACAATAACAAGTCGACTATTGAAAGTTACGAACCATTTGGCAAAAATGTGTAAATTACAAAGGATTCCTCGTAATTACCTTTGGTTGTGGTTTTTGTTTAGTTTTCAAGCCCTAGAATGTACGTGCACTTTTTAGTAAAATAGTATAATATTTGAATACGTATACAAAATGTATCATTCGTAATATACTTTTGAAATATTTAATAATTACACAGGCCGACAAAAAAAATATTTGTAAAAACTTTTTAAACCAATACATCTAAGTGTTTTGTATTTTTGGGTGCTGAAACCGTATCTGATATCAGTTTTTTTGTTTCACCCACAGCTCTCTCACAATATGACATCGATTAAATTTCAAAAAAGGAAAAATTTGATACATAAAAAATAAAAACTTAAACAATACTTTTATTTGATAAGACTGCAATTTTGATCTCTTGTTCTATAATGGTAAATAGATGTTCCAGATTCCAATAAATGTTTTTCTTTTAGGCTAGCACCAAGCAATTCTGCTTTTTCCTTAGCCAAACCCAAATCCCTCACTAAATCATTTAAGTCAGCTTGTGTAAACAACTGTGGTTTTAAATTTTCTAGAGAACATTGAAATTCATCATCATCCGGTCGACTTTCATTAAATTCGGGACTGGACTGTAAAACGTCATCAATAGACTGAGGTGGCTCAGGGACAGGAAGTCCCGGTCCATGTCCGACCAGCCGATTAGCTGAAGTAAAGTTAGGAGAGACAATTACTTTCTTATTTTTGGAGTTATAGCCAGAAACATCAACGCTGCAAAAATAACAATCATTTGAATGATTTTCTTGCTCTCTCCATACCATGGATACTGCAAATCTAAAAAGTTTCTTTTCCTTCCTATACCATTTCCTAAGATCCTCGATACAAACATAACATACCTTGTGAGGAGCCCAACATATTCATTGATTACTGATTTCTACACCAAAATATGCAAACTATACTTTTTTTACAAAGTCAGTAATGTTTCTTTGATGTTTTTTAACTACAAACTCACCACATATATAACAAAAAGTGTTGGGAGAGTTTTTACAGCTACGATTAGCCATAATTTGAGTGTGAATTAAAGCACATGGTTTAAACACTGCAATGCGAGGTTATATTAACTGGAAGAAAACAAATAGTTGTGACATTTATTGGAACTGCCAACCTAATAACATTTGATTTTTCTGCTAATCTTATAAAATTCTGATTTTATTGCCAACCTAATAACATTTGAATGATAAAAAATAAACTTTTCACATTTTAAATATTAAAATGTGAAAAATTGGTGGGTGATACGACTTTTTTATTATTATTTTCGCACTCAGCACGCCAAAAAACGTACGAATCAGGTAAAACTATCAAAAAAGTTTTTTCATCGTTGGCCAGTGTTATATTAGTAATGTTCAATAATAATATTTATTTTACACATCATTTCGAATTGATACACCGAAATTAGGAGAGAAGTAAGAAACTATAACAATGATAAAATTGAAGAAACTCTGGAAAACAAGAAGGGTATGAAACTTTTACAAAGATCATTAAATGAGGGACAACTACAAATAACAAAATTAGTAGATGAGAACAACCAAATAATAACTCAAACGAATGAACTACGAATGAATATAGAGAGATTCTACAAGGACTTTTATGAGAGTAAAGTAGATAAAAGCGAGTCAGTTCGAATACGAATAATGAAGGATTTGGAGATATTCCCTACATCACAAACTACGAAATACAGGATTATTTAATAAAATGGCAAGAGGAAAAGCAGCAGGTAAAGACGGCATACTTGTCGAAACGTTGCAATAGGGCGGAGAACCCATATTACAAATGCTAGATATACTGTATAATAAGTGTCTCGATATGTGCGATGTACCTCGAGACTGATAATGCTGTGGTTGTCCTGCTCTTCAAAAAAGGAGGTAAGTCTAAATTAACCAACTATAATAATAACAATAACAATAATAACAATAACAATAATAACAATAACAATAATAACAATAACAATAATAACAATAACAATAATAACAATAACAATAATAACAATAACAATAATAACAATAACAATAATAACAATAACCGGGGGGGATACCGGGCGCCCTCCGGGAGTAAGTAGCCTTGCTGTGGCATCCAGGCTCTGCCGCAGTCGACCTTTCTTTCCTAGGATACTCGTGGGAATACTATGTTAAACAATAATAATTATAATAATGAAAATGGAAGGGTGTTGCGGAGGCGGACCCCTGTCGTACAAACAGCTACAGCAACACCACAACAACAACTACAGACGAACCAAACAACCGCCTCAGTCGAAACTACTCCCGATAGTTTTACCAGATCCGACATTGTAGGTGATGGAAATTGCCTTTTCCGTGCAGTTAGCTTACACTTATATGGCCACCAAAACCATCATGAGAAACTCCGAGAGGTTGCTCTAAGATATTTACAACAAAACTGGTCGGAACTTCACACATTTTCATTAATTGAAGTCGACGATCTAAAAGACTTCAATAACTACTATAATTATATGAGGAAAAATGGCACCTATGGAACGAGCCTAGAGATACTTGCCCTCTCGGAAACACAAAATAGCAACTTTCATATCTTCTCAAAACAACGAAGAACAAGACATACAAAAATAACTTTTACGGACAGACCAACAATAATAAGCACGGGAAAATACAACAAAACTATTTACCTTCTACTAACAGGCAACACAATGTCGGGACACTTTGAGCTTCTGACACCACAAAACATTAAGAACATTCCAGACAACAGCAGACCAATAAAAGAAGCATCGGGCGAGCGACGTAACGGTCGAGGACGTCGCGGGAAATGGCAGCTCGACCAAAACGATGAAGACCGGGCAACCGAAAATGGACCTGCCAAAAGTGTTGTGCCGGCGAGTAAGCCGACACCCACCCAGGCGGGAAAGTCACAGCAACGCATGAGTAGCACCACAGGAATCAATGAACACGCCATGCGTTGCTGTAATGAAATCACACCTGAAAAAGAAATCACTGACAAGAGAATCACTCGCCGCTTGGACCCACCACCACCAATCCCAAGCGCAACCGACGTAGATGCGGGACAAATACAACCACCAAAGCCAGGCCAAACCGCGTATGTTTTGCAAGGACAACATGCAACTACCAAGGCTGGCAAACCAAGACAGCGGTTAAAGTGGACAGATGAAATGAATAGAACAGTGATGCGCTGTTACTACACCGCCACCAAACTAGAAACAGTGACATCAGGCTACAGACTGGAACTACACAGACTTTTCTTGACCGAATATCCACATCTGCAATTACTTGTTACAGAACAGAGAGTAATAGACCAAAAAAGAGTTATTACCAAGAACAATCGCCTCACACCTTTCGAATTGCAGACCATCAAAGACACAGTAGCTGCTGAACTGAACACAGACCAAGTAGCTGCTGAACTGAACACAGACCAACCAAACAATAGAAACAGTCGAGCAGATACCGAACCAATCTCACACACACAATCACCCAATCGAAAACAACAAGACCCACCACCCAGCAGGAGCATAACTCAAAATAATATTTCAAAGCAAATAGCAAGCACCACACGATACCATATCACAGACGACAAAATGAATGACTCACCACCCTCAACAACATCTACACAACATCACTCCGAATCACCTCTCATACAAACACTCAAAGCAGAAATGCAGTTACATCTAGCTCGATGGTCAGGCACCGATCCTACAACAAGAAATCCCATCCCTCGTTTAATTTTCAAACAGAGCACACAAATAATCCTCAACACAATAAACAAGCACATAATACCACAGTACATAACAGACTTAAGCACGATCGAAGACATTCACACAATAATATATGCAGCAGCAATCACCACTATAACACAAAATAATCAAAAACTCCCGCAACGACAAAGAGACCCCAACAGCAGAAAACCTAAATTTAAATGGCAAATAAGACTAGAAAACAAAATCAACAACATCAGAAGAGATCTGGGACACCTTACCCAGTTTATGAACGGGAACGCGTCCAAACGTGTCACACACGGTGTAGACAAGATCAAATCTAAATCTCTCAAGCGAACACTGCCAGAAATCGTTGATACTTTGAAACAAAAACTATCCGTATATGCTGCAAGACTCCGTAGATACAAAGAATCAAACGAGAGGAAAGACACCAACAACCTCTTCCGAAGAAGCGAAAAACAGTTCTACCGAAAACCTATGTACAACGAGCAGACAGTAGTAACTAAACCACCAAACAAACAAGAAATCGCAGATTATTGGAAAACTGTCTGGTCAGAACCCAAACTACATAATAATAACACCCCCTGGATCAAAGCCGAAGAAGATAAACACAAACGTGTGACAGAACAAGAAAATTCCACACTAACTACAGAAGAAATTACAGAAACAATCAAACACACACACAACTGGAAATGTCCTGGAATAGACAATATACAAAACTTCTGGTACAAACAGTTTACCACCACACACGAAGCACTCACACACCAAATCAACAAAGCCATTCTACAACCACACACACTTCCCACTTTCCTTACACAAGGAATAACATACGTTAAACCCAAAAGCTCAGACACCACAAACCCGTCAAACTACCGACCTATCACCTGTCTTCCAACCCTATACAAGATCATCACAGCCGCAATTTCCAAGAAAATAGAACAACACCTAACAGACAACAATATTATCACAGAAGAGCAGAAGGGATGCAGGAAAAATAGTCGAGGATGCAAAGAGCAGCTGATCATTGATAGCGTGATTATGGGACAAACCAGAAAAGAACACAGAAACCTTCACATCGGTTACATAGACTATAAAAAAGCCTTCGACTCCTTACCCCACAGCTGGTTAATCAGAGCCCTAGAAATCTATAAAATCAACCAACGCCTCAGGCAGTTTCTCGTGCAAATTATGAAAACATGGAAAACCAAAATACGCCTAGAAACACCAACCGAACGCATCGAAACAGAAGAGCTGTACATCAGACGGGGTATATTTCAGGGAGACTCGCTCAGCGCTCTATGGTTTTGCCTTTGCCTCAATCCACTCTCAAATATACTAAACAGAACAGAGCATGGCTTCAATATCAGACACCAAAAAGTGAATCAACATAAAATAAACCACCTCCTATATATGGACGACATAAAACTCTACGCTGCCACACAAACACAGCTGAAAGAACTCCTCAAAATCACAGAAATATTCACCTTAGATGTCAATATGGAATTTGGTATAAGTAAATGCAAAGTGCTCCACATCAACAAAGGCCAATGGAAGTGCCACCATGAGACAGAAACCATTAACAATGAAACACTCGATAACATGTTCGACAAAGAAACATACAAATATCTAGGCTTCCAACAAAGCACCAAACTCAACCACACTCACATCAAAACAGAGCTTAGAACCGAATTCAAAAACAGACTGACGAAACTTTTGCAAACAAAACTCAACTCTAAGAATCTCACTAAAGCCATCAACACGTTCGCTATACCTGTACTCACATATTCATTTGGTATCATCAAATGGTCACAAACAGACATAGAAAATATTCACATCCTTATACGATCTCAATTCACCAAATACAGGAAATTACACCCCAACGCATGCAAAGAAAGACTTACCATCGAGAGGAAGGCAGGAGGAAGAGGAATTATAGACATCAGATCATTACACACAAAACAAATACAAACACTTAGGAAATTCTTTCACAGCAAGCAAACCAGCCTCCACACAGCGACAGTGAAAGCAGACAAAAACTACACACCTCTCGACTTAGCCCGGGCAGACCACTCAGCAGACACACACAGTCACACCCAATTACAACAGGAAAAGATGAAAACGTGGTCAGAGAAAACACTCCACGGAAAACACAGATACCACATAGAACAAGACCACGTAAATAAAAAACAATCATACACCTGGTTACAGGATGGGCAGCTATTCCCTGAGACTGAAGGCTTCTTACTTGCCATCCAGGATAAAGTCATATTAACCAGAAACTACCAAAAGCATATCATCAAAGACCCGACTATTGCAGAGGACAGATGTAGGAAATGCCACCAGCAGAAAGAAACGATCGAACACATAACGAGCGGATGTAAAATATTGGCCGGAACAGAGTACACAGCCAGGCATGATTCAGCTGCCAAAGTAGTCCACCAAGCACTGGCTACAACATACAAACTCATAGAAAACACAGATCCCTACTACAAATACACGCCAACATCCATACTTGAAAATGAAGATTACAAGCTCTACTGGGACATCGGTATCCATACAGATAAAACGGTCTCCGCCAATAGACCCGATATTACTTTTCAATGCAAAAAAGAAAAAGTCACCTATCTAATTGACATAGCTGTCCCCAACGACACAAACATCCAAACGAAATACACAGAAAAAATTTCCAAATACACAGACCTTGCAACGGAAATAAAAAGGCTATGGAAACAAGAAAAAGTCATCATTGTCCCCCTCATTATATCAGCCACAGGCCTTACACCAACAACATTCACACCACACTTAGTACAGTTAGGACTCAACACAAACATACACAAAAACATTCAGAAGTCAGTGATTTTGAAAACATGTAACATTGTCAGGTCATTCCTTAACACACAATGGTAATGCGTTTGTGCTGACTTGGTTTGCGCCCGTCAGCCAAACATGGAGCCGCATTGACTAAATGTGAGAAAGAAAAACGAGAACAGTCATAATAACAATAACAATAATAACAATAACAATAATAACAATTACACCAACAACATTCACACCACACTTAGTACAATTAGGACTCAACACAAACATACACAAAAACATTCAGAAGTCAGTGATTTTGAAAACATGTAACATTGTCAGGTCATTCCTTAATACACAATGATAATGCGTTTGGGCTGACTTGGTTTCCGCCCGTCAGCCAAACATGGAACCACATTGACCAAATGTGAGAAAGAAAAACGAGAACAGTCATAACAATAACAATAATAACAATAACAATGAAAACCTTCACATCGGTTACATAGACTATAAAAAAGCCTTCGACTCCATACCCCACAGCTGGTTAATCAGGGCCCTAGAAATCTATAAAATCAACCAACACCTCAGACAGTTTCTCGCGCAAATTATGAAAACATGGAAAACCAAAATACGCCTAGAAACACAAACCGAACGGATCCAAACAGAAGAGCTGTACATCAGACGGGGTATATTTCAGGGAGACTCGCTCAGTGCTCTATGGTTTTGCCTCTGTCTCAATCCACTCTCAAATATACTAAACAGAACAGAGCATGGCTTCAATATCAGACACCAAAAGAGAATCAACATAAAATAAACCACCTCCTATATATGGACGATATAAAACTGCCACACAAACACAGCTGAAAGAACTCCTCAAAATCACAGAAATATTCACCTTAGATGTCAATATGGAATTTGGTATAAGTAAATGCAAAGTGCTCCACATCAACAAAGGCCAATGGAAGCACCACCATGAGACAGAAACCATCAACAATGAAACGCTCGATAACATGTTCGATAAAGAAACATACAAATATCTAGGCTTCCAACAAAGCACCAAACTCAACCACACTCACATCAAAACAGAGCTCAGAACCGAATTCAAAAACAGACTGACTAAACTTTTGCAAACAAAACTCAACTCTAAGAATCTCACTAAAGCCATCAACACGTTCGCTATACCTATACTCACATATTCATTTGGTATCATCAAATGGTCACAAACAGACATAGAAAATATTCACATCCTTATACGATCTCAATTCACCAAATACAGGAAATTACACCCCAACGCATGCAAAGAAAGACTTACCATCGAGAGGAAGGCAGGAGGAAGAGGAATTATAGACATCAGATCATTACACACAAAACAAATACAAACACTTAGGAAATTCTTTCACAGCAAGCAAACCAGCCTCCACACAGCGACAGTGAAAGCAGACAAAAACTACACACCTCTCGACTTAGCCCGGGCAGACCACTCAGCAGACACACACAGTCACACCCAATTACAACAGGAAAAGATGAAAACGTGGTCAGAGAAAACACTCCAAGGAAAACACAGATACCACATAGAACAAGACCACGTAAATAAAAAACAATCATACACCTGGTTACGGGATGGGCAGCTATTCCCTGAGACTGAAGGCTTCTTACTTACCATCCAGGATAAAGTCATATTAACCAGAAACTACCAAAAGCATATCATCAAAGACCCGACTATTGCAGAGGACAGATGTAGGAAATGCCACCAGCAGAAAGAAACGATCGAACTCATAACGAGCGGATGTAAAATATTGGCCGGAACGGAGTACACAGCCAGGCATGATTCAGCTGCCAAAGTGGTTCACCAAGCACTAGCCACAACATACAGACTCGTAGAAAACACAGATCCCTACTACAAATACACGCCAACATCCATACTTGAAAATGAAGATTACAAGCTCTACTGGGATATCGGTATCCATACAGATAAAACAGTCTCCGCCAATAGACCCGATATTACTTTTCAGTGCAAAAAAGGAAAAGTCACCTATCTGATTGACATAGCTGTCCCCAACGACACAAACATCCAAGCGAAATACACAGAAAAAATTTCCAAATACACAGACCTTGCAACGGAAATAAAAAGGCTATGGAGACAGGAAAAAGTCATCATTGTCCCCCTCATTATATCAGCCACAGGCCTTACACCAATAACATTCACACCACATTTAGTGCAATTGGGACTCAACACGGACATACACAGAAACATTCAGAAGTCAGTGATTTTGAAAACATGTAACATTGTCAGGTCATTCCTTAATACGGAATGGTAATAGCGTTTGTGCTGACTTGGTTTTGGCCCGTCAGCCAAACATGGAACCACATTGATCAAATGTGAGAAAGAAGAACTTTTTGATATAACAATAACAATAATAACAATAACAATAATAACAATAAGCCTATTACCCGTAATGTACAAGTTATTTATGAAAATAATAACTGGGAGACTCACAAAGAAATTGGACGCTTACCAACCTAGAGAACAAGCCGGATTTAGAAAAGATTTTAGTACACTGGTCCACCTTCAAGTATTAAGAGTTTTAATAGAAAAGTCAAACGAGTATAATTTTAAGATTTTGGTGGCCTTTGTGGATTCCAAGAAAGCATTTAACTCCCTTGAAATCTGGGCAACATTAAATAGTCTAAGTAACTGTAGAATTGACAGCAGGTACTCGTAGATTATTTAAAATATGTATAGAAAAGCATATTTCAAATGGTATTGAAAGAAAACACCAATAAGATAGAAATGAAAAGAGGGATACGCCAAGGGGACACCATCTCGCCGAAATTGTTTTCGTTGGCGTTTTTTTCAAACAACTTCCATGCACAAGTAATGGTATAAATATAGGAGGAGAGCAACTCAATCATTTGCGATTCGTGGATGATATTGTGCTTATATCTAACAACAAAGAAAAACTGCGAGAAATGCTGAACAAGGTTAACAAGTCCAGTCAGATCGGTTTGAAGATAAGCATCGCCAAAACTATGTTCATGATAAATGACGATTGTGATAAAGAAGCAGTACGGAACATTGAAGACGCGAAAATCACAAGAACGGATTCATACAATAGTAATATCCAAAGAAAAGGAGAATATCATTGGCGTGGTCGGTGTTTGGCAGATTGCGGAACATCATCCTTCCCAATGTCCCAAATACAATAAAAGTGAACATATTTGATAGACGTGTGTTGCCAGTTCCATATGGAACAGAAGAAAGAAATTCGAGGAAGGTCCAAGATAACTGATGTAGCTGAGAGGGTAAGCAGGTTGAAGTGGAGCTGGGCGGGTCATATTGCAAGACTCTCTGATAATCAATGGACTCATAAAGTAATCAACTGGAGGCCATGGAATGAAAAAAGAAATAAAGGACGCCCGCAAACCCGATGGTCTGACGACATCAAAAGACTAGTGGAATACAACTGGATAAACAAGGTCCAAAACCGAAGAAGATGGATGTACTTAGAGGAGGCTTATGTCTCACGATGGATTACATAGCTGGTAATAATGATGATGACGCCTAAATTGTACTCAAAGAACGACTACATTCTTTTTCGAATTATCGCTCATAAAAGACTTTGAAATAATGATTGTTAAGCTTGTCCGATTATTCATCGTGGGATTATTTCGTCCGGGATTAGCTCAAGAAGCGAATTAATACGAGAAGAATTACGAAGATTTTATGCCCAAGGGCCCAAAATGTTATTTATAGAATCGTTTTCCTGTCACATCAATGGTCCCAAATTCTAATAAGCGCGCTTAGAACAAGTAGAAAAAAGCAGACTAAATTGCAGCCCTGGCTGACTTTTAGTGCCTCATGATGATATTCAAAAAGTTACATTACACTACATACGTCCATACACTGTCGGCAAAGAAAATTGAAATTTTTGATGGCCACTTGCGCTTTTTTAGTACAAACCGCTATGGATACCGTGGCAGTGTTATCCCTTATATTTAATAATTTTAATAGCTGTTTATATTTAACTTACTAAAATACAAATTTAAAAATATTCAATGTTAATTATAAATATATTATCGACTGATAGTTCAACAAGTAAAATTTTGGAAATCAATCAATGAGCCAATCCATGTATGTTAGATGATCGATCGTCGAATGTAAAGTATGCGGAAAATTAGTTTGTATAATTTTATGCTGGTGTAAAGTAAATCCCAAAATATAAGATCCTGCCTTTTTGCTCTTTCAATGGGGCAATAAACGACCCTATTCAGGTTTTGTGCATAGTTGCCAGGTATTACGATAAATGTATTTTTATTTTAACTGCTTTGTATACCGTCCTCACTTGCACCTGCAATCATATTGGATCTATTTTTACATATATTTACTACCTGGCAACCCGGTTTGGGAGTCCTTTAAGTATTTGATAATATGGGCCTAATGACCACAGGTCCCCATTAAGATTCGAAAGATACTTTTTATTATTTTTATTTTTAGTTTTACTTACAACTTACAACGTAACGGTTTTATTTTAATTATGTGGTGTCCGAGGGAAAATTGCAATAGTGGCTATCGCAAGAGAAAACATTTATCACTTGACGCTAAACAAATAGTGAAAAATGTTTACGACATTTTAGTAAAAAAAAAATTGAATAAACAAAGTGCTTTGCAAGAAACCAGCGTATTAACAAAAACCCAAAATTTCTACGATTAATTGTAGGAAAACCATCACTCAGGAACAGAAAAAAACGGAAAGATTTTCAAATGCATCATGTGCATTGTGAAAAAGATGTCATCAGGAGAAAAATATATTCTATGTATGAAGAGCAGTTTGTGCCGACACTAGACAAAATAAAATTAAAACTGGAGCAGGACGGGACCAATATACATTGTGGCCGATCAACCCTTCACAGAATTCTATTAAGAATGGGATTCACGTTCCGAAAAATCAACAAAAAGCAAATAGTGATGGAGTAACAAAGATTATGAATCTTGCGACATACTTATTTACAAGAAATTAAAAACTATCGATCAGAGAATTGGCCAATAATTTATCTTAACGAAACATGGTTCGATACCCATGATACTGTGCAAAAAGGGTGGGTTGACAGCAGTACAAAATGACTAACGCATCTTCAAATAAAGGTAAATGAATAACCATTTTGCATGCTGGATCTGAAAAGGGCTGGGTTCCAAATTGTCTAGTATTATCTGCAAAAAACATAAAAGATTCTAGTTTGGACTATCACGAAGACACGACCGCAGAACTTTTTGAAAATTGGTTTCAAAATTCCCTTTTGCCAAATGTTCCCGAACAGAGTGTTATAGTTATGGACAATGCAAGTTACCATAGTCGCCTACTAAATAAGGTTCCAAATGCAGCCAATACCAAATCGTAAATACAGGAATATATGTTAGAAAAGGACATTTATTTTGACTTTAGTTATAAAAAAGCGATCTTTTGGAAGTTTTGAAATTGAAAAAGAAATATGTTTGTGATAGTATGGCTGAGAAAGTGGGACACACTGTTCTGCGGCTTCCTCCGTATTATTGTGTGTTTAATCCAATTGAACATATTTGGCATCAAGTTAAATAAAAAATAAGGGCACCTACGTTAAGAGTGTCAGTAGTTGAATTAGTAAAAAAAGTTATAAATGTGAAAGCTGGAAGAATTCCATTCAGCACGTTGTTAAAGTTGAAGATTCATATAAACTCCTGGACAAAATTAACGCAACAATCTGAAAATTAATTTATCATTTTCTTATGTCAGTTTTAAAGTTTATCGAGTATTTGAATAGTAGGCTATGCATATTTTTTTTCGTTGTTCATGGCAGAGAATGGCAGAAATCAAAACAATTCGTTTAGATTTACAGTTTTAAAGAATTTTTTAGAAGATAAACAATTTTCTGTAATAATGCGATAGATTTTCTTTAAAAGTAAGCTGATAAATTGTTCCCTTTTTCAAAGTAATACGTTTTTGTGGTAGACTGTTTTATTTTTGACCCCGACGAATTAGAAAAATGAATCGAACAAGGAATTTAACTGAACACGAGGTAGTGCGAGCCTCAGTTTTATTGGACGAGGGATATTGTCAGAGTTATGTTGCCAATTTGTTAGGCAAACATCGTTCCACAATAAGTCGTATGGTAAGACGCTTGAATGAAGTAGGAACTTATTCTAGAAGGCTAGGACAAGGGCGAAAACGATGCACTAGCGACCTAGATGAACGTTTTATAAGACAATATGCTTTAAGAAACAGGACTGTCACTAGTTCTAGAATAAGAAACGAACTCGAAGCTATTTGCAATGTCACAATTTCTTCTAAAACAGTTAGAACACGGTTAAATGAAGCTGGATTAAACAGTAGGTGACCAGCCACTGCGCCCTTGCTTACTAGAGAGAACAGAGTTGCCAGGTTACGTTTTGCTCGAAATCACGAAAACTGGTCTGTGGATGATTGAAAACAAGTTTTCTTCACAGATGAAACTAAGGTTAGTCTAAAACATCCAGATGGTTGTGAGCGAGTACGGCGAAGACCAGGAGAGAGGTTTGCTCCTTGCAATATCTCTGCAAGGATTCCATTCGGCGGTGGCTCTGTTATGTTCTGGGTGGCATCTGCTTTGATGCTCGCACAGAGTTAGTTCCTGTCCGTACGAGATCCATGAATGCTGACTACTATCTTGAGAATATTGTAATAGAACATGTGGTGCCTTTCGGTCATTTTGTGGGGCCCAATTTCCTGTTTATGCAAGACAACGCTCGACCTCACGTGGCTAGGGAGGTACTCGATTATCTTAATCAAGTTGATATACCGATTATGCAATGGCCACCAAAAAGCCCGGATCTGAATCCGGTAGAACATGTATGGGATAGAACATGTATGGGAAACGTCATATACCTGCACCTAGAAACCTGAGGGAACTTGGAAATGCAGTTATCACAGAATGGGAGCAAATTCCTCAAGATTTTATCCAAAATTTAATTAGAAGCATGCCTAGGCGCATAAACGCTATCATCCGAAGTAAAGGAGGCAACACACGCTACTAGTATCCCAGTTACACCATTAATTTTGCTAGTAGTGTCCCAGTTTATTTTTTTCATTATTACATAATTTCAAGGATTTTGTTATTAGGTCTTAAGAATAATCTTATAGAGAAATTTGGTAGCTAATTTACTTTTAAAGTATCCGAATAAGTTTTTTCTAACTTTTAGTGTAACCAATGTTCATAAAAAATTATTAAAATTAATTCATTATAGAGATTTGTATGATTTAATATATTGTTGCGTTAATTTTGTCCAGGAGTATATTTATGTAAATAATATAAAACCACTGATAATTACCTCAGCTAATGACAGTGATAGTGAAACCGAGTTAGGCTCAAGTTAAAATATATTTTTATTTATACAATATGTCCCCTCTTGTAAACCCCATTCATTCAAACTGTATATTTGTACTTCTTATCCATTTGTTTTTACATGCATCTATAAATAAACATCTCCAAAAACACTTATAATTTTATTTATTTGCATTAATAAATAAAATTCTTAAGTCCACCTCTGTAACCTATCATAAACAAAAGGTCAGAATTTTTATATTACCCACTTAAAACGGCAAAAATCAGGATCTTAAATTTTGCGATCGGCTATAAACTACATTAATTTATTAATTGTTTAAGCTCTCTAAAACGCTAGTTAATGCTATTAATAGCAACCAAAAAACGCAGAATCGCACAATGTAAACTTTCGAAACACGTTAAGTCCCTCCCACACACCCACCTATTACCTTAAGGGTGAAAATTCAACAGGTGGTTGGGTTGGGTAACAGGTGGAGCCAGGTAAATAAACCTACGAATACAATGGATATACCTACTTTAAAATCGCGATCGGAATTCCATGTCCATGTAAGTTTTCTTAAAGTTAACATGTTATACTGGCAAAGTTAAGACATTATCGGGACATAAAACTATTTACTTGAGACTTTTCAGTTTCACATGTTTATTTTTATTGAGCTATAATGTTTAAACTTCGGTTTTAAAGAGTTTAGATTTTTATGTGTTTCTGTAGTTTTTAATTTGGACTGAATAAACCATTTAGTAACTAATTATAATTATAATTTTTAAGAACAATTAGCTTCATAAATTGAAATGAAGTAGTTAGCTTAAAAATTTCCTAGTATTACTTGAAGTTTGAGCTATTACTAGAAGTATGACTGAGAGCTGAAACAAAAAAGGTAATGTGTTTTTATATATATGTTATGTTCAAGTCTTACCGTGTTGGGGATGAATTGTGAACAGCCACAAAAAAAAACAGTAAGTAAGATGCAAACTCCGCAACGTCACAAGGAGAGAGCAATCCTAAATATAAAAGGACAAAAAATCTATAGAATAGATTAAAAACCGTACCAAACTGGAAGATACACAATACTAAAAGCAAAATAGAGAAGGACAGGATATATAGCAAAAATGGAAAAGACAAGATGGACAGGCAAAATGAAGGATTAGAAACCATGGGAAGAAAAAGAAATCCATTACTGAGAAAGTATGATGACCTTGGGAAAGTGGGAGCTCCTGAAAAAAACAAATGGAGTGAAATAGAGCAGGCGTTAGAATTTTTTTTTTAAGTTTTATAACTTCATGCTGGCTTTAAATATTAACATGGATATTTGACGTTCGAGCATTCAAGGTAAATGAAGAAGCAGCAAATCTGTAGATTGGGTTTTTCTAACAGATCGTTAACATAAAGAAGAAAGGGAGTGGGAGATGGTATGGAGAGCCATGGAATATATTGAAGTTTATAGTAAAGATGTGGGATAGAACTGCTTCTTGCAAAACATGATCTCTAAGAATATAAGTTTCGATATGTCAGGCCGGAGATCTCTTGTTGGTTTTTGCTTATGAAAGACGTATTGGTGGTCATTAATATTATCAGATCCTTCCGGATATTTTAATGCAATATGCAATCAACTTGTTTTGGTAGGACAAGTTTAAAAGCCAACAAAAAACTGGTGGTAAGGAAACCAATTATAATAATTAAACATATACTTTAATAATATATTTTCATATCAATTTAAGTATTTATTAATGTTGCTGTATTAATTTAATTGAGTTACACATTATATTGTCCTGAAATGTCATAGTACATTCGTATTGGCCAATATTTCATGATATATAAATGTACAAACAAATAAGAAATAGTAGAGAATTTTACTACAACTGAAACACGTAACTATAGTGGGTGAGTACAGGTTGAAGAAAAATTTACTAAATTATGTCATTAATGTATGTTTAATATAAACTTAATAGTTGCAGGTAGCGCATCCTATCATCAGGTGATGGACTATAGGTTGCTCTGACTATGGGGTTGGGATAATGAGTTGTTTTATCCAGGAATCTGAACTGGAGAATGCTCACGATTTCTCGGAGGGGGCATCGGGAGGTCACGATGGATTGGACTGTTGCATACGAACCACGGGGCGTCTGCAATGATGATCTATTTTGGATATAGCTTGGAGGGTGGATCTATTAATTTTGGATATTTGATACTATGACTGGCTGAAGTAGGTGAGGCTAGCTCTGATGATTATTTTGTTAATTGTCAATTTGTTGCATGTCGATAACCTACTGGCCCTGGTTAGAAGTGGATACAGGTTACTTAGGAGCTAGTTGGCATTTTTGACTGCTGTACAGACTTGATCTTTACATACTAGCCTTTTTCAGTATTGGAGTCCAAAGTACTTAATGCTGTTTGTTCAACTAGAGTCTGGAATCTTTGAGGGTGGCGCCGGCCAGCGGAAGGCTGCATGGTTTGGTGAAGATGATGGTTTAGGTGGTGGTTTTGATTTTTTAGGCGGCGTTGAAGGTCACTGATCGAAAAGCTTAGTCCATAATTAAAATACATTTTTTTTTTCAAAGAAAGATGAAAGAGCATTTCTCCTAAAATAACCTTAAATGTCGAAGTGTGCATTATTCTTTAGTGTGAGAAAGCCAATATTAGTATTTATTTTACAACTTGCAGTCGCAACAAACATGTTAGGTGAATAAAGTTACCATTTTTTTGCTACTGTAATATAAGATTTAATACAAAAACATTAAAACAAACAGAAACCGCACCACATGTTTCAATTAACTTTTTATGCACCTGCAAGTACCATTCGTTAAAGAGATTACATGGCGTCATCATATGGATTGTGGACAAAAAAAGGCGGCCATACTGTTGCTCTTATATTTCCGTTACAGGCATTTCATGTATTAATTGTGACGCTAAATTATATGCGTGTATGCACGACCTCTTTGCCTTTAATATGCCTCGAATTTCTATCTCACGGTATGCGACGTGTCGTCGACATACTATCATATAGAGAACTGGTATGGGTTAAGAGTGACAATAGTATTTTTTCTGACAAATCCTAAAAATAGTATTTTTTGCAAAAGTTCAATTTAGAATGTGCATGTATGTGTGTATATGTATATATGTATATATGTATATATGTATATATGTATATATGTATATATATATATATATATATATATATATATATATATATATATATATATATATATACCAGTCGTGATCGCGGCTTTGCTCGCGTGGACTTGATTCAATATTATCGTCACTACTTATTTCTTATGTTACGTAATAAAATATATCCTATAACCTGGCCAGAGAACATATGTATGAATTAAAATAAAAACACGTAAATCGGACAGAAAATTACAGTCCTATAAGTCTTCTCTCAATAATGTACAAGCTACTTACAAAAATAATAACACAGAGAATAACAAACAAACCGGAGCTAGCAGCCACGCGAACAGGCTGGATTTAAACGATATTACAGCACGACAGATCGTCTACAGACAATGCGAATACTAGTAAAAAAGATAAACGAATTTAACATAAAACTATAGCAGTGATAGACTATGAACGCTTAAACGCTTTAACCAACTGCAGAATAGATGACAGGTACACGACCCTTATTAAATATATATATATATATATATATATATATATATATATATATATATATATATATATATATATATAAACGCAATAATGCAAATAACGACAGATATACAAACGAACAAATTCAAGACATATCGTGGAGTACGACAAGATGACTCAATCTCTCCTAAATTGTTCACATTAGCAATGGAAGATATGTTTAGAACACTGGACTGGAAAGAAAGAGGAGTAAATATCGACAGCGAGAAATTTAATCATTTGAGGTTTGCCGATGATGTAATATTGATAGCAAAAGACAAAATAGAACTCCAAGAAGTGTTAGAAGAACTAAACGAAGCATCCAAACAGATAGGACTAAAAATAAACATGAACAAAACAAAATATTTAACAAATGAAATAGAGGAACAAGAGGAGATCAGTCTGGAACGAAAAATAATAGTATATTTGGGGCAAAAAAACCCTACTTTTAAAGAACAATCTGACAGCAGACCTACAAAGAAGAATATTACTGGCCTGGCCGGAAAACTACAAGACGTACTCCAGTCGGAAATACCAAACACGCTGAAAGCAAAGACTTTTGACCAATACGTGTTGCCAGTTTTAATGTATGGCACAGAAACTTGGGCCCTCAATAAAAATATCGTATATAAGCTCCAGGTCCCACAAAGGTCCATGAAAAGAAAGATGCTAGACGTTAAACTACGAGATCATATACAGAATACTGAAATACGAAGAAGATCCAAAGTAACCGATGTAACAGAGACACTGTGTACCCTAAGATGGAATTGGGCTGGACACGTAGGGAGAATGCAAGATAACAGATGGACTCGTAAGATTATAGAATGGAGACCCAGACAAAATAAGAGAAGTAGAGGAAGACCGCAGACCAGGTGGATGGACGACATAAAACGGATGACAGGGCACGATTGGATGGGGAAAACACACAATAGAGAAAAATGGAACAACTTGAGGGACGCTTACGTCCGACGATGGACAGAATAACCTGCAGGAGAAGAAGAAGAAATCGGATAAGTGGTTCTCGAGTAATAAGCGCACTAACGGACAGACAGACAGAGACGTTACATTTTATATATATTATATTCTTTGCTATATGATATTGTTCCATATTTAACGGTTTAGAAAGCGTATTGGAAGAGAGTGCGCTAGCAGCAAAAGTTTTTTCGACTTGATTCACTATTATTGTCACTGTTTATTCCTTATGTTACCTTACGTAATAAAATAATCTGGCCAGAGAACGTATGTATGAATTAAAAAAAAAAAAACAAGTAAATCGGATAAGTGGTTCTCAAGTGATAAGTGCACTAACGGACAGACAGACAGACATACAGACAGAGAGATGTTATATTTTATATATACTATAGATATATATAATTTTTCAAAATATCTTGTAATTTATTCTTGGACATAGGAACTCCACCACGGTAATTCCTGAGTCTGAAGGTATTCATTGTAGAGCTTTCAATGTGGTATTTTTTAAACCAAGCATTTCCGGCCCTGTTCAGAAAATTCCTCAAAGATAATTTAAATTCATAATTTTTACAACTTTCATATAAATGAACTTTTTCACCCACATTTTTTTATGGGCATAGTACAAAGTGCGATAGGACGCGTGTGCGGAAAGAGCGATTAACGACATTTTAATGAATGCAAGTGATAATAAAAAAAACTGGCTGTTGCGTGCAGAAAAGTACAATTTCCACATGCTAATGTACCTACTTCCCACAATCTGCTGAATCTAGAATTTTTTAAATTAACCTCAGATGAAAAGATGTAGCTATGGAGAATTTTAGATTCGTAACTGTTTCAAATTGTAGAGAACTAAACTATCATTTCCTTCAATTTTTAAAATTAGGAAATCTTTACCTTAAACACCAAATAAGATAACGATTGACCGCCATATTATATCCAATATATATATATATATATATATATATATATATATATATATATATATATATATATATATATATATATATAGATAGACAAAATTAACGCAACAATCTGAAAATTAATTTATCTTTTTCTTATGTCAGTTTTAAAGTTTATCGAGTATTTGAATAGTAGGCTATGCAGTTATCACAGAATGGGAGCAAATTCCTCGAGATTTTATCCAAAATGATTGATTAACAACTTTCCTTTACTACTAACTTGAAGTACAAAAAGAAATATACATTTCTTTCTTTCTCTTTCTAATGGGAAGTACCGTATTGGTGAAAAAATCACCCACTAAAATTTTTGTATCTCTTCACGTTTCAGGGACCCTAGATCCACTGTCGGTTTGTTGGCACGATAACTCTCGAACAAAATGAGATGCGCTTTAAAATTTGGTACAAACATATAAGCTGAAGTAGGAAAGAAATCTATAGTGTGTCAGCGATATCGCTTTAAGAGAAGACGTAAAAGTGATGACGGAGATCGTTAAATGTTATAAAATTTCAATAATATTTGGAGAATTTTTCCTGATTTTTGGTAGGATAATGGACAAATTTTAGTTCCAAATTTAGTAAAAATTCCTGAAAACCTTCTTTCACTCAATTTTTCTTGTAATTAAAATCATTATAAAGTACCTATCACTGGAAATTTCGAGTTGTGCTGGTTGGATTAAGTCCGTCTATAGTGTGAGAAAGTTAAATTCTTAATTTATTTTAGAACTGTACGTTTGCAAGGAAAGTACTGAGTAAAATCATTTTACGGATCTTTTTAACAAAAAAAAAAAATAAATAAAGAAAGCAAGATAAGATGACATATTAAGATTACATAATTTATTTTTAATTTTTACTTAACTCTTTCACCGTACAGTTATGTTCTGAATTTGTCGAAATCACTAGGATATTAGAATATCAAAATTCAAAGTGTGTTAGATATTATTTTGGTTCACAGTGTAAAGGTGTAACCCGTTTTCTTCAAGTTATCACATCGATAGAGACCACAGTCACATAACTAACTTCAGCGGGGTCAATCACACTAATTTAGCTGTTTTCATCATCGTCAAGGAGTTGGTATGTGGCATTTAAAGTCCAGAACACACTTTAATTGATCTGTGTGACTCCTCTCCATCTGCTTAATTGTTATTTGAATTAAAAGTTTAGTGTAAATTGGTGGGCAGAACGTTAGACTTATAAAAAGGTCAACGTGGAGCAATAAAGTGAAATTGGGAATAAATTCTGAGTCAACTGGTAATAACGCTTTTTATTATGGGCTCAACCTCTTAGCTGTTAAATAAATTAAGTGACGTTAATTAAGGTTGGATATAAACAGTGTTTCGAATATGTATTATACACCGTCACTTGAATAATGCAAGAAATATAATACCTAAAGTAATTAAAAATACACCATTGTTTATAACAAAAAAACACTTATTTGTGTATTTACCGCAAGAAATTGATAACACAGGCCAACGATGAAAAACTTTTTTAATAATTTTACCTGATTCATTATGTGAAAAGTTTATTTTTTATCATTCGAATGCTATTAGGTTGGCAATAAAATCAGAATTTTATAATGTTGGCGGTAAAATCAAATGTTATTAGTAAGGACACCTAAATATGCAAAGCGCATATATTGCATATTTTGCATATTATATGCATTTTTCTAAATATTTGCATAAATGCTTTAAAAATAGCATATATGTGCATATTTGAAAGAATTTATAATAATGTAGGTCTTTGGCAAGCGTTTTCATTCATTTTTCAGAATAAGGGTCAATGTTTAGGCCGCCGCCGCCGCGCCGGTTGTTTTCACCAAATAAATTTTATTATTTTATGGTCAGTAAAAACCAGTCAGTAAACCCCAGACGGCCATCAGAGCATACTTGTATTATTTCTAACATGAAGAAAATCTTCCTAAAAGCGCCTTTAAGGATTCAGTTCTACAAAGAAAAACTACCAAACACTCCTTTTCCACCTCAGCCTGTTATTACAAGATGGGGCACTTGGTTGGAAGCAACATTTTTTTATTGCGACAATTTGTGTCAACTAGATGGTCTAATTGCAGAATTATCAGACGAATCTTCCCAGTCCCTTACAGAACTTAAACGATTATTCAAAAACAAGGAGATAAAACAACAACTTTCCTTTCTTAAAACAAATTATAGCTTTGTTTCTAAAATCATAACTCAAATGGAGGAATCTAATTTGCCATTAACCCGAAATGTTTAACTAATAAAACAATGTGAGGTCGCTTTTGAAAATGTCGCAGGTAAAATTGGGAGCAAAATTTTTCAAAAATTTCGGAATGTTATGGAAAAAAATAGTGGGTTTCAATTTGTCAGCCAAGTAGCTAATGTTTTAAAGGGGAATTTTATTGATTCCATTGATTTAGATCTTATGCTATTAAATAATTTTAAAAACGCCCCTATTACATCAGTCGATGTGGAAAGGAGTTTCTCAATTTATAAATTTTTATACAACGATAGAAGACAAAACTTTTTAATGGAGAATTTTGAGAAACATTTAGTAGTTTTTAGTGTTTTTATAACTAACGGCGACCCTGTCTTTTGCAATATTTGCATAGTTCCGCTTACTTAGTTGCATCGCCCTCTATGTATCAAATTTAAAATGTATGTTTTATTATGCTGTTTACTACGTAAATAAATTTTTATAATATGTATCTACATTATTATTGTTATTATATGTTCATCTTTAAGTAAAGTAATAAAATACATTATTATTTAGATTTATTTTTTACTTTGTATAATATTATATTTAGATTTAGTTCATTCGCCCTGTATGTTGAAAATTTAAAATGGGTTTTTTATTGCTACATTTGTATAGTACTCGTATCATGTAGTGTGAAACAATAAATTTACATTTTTCAAGTCTATTTCGATTTTTTTTAATGCATATTTACAACATGTATGTGCATATTTTGAGAAAATTATTTGTATATTTATGCGCATATTTTAAAGTTTTTCACTTGCATATTTGGGTTTCCTTAGTTATTAGGTTGCGATAAATGTCACAGCTGTTTGTTTTTCTTCCAGTTAATATAACCTCGTATTGCAGTGTTTAACCCATGTGCTTTAATTCACACTCAAAGTATGGCTAATCGTGGTTGTAAAAACTCTCCCAAGACTTTTTGTTATATATGTGGTGAGTTTATAGTTAAAAAACATCAAAGAAACATTACTGACTTTGTAAAACAAGTATACTTTGCATATTTTGGTGTAGCAATCGGTAATCAAGAAAAATGTTGGGCTCTTCACAAAGTATGTTATGTTTGTGTCGAGAATCTTAGGAAATGGTATAAGAAAGAAAAGAAAGCTTTTAGATTTGCGGTACCCATGGTATGGAGAAAGCAAGAAAATCATTCAAATGATTGTTATTTTTGCAGCGTTGATGTTTCTGGATATAACTCCAAAAATAAGAAAGTAATTGTCTATCCTAACTTTACTTCAGCTAATCGGCCTGTAGGACATGGACCGCTACTTCCTGTCCCTGACCCATCTCAGTCTATTTATTGATGACGTTTTACAGTCCAGTCCCGAATTTAATGAAAGTCGACCGGATGATGATGAGTTTCAATGTTCTCTAGAAAATTTACTTGTTTACACAAGCTGAGTTAAATGATTTAGTGAGAGATTGAGGTTAGACTAAAGAAAAAGCAGAATTCCTTGATTCTAGGCTGAAAGAAAAACATGAGTTGGAATTTGGAACATCAAATAAATGCCTAATCAAATAAAAGTACCGTTTAAGTTTTTATTATTTATGTATCAAATTTTTCCTATTTTGAAATTTAATCGATGTCGTATTGTGAGAGAACTGTGGGTGATACAAAAAAACTGATACCAGATACGGTTTCAGCACCCAAAAATACATAACACTTAGATGTATTGGTTTAAAAAGTTTTTATAAATATTTTTTTTGTTGGCCTGTGTAATTTGCAAAGTGATCATCAGAGGCGGCCTCCCCTACTTCAGTCCTGCGTGGTGTCAAATGGCAAAGACTAACAGAGCCACCCGCTAGAGAGTCCAAAGAAAAATCCTCCACATCATCGCAGACACCCCACGGTTCGTTCGTAATACCCAGATCCACCGCGACCTTTAGATGCCCACCCTTCAGGAGTTCATGGGTTAAGATTCATAGACAAAGCAACCCATTACCCCCCCACCCCATTGCCAGAAAAGCCTATAGCCTAATTCACAACAACAAGATGCGCTACCTCAGATCCTATACCCCCTGATGTCGCTTTCCATTAATGCAATAGCATTTGTACAGTCTGTCAAGTAAGAGCGTGTCCGCGATAATTCATTTTTGGTAGATGCGATTCTAGCGATTCAACAAAAAATCAGTAGAGGGAATCCTTGCCTACGGCGCATTTTAATAAAAGTATCAGTCGATTCCGAACTTTCGTCGAAATCACGTAAAATCCAAAATGACTCAATTGTTTGGGCGTTGGTTCGAAGCAATATTTCATTGTTTTCATCGACAGGGGCCTAAAATGATACGTTTCGCGGCCGCTAAATATATTAAAAAGTCGGTATCGTTTGTGAAGAAGTGGGTAAATCATTTTGACGAGATGAAAAATGTCGACGACTTGCTAAAATCTGACTCGGTAAGCAAAGTTACAGCGAAAGTCGAAAAACGACTCGTGTCTTTGTTTTCACGGAACCTGAAATTGACGCTGCATCAAGAAGCGATAAAATCTGGTTTGAATATGTCTCATGAGACTATTTGAAAACATCTCGTACATAAACAAATGACACTCGGAATGGATTACGGACGAAGATCGGCTGGCTGGATAGAGTTAAAAATGAAAGAATAAGGGATGTAATGAAAGTCAAAATCACGATTATTGAGGAAATTCAACAACGGCAACTTATATGGTATGGACCCGTGGAAAGAATGGAAGAACACCGAATACTAAAGATGGTTCTAAAGTGCGAAAAGAGGAGAAGAGGGAGACCAACAGCGACATGGTTTAGAGGTGTTCAGAGGGCAATATCAGAGAGAAATCTAAGCCCCGGGAAGATCGAAGAGGATGGAAACTGGGAACCGGAAGGTAAAGAATGCTATAAAAAAAAAACCGGATTGATGATCATGCGATATTATTGAAAGCAATGCGGCTGCTAACTAGTTCTTTGGCAAGGTCTTTTTGTCTTTTTTAGGTATCAGCTGAACTGTAGCTCATTTCTCACAGGAACGAAATATTCCCTTTCTAAAGGATAGGTTGAAAAGTTTACACCAAACTGGTGTTAGTTTACTCGCGAATTTTTTGAGTACTATGGCAGGTATTCCATCAGTGCCAAAAGCTTTTTTGTTGTCTGAAGATAATATCGGGCATTCTTGACTGTACAATGCAGGATATTTACTTTTAGTTAAGCAAGGACGTGTGGTTTTGATTTTGTCGCTTTTTAAAAAAAAATTATACTTAAAATATGACGTACTTTAAAAACCGTACTCTTAAAACAATTTCACAGCTTTAAAAGAAATATTTAACACCTCAAATACCCTGATAAGACGAAAGCCATATTGTATTTCATAGAGTTTTTTAGGTACTTATCCGACTATTGACCTTCTGTAACATAAACCCTTCATAACTTTTCTCAACGAACCTATTCAATACTCAAGGGTTGCATTACCTTATCCTTCTATCTTTCGACGCACGCATTAGTACAATATTTTTTATTATCTGTTGATGTGATATATTTTTACAAGTGGGACCTTTGGTAGTCAAAAAACTAGACGCATAAAAACCAAAACGACCATGTATAGCTGTCTCTTATTACTGATAATTAATTTGAAGCCACTTCTGAAAAACAACTCATCCATTAGAAAAAGTAATATGAAGACAATGCATACAGAGACGGATTCGAATTTACAAGCGATAATATTTTTTGAAAGTTTTATGGTATGGTGGGAATGTGGAATCTTTGGCACAATGACATTACTCAGTATATATGACCACTACACCAATCATTTTATTTTTGCGCTCGACGCGCGTTTCGCTAACCATGTTAGCTTCATCAGGAGCGATGATTGACTAAAGCTAAACTACAAATAAATCTGTCTTATTTATACTTAGCCTAACATCTGAATTGCTCAATCGGAACTAATTACATGGGCGAGGCCATCAGTTCTGGACAAGTAACCAGTAGAAGGGACTGTAAGGAATAGGTCCTCTGTCTTTATTTAAATTACTTTTACGTTTTATAAATTCCATACTTCCGTATGCGTTCAACAATTACCTATCAGGTACATCTTTAATTAATCTTAGATTGTTACAGTATGATCAGCTTCAAGGGCATGTTCGGCAATGCCAGACTTTTCTGTTCTATCGTATTCTAAATGGGCTAAGTGTTCTTTAAATCGTGTTTTAGTTGACCTTCTAGTATGAACAATAACTTTTTGTGACAATCATTACAACTAATTTCATAAATGCCACTTTTCTCACAGTTCTTATCTTTGGAATTTCCTAAGGTATTCCTCAAATTGTCTGATGACTTATAGACTAAGGTGAGGCCTACCTTATTAAATACCCTATTGAGTCCCCTGCTATATTTCAGATTATATGGTAAGGGGACATATTTGGTCTTATTTGCTTCACGTGTAAAAAAGGTGGAATTCTGAATTTGTACCCTGAACTTATGTCTATTTATTAACTTGTTTATTAAGTCATCATAACCATTAACTCTAGTTATATTTCTAATACGATTTCTTTCATTACTGAAGTTTACTCCATTAAGAGGATAAATAACCAAACGATGAACTAAAAAATGTAATGCGGCTAATTTATGTTGTTTGCAATGAAATAAATCATTAGGAATATATCTATCTGTTACAGTGTCTTTTCAATAGATATCAAATTCTAACTTATTATTATTTTTAATAATTAAAATATCTAGAAAAGGTAATCGTCCTTTGGTCTCAATTTCGTAAGTAAATTTAATGCAATCATATCGGCTACTTAATTTGGAAAGTTCCTTTTTTTTGTATCAAAAATCGCGAACACTTACATAGTTTCAAACTTACTCATGAATAAATTGGCTATGAAAGTGATAAGTAATTACCCATAGCTGTTCCTTCTTTCTGAACATAAAATTGACTGTGATATTGAAAATGATTCTGCTCCATACAAAGTTTAGATAATGTTAAGTATTCACGAATAATTTTGTCCTTAAAATCATTCATATTAAGTAATTCTTAGAGATATTGCAAAGTTTGTGGTATTAGCACACTTGGAAAAAGCACCATATAAATTTTTATTTTACAAGCACGAACTTCAACATTCTTGGTGAAACTTTTTATAATTAAATAGTTTATTTTTCATCTCATCAGGAATAAATTCGTAAACGTTTTTGTTCGGATTGAAATCCACATCAAACAAAATTTAGAAAAAAATGCCAAGCCTGGATAAAAAAATATTAATATCAATTGTTCTAATACAAAGAGAACTAAAGCCTTTACTTTCTATAAAATGTTGTCACAATTTTCATTATGAAGAATACATTGCAAGACTTATCGTGAGTTTAATAACACACGCCTAGAAAAATATCAAGAAATACTGTGAGTGAGAACAAAAAATAAATAAAATCACCTTGACAGAAAACATGTAGTGATTTTTTTGAGTTTTGGCAGCATTTTTTATAGGCTTGTGCATGGGCACATGTGCTGCAGGAAAATTCCTAATGCGGTACAAGAGCGACGCATGTGCGGTAGGGATGAGATTCTTCATTTAATAGATCATTGGAAAAGGGTTGTACGAGGAGCGACAAACTGAACTTCATACGAGTGCGATGTGTTAGCGCGACGTGTATTGCTGGTACGTACCGTTTTGGAAGGAAGCAGGCTACATCCATCGAATACACATCCTATGAAAGTTCTTATAGAATAGACTCAAGTCGTCCACCATTCTTCGATGTTCCAAGAAATCAAATTTGATGGTAAGTTCTGGGTTTTCAATCCAGCGAACATATACTTTTTGAATAGAATCCAACAAATGCTGTGTACGTTTGGAAGCAGAGGCCCAAACATGGAAGCAGTATTCCATCGTTGGTCGAATTTCAGCTTTGTACAAAACTAAACGTTATTTCCAGCTTCTCAAAACCTCTCTTTGCTATGCATGCAACATGTTCATCCCAAGATATCGTTGCGTCTAAGTTGACGCCCAGCAAATTAAGTGATGATACTTTTGTTAAATTGAATGACTTTCTAATCTCTGCTCATATTTGCATTAGTGGCTGATGTAGATGGATAAAGAAATTAGCATAATGTCATCTGCACAACTGTAGACTGGATTCCTGTGCCTTTTCAGCACGTCGATAATATAACGGAGAAAGATAGTAGGAGAGAGTATGGGCCTTGAGGCACACCAGCTTTGATAGTGAAAATATTAGAAAGAAACTTGTTAACTCCCACTCGTAACGAACGTTCTCTGATGAAATACGAGAGCCATAAACAAGACTATCCAGACATACCATAAGAGAGTAACTTAGCCAACAATCCGTCATGCCAAACACTGTCAAATGCCTTGGATATATGAAGCGCAATCGAGATTCATGTTCAATTGCGTTGTTCCAACCATGGGTGACATAAGTTAGAAGATCTCCTGTTGGAAAGCTACATTGATGTTTGCCAATAATATTGATTCCTCCTACATATTTTAGAAGATGCCGATTGATAGCCTTTACGATAACTTTCGATATTAGTGAAAGCAGTGCTGGTGGTCGGTAGTTGTTTGGCCAGATCTCCTTGCTTTTTGGGTATCGGTTGAACTGTAGCGCATTTCCAGCAAAAAGAAAACATTCCCTTTCTGTAGGATCGGTTAAAAACTCTACTGAAAACTGGTGTTAGGTCACTCTCGCGTTTTTTAAGTACTATGGTAGGTATTCCATCAGCGTGAGAAGCTTTTTTTGGTGTCTAGCTTCAATAAAATACATTTTATGACACGCTGTCTGAAAACAATATCCGGCATCCTTGACTGTACATTGTGAATAGTAAATGATGTTTTCCTTTGGAAAACAAAGAGTTCCGCTAACAAGTTGGCCTTCTCGGCAGGTTTCTGTTGCGATGGTATTATCGGGTCGTGTCCCGCCGCCTTTCAATTTGTAAGATATTGCATTAAATTTTTTTCTGAGTACTTGTCAGAGATAGCGCTTCAACTTGTTTCTGCAACTTTTTTTTGTTAATTTTTTTTTTGAAAATTTGGCTGAAAAATGAAGGTCTATGAAGAGCGATGAAATTTTTACTGTGTACATTGAAATCACGATAATTTACTTAGAATAAGGTTACTAAGGTTGCTGATTCCTATAAAAATAGTCATTTTTGCAAAAATTTTGGGCATTTTAAGCCATTGACTAATTTTGGTTATTTTCCGCTGTTTTTATAGTTTTTTCAGCCCATAAAGAAAGAACGGGGAATTTCTGGTTCAACAATATTATTTTAAGGTAGTTAATAATGAATACTATAATAGCTATAATAATTTTGGAAAAAATTAATCTAGTTTTCAATAAATGGCCAATTTTCAATTTATTTACAAATTGTATTTCTTTGTTTTCAATTGAAACATATCAAGTAGGAATTATTTGAAGATAATAATCTACTTGTATGAGGTATAAAAAAAAGAATAATATTATTTTGTTCGAAATAAGTTTTGTCTGTAGTAATTGACCATTTTTGGATCATTTTGTTTTTTTACATATATAAATTTTTATTAATGTGCAAAATAAATTGCATGTTCTTCTAATTTATTGATTATAAACTTTAAGTTAAATATAAAATTATTTTAAAAATCAAAAAACAGTAATAATTTAATTTAGTTTCTAGATAAGTCAAAAAATCTGTTTAAATTGTTAAAATAAAAATATATAATATGACACACAATATTATCCAATAAATAAAACATATTCGCTTGTAAAATAGAATTTTTTCGAACATTTATGAAAAAAAGAAACAAAACTGAACAAAAAATAGTCAATTACTACAAAAATTTATTCCGAACCAAATAATATTATTCATTTTTGTATACCCCATACAAGAAGATTATTATCTTCAAAAAATTCCCACTTGGTATATTTCAATTAAAAACAAAGAAAAATAATTTTTTTAAATAAATTGAAAATTGGCCATTTATTAAAAACTAGATTAATTTTTACCAAAATTATTATAGTATATATTATTTACTATCTTAAAATAATATTGTTGAACCAGAAATTCCAAAATTTTTGCTAAAATAACTACACTCCTGGACAAAATTAACGCAACAATATATTAAATCATACAAATCTCTACAATGAATTAATTTTAATAATTTTTTATGAACATTGGTTGCACTAAAAGTTAGGAAAAACTTATTCGGATACTTTAAAAGTGAATTAGCTACCAAATTTCTCTATAAGATTCGAATTAAAATTATTCTTAAGACCTAATAACAAAATCGTTGAAATTATGTAATAATGCGCCTGTTTTAGAAGAAATTGTGACATTGCGAACAGCTTCGAGTTCGTTTCTTATTATAGAACTAGTGACAGTCCTGTTTCTTAAAGCATATTGTCTTATAAAACGTTCATCTAGGTCGCTAGTGCATCGTTTTCGCCCTTGCCCTAGCCTTCTAGAATAAGTTCCTACTTCATTCAAGCGTCTTACCATACGACTTATTGTGGAACGATATTTGCCTAACAAATTGGCAACATAACTCTGACAATATCCCTCGTCCAATAAAACTGAGGCTCGCACTACCTCGGGTTCAGTTAAATTCCTTGTTCGATTCATTTTTCTAATTCTTCGGGGTCACAAAATAAAACAGTCTACCAAAAAACGTATTACTTTGAAAAAGGAAACAATTTATAAGCTTACTTTTAAAGAAAATCTATATCGCATTATTACAGAAAATTGTTTATTTTCTAAAAAATTCTTAAAAACTGTAAATCTAAACGAATTGTTTTGATTTCGGTCATGAACAACGAAACAAAATATGCATAGCCTACTATTCAAATACTCGATAAACTTTAAAACTGGCATAAGAAAAAGATAAATCAATTTTCAGATTGTTGCGTTAATTTTGTCCAGGAGTTTATTTTTACAGTAATCAGCGACCTCAGAAACATATATCAACATGAGTAAATTATCGAGATTTCAATGTACACAGGAAAAAGTTCATCGCCCCAAAGAGTATTATTTAAAAAACAGAGAACTTTTTCATCTTTCAGTATAAATTACAAAAAAAAAATAATAAAAAAAGTTGCAGGTACAAGTTGAAGCGCTATATCTATCGAATAGGTTAAAAAAAAATTAATGCAATATCTTGAAAATTGAAAGGCAGCCAGAATCTTGAGTAGCACAGTGGGACTTCGTACCACTGTGCGTGTCGTGTGAGCAGTGGGTTTAGTGAAATTTTGACAGTGGCCTTAGCAATCAACCAAAAGTATTTGGAATTGTTGGAGCAGGTAAGAAGTTTGCTTTTAATGCTTTAATTGTGTGCCTCCTTGGTTTCGTCGATAATTTCTGTGCTTCTGTTCCGGCCACACTTATACAATTTCTGTTTTTATTGTTGTTGACTATATTCTTTAAAAACGATGTACAAATAATAAAGAAGTACTATAATAGTAAATTATATTATATGTTACTCTTGTATCTGGGATGAAATATTGATATGCATAGGTGCTGATGAGTTTTATTAATTTTTAATTAATGTAATAATAATTAAACTCTTTCAAAGAAAAAAAAATTAAACTATTACATAAAAATAATAATTCCAACTCTGTTCATAACACACAAAACAGCCTTTAACAACTTCGTGGTTCGAATCAGCCGTGATATTTGATCACAACATGTGTGTCATCGTACGTAACCGTAATAACAGAAAGGTTGAGTTTTAAACGACAAGATAGAAAAAAACTTTATATCGACCTGTCTGGACTCTTCGCTAAGTTACATTAAGTTGTCTGTCTGCTTTGGCTTTTAGCGTGAGTGGTTTAATTACAAAAGTAGAAGGAAAATAAACAATAATTTGAAAAACATTTCTTTTTGTAAAATGAATGGAAGTTTAAAGGTTTACTAGGTAGCGATTTTTTAAAATGAATAAATGTGTTAGGCCCAGAATCTGCTTTCACTTGTGTCAAAAACAAGAAAATCTCTTGTACCGATACGTTAAAAATATTATGGATTGTTTTAGCTTCTACTTGATGGAAATTCATTATAAATATACAATAAAAGACTGTTTTTAGTCAATTTCCACCGGTTTATTTAAATTGCGATGACGGGTTTCGCTGCCGATACAGCTTCTTCAGATCTACATTTTACACTGTCAAGTTAGGTTTAATGTTCCAATTTTATATAATTTCTTAATTATAATATTACACCTAATTAAATTACATTGATAGCATTGGAGAACCCACACAGACATGGAATTAGGAGAATAAATTTAATAATGGTGAATTGTTTAAATCTACCTGGTCGTTGAGTAAAGTACCTGTAGTCCTAATCGATTTATTTGTATTGTCTCTAAAAGGTTTAGTTTTAAACCTTTTTGTTCGGTATATAAAATTTTGAAATTCTTGTTAAACGTGTGATTTTCTGTTAAAAGATGATTAGCATATGTTGAATTAGACTTTCTATGGATAAAACTTTTTTCGTGTTCTGTAATTCTTTATATAAATGTACGTCCAGTTTGTCCTATATATGTTTTAGGACATGGCCCACATGTTAATTGATTAACCCCTGATTTACAGTCTTTATTAATTTGTGATTTGTAGTTTTTGAGATATTTCCCTAGAGTATTGTTAGTATTATAAGCTATGTTGATATTTTTTTGATTTAAAAATTTTCCCAGTATTTCTGTTGGTTTGCCGAAATAGGTTAAGCATTTAAATGTGGTTTTTCTGTCCTCAGAAATATACCACAAGTTTTAAGGATAGAAAAACCACATTTAAATGCTTAACCTATTTCGGCAAACCAACAGAAAAACTGGGAAAATTTTTAAATAAAAAAAATATTAACATAGCTTACAAGACTAACAATACTATAGGGCAGGGGTTGGCAACCTTTTAACTAAGAGGTGCCAGTTTTCATCCATACAACATTTTGCGTGCCGACGTAGGTACTTACTACAACTAAAATTAACAAAAATTAACTGAAATTAACTTAAAATATTGCTTTTAGCAGGTTTAATTACAAACAAAATTTAACATTTAACAAATAATTTTATTATACTAGTCCTAGGACCTAGTGTGAACCCTGTGCTTGAAGATCTTTAGAAAATTTTCTTATATCCGGTTCATGTCTGGTTATTTTCAGTGTCACACATGCTTCCGAGTTGTCTGTTGTCAGCATGCTTCGATACGGGTTTAAAATCACTCTCATATGGGAAAAAAAGTTGTTCACAGATATAGGATGATCCGAAAGCTGTAAGCATGGCAAACGCTACTTTCTTAAGACAAATAAATTTCTCTGGTAAACTCATCCAACAACTGAGTATCTCGTTTGAATGGTTCTGGCAGTCACCTTCTAATACCCTTCTTAATTCTACAAATTTCGTGTTCCACAACTCGGAGCTTTTAAATTCAATGTATTGAAGATCAAAATCATTAATAGAAAAGAGATATGTCAAAGCAACTGCTGGAAAAATCCATTAAATCTGGTTTGATTAAAAAAGCGAACATAGGACCATGTTTATCAAAATCCTGACCCCTTTCGATAAACTCCTCTTTTAAATTAGTCATATATTTAAGAATTTCGTCTATTAGTGCACCATCGTCGACACTGGATATATAAGTTTTTAAATTTGGAAAATATTTATATGTGTTTGTAGTAATATCGCTGATAAATAAACCTATTTTTAATTTGAATGATTTCCAGGATTCGTATAAATCCAGAACTGTTTTGCCTGAACCTTGTAACTTTAAGTTGAGTTCACTGAGATGGTTTGTAATATCAGTAAGAAACATTAACATCAGATCCAGTTCTTATCTTCTAGTTCAGGAGAAGCATCCACTTGATTTTTTTTCCAACAAGAACGATTTAATTTCGCCCAGACATTGCACAAATCTAGAGAGCACTTTACCACGGCTGAGCCAGCGCACATTATTGTGCAATGGTATATCTGAATATGCACTTTCTAATTCTTGCAGAAACGCCTCAAATTGTCTATTGATCAGTAAAGAATGACCGACAATGTAGTTAACTATTTTAACCACCCTATCCATCACGGATTTTAAACTTCCAGCGGAGATTTTAGCGCACAAACTCTCTTGGTGAATTATGGAATGAAAAATCAAAACTGATCGACCCATGCGTTTAATAAGAAGGGAAACAAATCCTTTATGTCTCCCATTCATAGCAGGAGCGCCATCTGTCGTTACGCAAAAAATTTTATTTAAATCAATGTTCCGCTTTTCAAAATGTTTTAACAAATTCTGAAAATATATCCTCTCCTCTTGTAGTTCCCTGCAATGGGAGCAGACAAATCAGCTCTTCATACACACTGCCATCATCGAAGTATCGCGGAATGAATGCCAGACGGGCAATGTCATTAATATCGACACTTTCATCCAATACTACACTAAATACAAAACTCCATTTGATAGCGTCTCTCTGCTGTTTTTGGACATTTTGTGTCATTTCGGTAATTCGTCTCTCGATGGTCCGCGCTGATGCCGTTATATCCCTAATCCTGGCCAATATTGTATCCTTATTGGGCAAGTCGTCGAATAAAATCTCGCCAGTAATCAAAAACGTTTGCTTCATAAATTCTCCGTCAGTGAACGGCCTACCCTTTTGTGCCAACGATTGTGCAATTTTGAAACTGCATTCAGTTATCTGATTTTTTTCTTGGAAAACTTTGCTAAAGAATGTTGACTGTTTCTCGTATTGTTTACTTGCTCTTTGTATTGCCTCCCTTTTATCAGCGTTATCTTTAAATGACGATTCATGTTTTATCTGGAAATGTCGTTGAACACTAGATGTCCGGAAAACTTCGCTTTCCCGACATAGGACACAAATGGCCCAATCGTTTTGCTGTACAAAACCGTAATCTGTTGTCCATGAAGTTTGAATTGATCTAACGTCTACCTTCTGTTTCTTCGCGGCCATAACGCAACGTAATTTTAATTTTTAAACTTTTCGACGACTATTGACTGGAACGGATGTTACTTCCATACTAAATAATCCAAAGGTGTAGCCGCTTGCTATATGTAGAAAAATAATATTTTCAGAAAATTCCAATAATTACGTTTATTAAATTTCTTAGAACAAAAATTATTATCTACAACGCGCCCATTGCAATCAAAGGGCCGCCTAGAAGTTAAATCTAACAAAAACTAAAGTTCGGCAATATAAAAAAGAGTTGCGGCGCGCGTCGGAATATTTGAAGTCAAGTCAAACAAAAACCGCCTTATAGCGGCTCTTTTGATCTGAATTGAGGATGTTTATTTGTGTTTTTGCCTAGGCTTATATTTTGAGGCTTGTCGTTTTTAATACTTGCCGAAATTAAAGCCAAACCAATGCATTCAGTAAAATTATAAATTACAAAATATATATTTTGTAATTTTTGGTAATAATACCTAGTGACCTATATAATATATCGTTTTTGTTTGTATCGTTAAAGTAGTACTGTCTTCGATTATTTACTTAATTTCGAAACATGTCACAGATTACAGAATTAATGTGTAAACTTTGAATAGGTACGCGTGCCATTCAAAATTGCTTGGCGTGCCAGAGATGGCATACGTGCCATAGGTTGCCGACCCTGCTATAGGGAAATATCTCAAAAACTACAAACCACAAATCAATAAAGACAATAAATCAGGGGTTTATCAATTAACATGTGGGTCATGTCCTAAAACATACATAGAACAAACTGGACGTACATTTATACAAAGAATTACAGAACACGAAAAAAGTTTCATCCATAGAAAGTCTAATTCAATATATGCTAATCATCTTTTAACAGAAAATCACACGTTTAACAAGAATTTCAAAATTTTACATACCCAACAAAAAGGTTTAAAACTAAACCTTTTAGAAACAATGCAAATAAATCGATTAAGGACTACAGGTACTTTACTCAACGACAAGGTAGATTTAAACAATTCACCATTATGGAATTTATTCTCCTAATTTCATGTCTGTGTGGGTTTTCCAATACTATCAATATAATTTAATTAGGTGTAATATTATAATTAAGAAATTATATAAAATTGTGAACATTAAACCTAACTTCACAGTGTAAAATGTAAATCTGAAGAAGCTGCATCGACAGCGAAACGCGTTAACGCAATTTAAATAAACCAGTGGAAATTGACTAAAAACAGTCTTTTATTATATATTTAAAAATATTAGAAAAATTATAAATGTTAAATATGATCAACAAAAGTTTTTCAAATGGTACAAATCATTGAAAAAAGGGTAGAGAAGCAGTTGAAGACGAACGCACTTCTTGAAGACCATTACGTGAGTCAATTCAATAAATTGTACATCACACAAGGCAATGTTTATGCGTAACGTTGTAACATTTTCTTCTTTGAAATACTGGCCTGTGCGAACGGCTTACTCTTATTCCAAAGAAAGTGGGTCCAGGCTATTCAAAACATTGCTAAGTAGTATGTTCATTCTTATTCGAACACCACATATTTAATGTTGTTAACTAAAATAAATAACGAGACAGTAAAAGAAAGAAATTGGAGTGTAATTGATGCAATAATTTATTCAGATGAAAGTTATAAACTATCACTAGCTCAATGCTTCTTCCTGATGTTCTTCTGTTAATGTATTACACTATATTTGCAAGCAAAATGAATATGTATCATGTCCATATTAGAATATGGTTTATAAAATCAAAGTTATAACCAATCAGAAGAAAAAGTGTTTGTCTTGGTAGATATTTCTGTGTAAAACCGTTTATGTTTTAGTTTTAGAAGCTACTTTTTATGCAACTGTTCTCGAACCTTGCCAAGAATGTTGTCACGTTCATTATTAAAATTACAATCTAATAAAAGGAAATTATTCAGTTCATACCAAGACAAATATACAGTTACATGCACAGTGTAAACAAAAGGTTTTGTTTTTTATTTTATAAATATAATTGTTATAAAAAAAAAAGATAAAATAGTTGGCTTTAATTTATTTATTGTAAACAAATGTCACTGTTTTTGCGTTATAAATATAACTGCTATAAACGGAAAAAATAGTTGGCCTTAATTTGTTTATTCGCTAATAGTGGTTAGCTGGAAACTAAATATGCCAGGTGAACAAGTATGAAATGCGGATTTTTTTTCTAAAAAAACATGTTAAATTCGAAAGAATGATAAAAAGTGCTTTATTCAAAGTATGCTCCATCGCTTGTTATACATTTTTCCCATTTTTCGGGCAATTTGTGAATAACACGCCAGTAAAAATCTTCCCCTTTTGCTGCGAACCATTCATCGAGCCATTTTTTCACATCTTCGTACGAACCGAAGCGCGGCTAAGCAAGTGCGTGACCCATCGATGCAAAGAAGTGGTAATCGAAGAAGCCAAGTCTGGTGAGTAAGCCGCTTGGGGTAGAACTTCCCAGCTGAGTGCTTCCAACGTGTCGCGAACTGGTTTTGCCGTATGTGATGGAGCATTGTCACGAAGAAAAATGACTTTGTGTTGCCTCTTTCGGTATTCTGGCATTTTTTTAAGCAACGAACGGTTCAAATCGGTCAATTGTTGTTGGTAACGTTTAGTATTAACCGTTTCCCCCCAGGTTTTAACAGCTCATAATAGACCACGCCCCTCCGGTCCCACCAAACACAGAGCATCGTCTTTCTGCGGTCGATGTGGATGGTGCGCCTGGGTCTACCCATGATTTTTTGCGCTTGGGATTCTCAAAATAAATCCACTTTTCATCCCCTGTAACTATACGATGCAAAAACGACTTCCTTTTGTACCGAGCGAGCAAAATGTCACACGTGTTTTTGCGCTGTTCCATTTGCCTGTCGTTCAACTCATGTGGTACCCATGTACCGGTCTTCTGAATCTTTCCCATCTCTCGTAGCCGATTGGAAACAGCTTGTTGACTAACGCCCAATTGCTCGGCGAGTTGTTTTTGTGTTTGGGAATCATCTTCGTCCAACAATTCTTGCAATTCCACATCTTCGTATTTTTTTAGCGGTTTTCCACGTTCCTTGTCTGCAACATCGAAGTCACCACTTTTGAAACGCTGAAACTATGTTTCACACGTATCTTGCGATGGGGCATGTTCACCATAAGCTTCTCGAAGTAATCGGTATGATTCAACAGTAGTTTTCTTCAAATGAAAACAAAAAATTAATGCTGTCCGCGAATGCTCTTTGTTCGGTATAAATTTCGACATATTGAACACAACAACACAACACTATGCACACACTTTTCCAATTTATCACTCGTGCGAGTCTGACACTTGTTGATGACCCAACAAAATGGCGCAGTGTCAAATATTTATAGCACAAACTGCATTGGTGCACCATTTGTTGTCTGAAATCCGCATTTCATACTTGTACACCTGGTAAAATCAAAGTTATAACCAATCAGAAGAAAAAGTACTTGTCTTGGTAGATATTTCTATGCAAAACCGTTTATGTTTTAGTTTCAGAAGCTTGCCAAGGATGTTATCACTTTCATTATTAAAATTGCAATCTAATAAAAGGAAATTATTCAGTTCATACCAAGACAAATATACAGTTACTTGCCCAGTGTAAACAAAAGGTACTGTTTTTTTACTAAATATAATTGTTATAAAAAAAGATAAAATAGTTGGCTTTAATTTATTTATTGCAAACAAATGTCATTGTTTTTGTATTATAAATATAACTGTTATGAACGGATAAAATAGTTGGCATTAATTTTTTTATTCGCTAATAGTGGTAGAACAGTTATCTGGAAACTAAATATATCTTCTGCACTAAGCTGTGCCCGAAATTAATCCATCAAAATATCTAAATATCCCAACAACCTTAATCGCGACACTGGTCTTTCCCTCTCACCAATCTGGGAACAGATTCTCCATGAAGTTACGCCCTTCTTTCCACCCCGATCCACTAATATAAAAGGCGTGTCGAACCGAAATTAAATTACTTTCTTGGTAGACTCCAAAGAAGTCAGTTTTCGAAACAAGCTCTGAAGAAGCCGGCCGGATGATCGGTGAAACTACGACATCACTTTTTCCATTAAAACAGGAGAAATCCAGAAAAACCATATTAATGTGATGTAGGAACATAGTTTTTTTTAAAGAGCTCCGCTGACTGACTAGTCAATCATCGCTCCTGATGAAGCTAACATGGTTAACGAAACGCGCGTCGAGGGCAAAAATAAAGTGTTTGGTGTAGTGGTGATATATACTGAGTAGTATACCTCACTTGATTATAATTTATTCATTGCATTTGAGAATGTAATAGTACTACGAAACTGCAGCCACGCCTAGTGCAACTTTTTATACGTGTCAGTTAACAAAATAAAAGTCTACTCTGTAACCTGTGTTGTTGTTAATTTACTTTGCTTATGTATATTACCTACAATCCTACGTATTTTCTTTTATTTGTATCAAAGAAAAAGTCAAGTAATTCTGAGCAATCCTCCTAAAGTGTTTTTTATTTCAAGAATCCCCAAAACGCCAATATATAAAGATTACTCCGGCTAACACAGTTCCCTCAATTAACTATAACTTCACTCTTTGACCTGAAGCAAAATTACACGTTGACCATGTTTGCAATTCCTTGAGGTGTGATATGTTTACTTTAACTCCTGACTTATGTTTTATCAAGGGAAATGCTTTACCATCTTCCCTGTTAAACCTAGTTAGCTTCTTATAGAGTTTGTCGGTATTTCATTATTAAGATTTTATGGTGAAGTTTCCAAAGTAGAGTTGGAAGATTTTAAAATGCATGAATTAACTTCCTTAGCTAGTTTGATGTCACAAGAAATTAGATAAAGTTTAGAAGTGAACAGATCCGGTGAAATAATTAAAAGACAAACTATTAAAAATGTTTTTAAATATTCACAGTATTGTTACATAAAATTAATTGATAATTCAATTAATATTACGTTAACTAACTTCGGCAATTTTAAATTCAGTATTTTACTTTTAGCCTAGTCGCCAGGGGTTTTGAGCTCTCATTAAATGTTAACATTTTTGCACAACGTAGCGTTTTGGACGTAGATAAAAAAAAGTTTGCCAAAGTTTGATGTACGCTAAGCCCACAAAATCCAAAATAAAATCAAAAATTTGGTTTTTCTGTAATATCTCGAAAAATAAAAAAGATATTGAAAAACTAATGGTACCACGTGACAGAGAGGGAAATTCTACAAGAAAATAGTATACGGATTTTTTTCCAGATTTTTTTTATTAGCATGAGAATTTATTAAAAATTCTGATAGGCGATTCAAAAAGTGTAGGGTGCCATACAAGTTGTACCGAGTGTAAATAAAAAAAGTAAAAGAGAGCTTTTTGAAGAGAAGACTTTCAGCTTTTCGGTGGTACTGATAGCTTTTATTTTTGTTGCTTTATAATTTGTAAAACTTAAACGAAATTTTTGTTTGCATGATTTTAACGGGCGTACAGTAAAATATAAATATTTAATAAAATATAGCATTGAAAAAAAACCCGTGTGTATATATCATTAATATACCTTAGGTTTTAATATAAGAATAATTAAAATACCCACATTGTCCGTGTAATTTTAAAATTCAGTATTAAAATATGAAAATTTGTCTGCTGCAATATTACGTTTAAAGCAGTACGAAATGGTCAGAAAAAGTCGGACAATTTTTTTTTAGTTACAGTTAAAACTTCACTTGATATTAGAAAATCATTACAAATTTAAAAAACTTTCTCTTTTTTTGTAAGGTGGAAAATGAAGTAGTAAGTATAAAGTATTTCATGATGAATTTCCAACAAGTTTCGGCTAACACAATCAAAGATTTAAAATATTTTTTTAAATATACATACTTTTTCCAGCGCCCAACCCCCTAATATATTATTGCCGGATCATACCCGGCCGGATACCCGATTTTTTTCGGATCCTATGTAACCGGATACCCGGCGTTGCCGAATCCTAAAAAGTACTACCCGTTACATCTCTAGTATCATTCCGACTTCAAGTATTGTATTTTGTTCGAGAGATATCGTGCCAAGAAATCGACAGACCAACGGTCATATAGACATAGCGATGAAGATGGGAAAATGAGTTTTTCGTAATCTAGAATCAATACTTGAAAAATAACTTAACCGATTTTATCCTATATTTCAAGTAAATATGTTCTTTTTAGTAACAAGAAAGAGGCAAATGTTATTTAAAGATATATTACAATATGCGAGTTTAAATTACGAGACTGGTTTGAAAAGTCCGTACAAAGTCCGAGAGATGGCACCACCTGCGCGTATCGAGGTCATGTTTAGTTAGTAACATCTCTTGAATGAACGCACACCAAGTTTCAGCCATATTGGTCTATTTCTTTGTGTTTGGCATTCGTGTGAATCAAGAAAGTAGAGTGATTTTCAAGAAATGGACGAAAAAGAATTTCGTGTGGTGATTAAACATTACTTTATGAAAGGCAAAATGCCTCAGGAGACTAAAGAGAAGCTTGATAAACATTATGGTGACTCTGCACCTTCGATTAGAACAGTTTATAAGTTGTTTCAAAATTTTCGGACTGGCCATATGGGCACAAGTGACGCTGAACGTTCTGGACGGCCTGTGGAGGTATCAAATCCATGATATGGTGATGGATGACAGAAGAGTTAAGGTGCGTGAGATTGCTAGTGCTGTGGGCATCTCGACTGAACGGGTAAATAATATTTTGCATAAACATTTGGACATAGGAAAGCTATCCGCAAGATGGGTGCCGCGGTTGCTCACGCTTGACCAAAAACAGAATCGTGTGAAGTGTTGCAAGGATGGTTTGCAGCTGTTCCAGAAGAATCCGGAGGACTTTAAGCGTCGTTTTCGTCACTGTGGATGAAACATGGATACATTACTATACTCCTGAGACCAAACAACAATCTAAAACAATGGGTTACCAAGGGGGAATCTGCACCAAAAAAGGCGTAGACCGTTCCTTCGGCCGGAAAGGTTATGGCGACTGTCTTTTGGGATTCGCAAGGGATAATCCTCATCGACTATCTGGAAAAGGGTAAAACTATTACAGGTGAATATTATTCATCGTTATTGGACCGTTTGAAAACCGAGCTGCAAGAAAAACGCCCGCGATTGGCCCACAAGAAAGTCCTTTTCCATCACGACAACGCACCAGCACGCACCTCAGCAGTTGTGGTCGCAAAATTAATGGAAATAGGATTTCAACTCGTTTCACATCCCCCCTATTCTCCAGACTTGGCTCCCTAGGACTATTATTTGTTCCCCAATTTGAAGAAATGGCTGGCGGGACAAAGATTTTATTCAAACGAGGAGGTGATTGCAGACACTAATGGATATTTTGCAGACTTGGACAAATCCTGTTATTCGGAAGGGATCAACAAACTAGAACATCGTTGGACGAAGTGTATAAGCCTAAAAGGAGACTATGCCGAAAAATGAAAAAGGTTTACCCCAAACACATAAGTAGTTTTTATTTTTGCACGGACTTTTCAAACCAGCCTCGTATTTTGTTTATGGGGTTATATACAGTTAGAATTTGCAAAAAATCGATTTTTTTTATTTCATTTTCGTAATGTATATATATTTAAGTACACGCACAGAAAATTTTAAGTCAATCCGACGATTATTCTGGAAGTTACACGAATATTTGTAAAGACATCAGACAAACAGCTGAAACTGATGAAAGTAGTTTTAGTGCCTCTGCGAAAAAATTCAAAACGCAAGAAGAAATCTTAGTTCCGCGTGATTTGTCTGTTGAGTATCGAATTTTAAACTTTGTAACAGTGTTTGCAGCAATTTCTGAATACGTAAAGTGTAAAATCTGTGACGGATGTTCAGTTTCAAACCGCTTCTGAACGAGGACTTGGTTTTAAACTTGTTTTGCTGTGTGATAAGTGTTCAGTTCGTACCATAAATTCTAGTCCTTTTGTCGGGTACTCTTATGAGATAAATAGACGATTTTTGTTTGTCATGAGAGTTCTCGGATTAGGGTTAAAAGGTGCAGCAAAATTTTGTGAATTAATGGATATGCCAGCTTTTATATCAGAGCCTACTTACGATTTAATAATCAAAAATATACATTCCTGTGTAAAAACAGCCACCGAAAAACTTTTTCAACAAACTTGTACTCGAGAAAAAAATTTGACTTCCGGAAACCAAGGTCAGGAAAATTCTACAGAATTAACTGTATCTTGGGATGGAACATGGAAAAAGCGAGGGCATACTTCCTTCTACGGCGTGACATCACTGATCGGATACTATTCTGAAAAAATCATTGATATTTTTGTGAAAAGTTCCTACTGTAAACAGTGTGAAACTTGGAGCAAGAAACTCAATACTGAAGAGTATAATGATTGGTATGAAGGTCATCAAGATGATTGCAGTGCAAATCATTCGGGTTCTTCTGGAAAAATGGAAGTCGATGCAGTAATCGAAATGTTCAAGCGTTCAGTTGAAAAATTTGGAGTGATGTACAGAAATTACATCGGAGACGGTGACTCTAAAACGTACGCAGGGGTTTTAAAAGCTGCACCTTACGGTGATCAAGAAGTTGTGAAGAAAGAATGTATTGGACACGTACAGAAGAAAATGGGCACGCGACTTCGAGATTGTGTAAAAAAAAAAAATGTGGAAACAGTTGAAAAAGCAGATGGAAAAATAAGACAAAAAAAAACTCTTTGTGGAAAAGGCAAACTTACACGCAAACTAATCGATAAATTGACAGTGTACTATGGCTTAGCAATTAGAAAACATTGTGATTCTGTTGTAAATATGTACAATGCAATCTGGGTCACATTTTATAATTACTGCTCAACAGACGATAAACCTCAACACGAGAAATGCCCGACCGGGCCGGAGTCATGGTGCTGTTGGCAGCGAGTAGTAGCGGCGAATGAGTTATCAACTTTTAAGCATGATTATCAGCCATTACCACAGGATGTTGCTGAGGCTGTGTATCCAATTTATACAGATCTCAGCAATGAAAAATTATTAGACAGACGAGTGGGTGGTTTCACCCAAAACAACAATGAGAGCTATAACCAACTTATATGGAAAATATCTCCAAAAATAGTTCCGTCTGGTTCTAAAACTGTGGAAATGGCTGCATACATTGCTGCCGGCGGGTTCAGTGAAGGTATAACATCCCTGTTATATTACATGAATGCAATGGGGATTTCACTTGGGCCCAATGCGCATTCTTATGCAGAAAAAGAAGATGCACAGCGCGTGACGATCTCCGAACAAAGAGTGCATGAGAGCACAGAGAGGGAAGAATGGCCTGCAGACAACACCAACTGGAATTACTAGAAGCTGCCGAAGGAGCGGAGGGTTTATTATATGGCCCTGGAATAGACGACTCGATGTAAGTTGAAAAAATTTTTTTTTACTTTATGTAAAGTGCTTTTTCAAACTTTAAACGCATTTTTTCTCAAAACCATGTTTTTATAGTCGGCGACCAAGATTTCTTGGAAACTGCTGAACCGATCAATCTCAAATTTTAACACAAGCTTCTTAACTATATTTTTTAGTAATTAATCGAAGGTTTTTTCTCACCGATAAATATAGTTTTTTTTTTTATAAACAATTTAAGGCCAAAATTTTGACCAAAAATCATTTTTTTTTTTTTCTTGAGAGACGCTATTTTCGTAAAAAAAATTATTTTGCTTACTCCTTCGATTAATAACTAGATTATACATTACTTTAACGATATCCGTTTAGTTTTTTCATTTTAGATGATCCAGTCCAGAGATATCGTGGTCACGGCAAGACGCCTTTTTTGAGAGGAGCTCCTGGAGATCAGCTATAGCAGCCTTCAAAATTATTATTTTTTACAATTAAAAAATGTTGAAATACAGTTAAAAGTTACCAGAATATGTGTAAAAATTTTTACATTAATAAATTCAAAAGTTTTCTCAGGAAAAATTCTTGAAAAATCCCTTTTTTAGCCCTCCTGACTGTATATAAACTACCGATTTCATCATCAATTAAAATAAATGATTTAAACCACTATACGTGGCTTGTGTTTTATTATAAGAGTAATTAAAATACCCACATTGTCCGTGTAATTTAAAAATTCAGTATTAAAATATGAAAATTTGTCTGCTGCAATATTACGTTTAAAGCAGTACGAAATGGTCAGAAAATGTCGGACAATTTTTTTTTAGTTACAGTTAAAACTACACTTGATATTAGAAAATCATTATAAATTTAAAAAAAAAAATCTCTTTTTTTGTAATTGTACTCTTAGAAAACTGTTCATGATAAGTGTTTTGCTTATTAATAATCATACAACTTAAACTTAAAATATAAAAAAAATATATTTAAAGGTGGAAAATGAAAGATAAAAGTCTCAGCTTTATGTATAAAGTATTTATATTTCATTTAAACATCCAGGTAAAAAGAAAATAGTTATCGAAAATACAAAAATTCTAAATTACTCGAAGGAATTTTGTTAATGGCGATTGGAGAAGAAACGCGCGCGCAGCAACACCAACCTGATCTGTTTTCTGTCATCTGTGTCTACCGATTTCATAATCAATTAAAATAAATGCTTTAAACCATTATACGTGGCTTGTGTTTTATTTTCTATTAAAAATTCACCTTCCCTGTATACAGAAAGTATATATTAACTGGACTGGAAAATTTACAATCAACTATCAAGTGAAATAAATTCAATTGAGTTCTTAAAAAACAAGTCGATAAAGGAACCGAAATCTCGAAGTAAATACTGAGAAACATGTCGAAGTAATTTCGGAACAGCAATTCCTTCGAGTGGTTTTGTGAATAATTCTATTAACCAGATTCGATTGGATAAAATATATGTTAAACCCGTTAGGATTCGATATATTACCTCTAGTAATAGAACTGTATACACAGAAAGACAGGTCCCTGGCGAAGTTTACCAGAAACCACGGAGCGTATTTTACCACAATCCAATTCGAGAAGTGCATAAACCAGGACTGGCAATTAGGCAAAGATACATTGCTGTTAAAACAGGATAAAAGATCTATACATTTGAATCCGACGAGGACACATGTAAACATAAAATGGAGCTGTAGAAATAGAGTTACTCATTGCTACGAGTTTAGTTAAATTTATTATTTAAAATTGATTTTTCTTAGATTTTTGTCACATACCCTATGATCACGTTGCTAAAAAAATTATTTAAGCACTACGACGTTGAATTTGCGTCTAAGCCTTATTCAATCATATATATATATATATATATATATATATATATATATATATATATATATATATATATATATATATATATATACCCATATATATATATATATATATATATATATATATATATATATATATATATATATATATATATATATATATATATATATACACATATATATATATATATATATATATATATATATATATATATATATATATATATATATATATATATAAGTGATGAGGGATTATTCTGGCCTAATTGTGGATCGAATAAATTTTAGTAGTTTATTCATTACATTTTGTTTAATTATCTAAAATAAAATCTGTGAATAGTTCTATATCGGAATTTTTTTCTCGAGATCGACTCAAAAATCAGTCGCGATCGACCGTTTGAGCACCCCTGTTCTAGATGTTTTAGAAGATGCTGATTGATAGCCTTAACCATAACTTCTGATATTATTGAAAGTAATGCGACTGAGCGGTAGTTATTTGAAAAATCTTTTTGCCTTGTTTGGATATCGGTTGAACTGTAGAGTATTTCCAGTAGGAAAGAAATATTCCCTTTCTGTAGGCTAGGTTTTAAGGTCTACAGAAAACTGATGTCAGTTCGCTCGCGCATTTTTTGTCTAGTTTTATTAAAATGCGTCTTACGATACGCTGTCCAAAATAATATCGGGCATCCTTGACTGCACCGTGAGAATAGTTGGTGGTGTTTTTCCTTGAAAATTGATAGTAGAATGCGAAGCAAGGAGTTCAGTTAACAAGTTGGTTCTTTTAACTGGTGTTGTTGCAATAGTAATACTACTATGTGAAGGGCAAGAGAAACGAAGATGGAGTGGCAAAAACGCTAAAAAAATTTGAAAAAAAACCTGGAAATAAAACTCAAATCAGTAAAATGAGCTTCCGATCCAAGACTTCCACACCAATCTTGGAATTAGAGCTACCTTGTGGAAAGCTGTGAATATAAGGTGTTATACGTTTTTATTTAAAAAAGTGGACACTCAAGACCATTTATTACTGGATAAATGAATTTAAACGTGGCCATACAAGTAATGCAGATGCAACATGCTCAGGAAGTCCGAGTAAAGTTTCTTCAGAAAAAATGGTCGCTAAAATTCATGGTATCGTAATGAAAGGTCGCCGCATGAAGCTTCGTGAGATTGCTGAGATGGTAGGCATCTTATATGAACAGGTACATAATATCCTGCATGAAATTCTAAAAATAAAAAAGCTAAACACGTGATGGTTGCCATCTTTGTTGACTCAAGACCAAAAGTGGATCCACCATTACACCCAGGAGACAAAATGGCAGTCAAAACAGTAGGCTAGCGAAGGTGAAAGTGTACCAAAAAAAATGAAAACAGTTTCATCGGCGTGAAAATTAATTGAATTTTTTTTTTTGGACTCACAGGGTATCATCATGACTACTTGAAAAAGGGTGAAAGTGATGGCTCTTATTACTCAACGTTATTGCACCATTTACATAGTAAATTGAAGAAGAAGCGATTAAGATTAGGGCGTAAAAAAGTACTCCATCAGGACAATGCGCCTGATCACACATGGCCGCTGTAATAGTCCAGTCGGTATAGGTTTTCGCGGTAAAATGCCGTTAAATGCAGACTTTTTTTTAAAAATGTAGGTCTTGATGTATACTTTCCAGGAAAAATAATGAGGACAATAGTCAAGTGGTGCAACAATTTTAAATATTGCAACATTTTCTACGTTCTTAGTGGTGGTGGTGGTTAGTAGGTTTTTTCAAGATTTCCCGAGTTCTATCCGGCTAATTTGAAAAATTCTAATGAAAACATCACATTTCATTTGAGAGGGCTTGAACGTTCAATTTGATCCAGTAGAAACCGAGATATGGTCGATTTTTCCACACAATTTTAGTTTTTTTTGAAAAAATTGATTTTTTTATAAACAAATTTGATTTTTATAAACAAATTGGATCTTTGGATAGAAATAAGATATTGATAAAAATCCAACGGGGTTATCTTCGGTATATGTCCCTCTTGAAGGTAAGCTAAGAAAGTTTGCGATTTTTCACGTTTTTCATATAGATTTTCCTCTATCAATTTATAATAAATTTCCCTTTTAGCAAAAATAATTTAAAAATTTTTTACTCTTATCATTAGGGTCGGGCTATCTTCTAGAGATACAGAGCTAACTTTTCCGCCCTATAAAGTTTAATTTTACCCCATAGAAGCTGAGAGAGCTGAGAAAAATGGTCGATTTTTCAGCTTCTGTGTGGCCAAATTAAAAGTTATTAGGCGGAAAATTTAGATTATCATCTCAGGAATATATTCTAATAATAGTAGTAACTCTACAATTCGATCAAATTTACAAAGAGAGATACATGCAAAAAGTAACTTCTTTTACGGAAAAAATTCGAAAACAATACTCAATTTCTCAACTCCTATAGGGTCAAATTATACTTTATAGGGCGGAAAAGTTAGCTCTGTGTCTCTAAAAGATAGCCTGACCCTAAAGGTAAGAGGAAAAAATTGATAAATTATTTTTGCAAAAGGATAAAGATAAACAATTTTTTGCGTTTTCGGAAAATTTATTAGAGGAAAATCTATATGAAAAATGTGGAAAATCGCAAACTTTATTAACTTATCATCAAGAGGAATATGTACTGAGAAGCCGTTTGTTTATAAAAAGTAATTTTTTCAAAAAAAATAAATAAATTTTTGTGGAAAAAATCGAATATATCTCGGCTTCTATTAGATCAAATTGAATGTTCAAGCCCTCAAATGAAAGGTTTTGATGTTTTCTTTCAAATTTCTTTAGAATGTTTTAAATCGGTCGGATAGAACGCGAGAAATCTTTAAAAAACCATAAGAACGTCGAAAATGTTTGAATTTTGCAATATTTAAAATTGTTGCATTTTTTTAAGAAAAAGTCTGCATTTAACGGCATTTCTGCAAATGCTCACTTTTTTGTCTATCCCGACTGGGCTACAATTGCAAAAGTGCACGAGCTGGGGCTTCGAAATAGCTCCTCAACCGCCCTATTCTCCAGATTGGGCCCCTTCAAAATTGGCTTGGGCGAAGAAATTTTCGTCAAATGAAGAGGTAAGCATAGTCAAGAAATAATTGTTTTCCGAGGGAACAAACAAATTGAAATCTCAATCTCGAATATATTGGGCTGAACGGATGGAGCCTAAATTGTTGTGTTTATAAAAAATAGTATTTACCTTCTTTTTACAAGACCTTTCAATTCAAGTCCAGGCAATGAGGGTACATTCAAAGATTATAAATCAACGAGTTAAAATTAAATAAAAACAAAGGAACAGACAAGCTTCGATATCTATATGAAGGTGAATTACCAGCCACGTTGTTTTCAAACTCTAAGTGACAAAAAAAAACAAATAACGAAAATCAGGAACTACGTACATATTCTAAATGCGAAAACGATGCTACGTATTTTCCTTCTGTAACTCTAATGCAGCTTAGCGAAAATGCCTTAAAGGGGAAAAAAAACAGTCAAAATCTGAACAAAATTTTTACTACTTGTAAATATCAAAAAAATAGGATTAAAAATTTCATTTACAAAATTTGGTTATTATAAAATATATACCAGAGGTGACAACGACGCTGTCGTTAAAATTTGTACCATGGTCCTTCCAAAATAAAACACAGACAAAATATTATATTTTAATATTATTTATACCTAAACTATGAAGGTAATATTCACACTATGCATATCGTAAAAAATAAACGCTGCAGTATAATTTAAAAATTGTTCGATTTTGTACTTACAACAACGACTATTAATTTCTAAACTTAAACCCATATAAAATCCCTTAGCCAATTAAAAAACAACAGATAGCTTCGGTTTAGCTTCGTTTGGCTTATGTTTTTACGCTTATTAATTGTTTAATATCTTCGGAACACGTGTTCTAAGCTCCCAATAAGGGATTTTGTTTTATAAATGTTAATTGCCTTGGCAGCGTATGTGCAGAATAAATGGCAAAGGAGGGCTTCGGCGATACTAGTGTGGTTTCGGATTCACGTCGAAGTATTTTTATTGCAGGAAAAACAATTTAAAAATTAGTTAAATTTTTATTACTATTAATAAAACTGATATTATATCTACAGTGTCTTTCTAAAAGTTCCTATCTGTTGAGAAAATTTTTTTATTACGGGTTTTATTTGAGAATCAACTTTGGTATTACTTTCTGCTTACCATAAATAAAGGAAAAACATTACCAGGTAATCACAATACTTCCGTTGCAGGTAAAAATTAACTTTTCAAAAAAAAAAGACCGAAAATGTGTTATTTTTAAAAATTTCGATCATCAACTTAAAAAGGCTACTTTTTTCGGTAGTTTAAGTTAATGTGATATCATTAAATTAAACGTATGACAAATAATATGGTCACCATATTTTAAGGGTCGTGTACGGGATTATTTAGATATTCAATTTTTTAACAATGAGTAGGCTGAAAGGAACAAATTTCTTGGCTATAAGCGAGCGAGGTTTTGTATAATTAAAAATTCTTGATATTTTAAACATTTACACCAGGGTTAGATTAAGAGAAGGACACAAACTAGTATTATGACGTAACTGTAGATTATTTGTAAAGTTACGTTTTTTTTAAAGAGTGATCTACAATTACGTCAACGAATTTTTTTCAACACTTTTATATAAACCGACGTTTTGCACATATATATATATATATATATATATATATATATATATATATATATATATATATACTAGCCGTGCCCGCGGCTCCGCTCGCGTGGACTTGACTCGCCTTTATCGTCATTGCTTATTCGTTATGTTGATATTATTATATAGCTCAAGGGGCCTTAGAGGCTCATGGCTTGGTTGCATACTTGTCTCCACTTCTTTTTGTCTCCTGTTAGCTTTTCCCAGTGCGGGATTCCCATCAACTCCGCATCTTGCTTTACTGCCTGAATCCATGTAGATCGAGGTCTACCCTTGCCTCTTCTTCCAACTACTCCTCTTATTAGGGCTTGCTTTTCCTGTCTTTCTTTCATCCTTGCCAAGTGTCCCAACTATCTTAATCGCTGGCTTATTATGATTTGGCTTATAAGGGGTTTCGTATATAGGCATTTTAATTCGTAGTTTGTTCTTCTTCTCCACAGTCCCTATTCTTTCCTTCCTCCGTAGATTCTTCTCAAAACTTTCCTTTCCAACACCTCCGACGTCTCCTTTTCTCTTGCATTCACTTTCCACGTTTCACATCCATATGTCACCGTGGGTCTGACCACCCACTATCGTATATATTCTTTCTTTTGCTTTTCTTGATACATTCTTTGATTTCAATATTGGATTCATTACCCCCAAACTTCTCTGTCCTTTCGCTATTCTTTTTTGTATCTCCGTCCTTTCTTGTCCACTCTCTGTTATTGTTACTCCCAGATAATTAAATTTGTCTACTTTTTCAAACATATATCTTTTCCCTAAATTGTTATTTATATTTAAACTTTTGTTGTTTTTATTATCCTTCTTCTTTGCAATTTCCATGTATTTTGTTTTTTTCCTCATTTATCTTTAGTCCTCTCATCCTTCCCCTTTCTTTCTCCTACTTATGATTTTTTGAGGTTCTCTTTTGCTCTTGCAATCATTGCCACATCATCCGCATAGGCCAAGCATTGGCAGATTTGTTGGTATATCGTTCCATTTGTTTTTATTTCTGACTCCTGGATTATCTTCTCTAGTACCAAATTAAATAGACATGTCGACACTGGTTCCCCTTGTCTTAAATCCTCTCTTCACCTTAAACTTGTCTGATACTTTGCCCTCAACCAACACTCTATTTTCTGTGTCATTCAGGGTCATTCTCACCATGCGAATCAATTTACTTGGAATTTTTAGTTCTTCCATTATCTTGTAGAGTCCTTCTCTATTTACAGAGTCATAGGCTTCTCTGAAATCCACAAAGACCAAGTGTAGTGCCAAATTTTGTTTTAAGCTATTATCTTAGATTTGCTTAATCGAAAATATCTGGTCTGTAACCGATCTATTTTTCCTGAATCCACACTGGTACTCTCCCAAAATAGACTCGGCTTTCTCGGCTAGTCTGTTTTTGATAGTCAACACTACTATCTTGTACACGACATCCAGTAAGGCTATTGGTCTATAATTAGCACATATAGTTTTTTCTCCTTTTTTGTATATTGGACAAATGAGCGACTCTCTCCAGTTCACTGGCATCTTTTCTGTTTCTCATATTTCTTGCACCAACCAGCATATTTCATTTTCCAGATCTACTTCTCCAGCTTTTATCAGTTCTACAATTTCCACCCGGGGCCTTATTTTTTTAGGTTCTGAGTATTTCTCTTATTTCTTCTTTGTAGGATTTATTTGTGCCCTCCTGCCCTTCAGTTAATTTTGATTCCTATTTCTCATTCAACTCATTTTCAACTCCATTTAGTGTTTCTTTAAAGTATTCCCCCATCTATTCAGTCTTTCTGCGAAGCTTACTGCTAAACTTCCATATTTTTTCCTACATATTAGCATTTTGTCTCTATTTATTCCCCTTGTAGTTTATAAAAAAAAAAAAACATGTAAATCGGATAAGTGGTTCTTGAGTGCTAAGCGCAGTAATGGATAGACAGACAGACAGATAGACGTTACGTTTTATATATATTATAGATTTTATTTGACATAAATTAAATTAAAAATTAAAAAAAAATCACGTAAATCGGATGAGTTGTTCTCGAATGATAAGCACACTAATGGGCAGACCGACAGAGAGACGTTGCGTTTTATATATATTATATAGATTATTATTATTATTATATATCCTGGTCAGAGAACATATGTATGTATTTAAAAAATCACGTAAATCGGATAAGTGGTTCTCGAGGGCTAAGCGCACTAACGGACAGACAGGCAGACAGAGAGACGTTGAATTTTACATATATTATAGATATAGATTATTATTATTACTATATAACCTGGCCAAAGAATATATGTATGAATTTAAAAAAGACACGTAAATCGGATAAGTGGTTCTCGCCTGATAAACGCACTAATGGACAGACAGACAGACAGAGAGACATGGCATTTTATATATTATAGATTATAGATATTCTCTGATACATAATATTGTTCCAAATTTAATGGTTTAGGCTGTGTACTGCATGGGAACGCGCTACCGGCAAACTTTTTCCGACTTCAGTCACTATTATCGTCACTGCTCATTCCCTATGCTACCTATCGTAATAAAATATCTCCTATAACCTGGCCAGAGAACATATGTATGTTTTTAAAAAAAAAGTACGTCAATCGGATAAGTGGTTCTCCAGTGATAAGCGCACTAACGGACAGACAGACAGACAGAGAGACGTTGCATTTTATATATATAATATATATATATATATATATATATATATATATATATATATATATATATATATATATATATATATAAGTTATAGGTGTTATACGGCGCACATGCTGACATTGACAATAAAATGTTTTGAAATGTCAGTTCGAAGATTTTTTAGTGTTCCGTACGAAACCCGATTTTCTCCGAAATTATTTCTCATAGAAAGTTGAAATTTGGTAATAATATAGGAATTGATGGCCCCATCAGAGCCATGTAGTTTTGAAAGTTAAATTTTGACTTAAGGGGTTAGTTTTGGGGTGAAATTGGAAGTGAAAAAAAATTTTTTTACTAGGTCATCGAGTGTGGTGTCAAATGAAAGGCTGTGAAAACACGAGTAAAATATATATATATATATATATATATATATATATATATATATATATATATATATATATATATATATATATAATGTAATACTTGCGCGCACTTTTCTTTGTATTATTTTTTAAAAAATCGCGATAAATCGCTGTCCACCCGCCTTATCTCGAAAAAATTCTGGAATATTCTCCACGGGGTGTAGATTGAACGAAAATTCTCACGAGTGCATTACCTTCAATAATTTATTTGGTATATCGGTCATCGGTTTTCAGTAAAGATTGGAAGCAAACTTTGTTGAAAACTCATTTAAGGTGTGTTTTGTGAAGTCACTGATCATTTTATACCTCCGTAACAAAATTTTTTATTTTAAAAGTTCAACTTGCACTTGACTTTGACCGGTTATTTTAAATGGAAAGCCCTGTAAATTGCATGTATATTATTTTATTTTTGAGTCCTACTAAAAATTCTAGATATTATTTGTCTAACATACCATATGCCTAAATTGAACTATTATGGAATTATAGTCATTTGAAATTTAAAAAAAAAAAACTATTAATAAATACTCCAGGTTGCTCAAAATTACTACCGTTAACAGATAGGCCATGACCCAATCTGTCATAAACAGCCTAAACAGAGTTTTGCAAAGAATCCAGGGTGATCTGTGCTACTTCATATTGAATTCTTTGTTGTAAATCTTCAACAAATTACCCCCATAAAAAAATCGAGTGGCGTAAGGTCGGGACTCCCGTTAGGGATATCCAAATTATTTTCATCGGGAAAAGACCTGCACAAGTTGGAATAATTTGCTCTTGGAGTAACTGTAAATACCGCTGTCCTGTAAGATGTCCACAAATCCATGCCCACAACTTTATACTTTGTGGTCTTTGAGAATGGGTGTCGATTATCCAGTAGGGATTCTCAGTAGAACAGTACCGGTAGTTATACCTCTTAACTCTTCCGTTAAGACAAAATGTGGCCTCGTAAGAGGAAACAATATTATGAATTAGGTTATGATCATTATTGATTCGTTCCATCAAGACCTTGAAAAATTCAAGGCGTCTGGCGTAGTCATCTTCAGATAATTCTTACAACAGAATAGGTTTGTATAGATGCAATGTTTCTTCATTCGGTATACGAGTTAAGGTACCTTTACTTATGTTATAGGCAAAGCTGACGAGTGGCTATATGGGGATCATTAACAAAGTGATTCTTTCAGTTTCTGCTAAATGTACCATTATGATATTATGCTCAAATTGCAGTTTCACAAAATGCAGTAATAAACGTTTTCGTCAATAAATCATTTTTTGACGCGTTAAGTCGTTACCTGACAGAAAATGTTTAACACAAGTCAGCTAAAAAAGATTTTTTTAAATTTAATCTCCTTAATTTCAAAGATCAATAATTCTAAAACAGTTCAATTTAGATATATGGTATGTTAGACAAATAATACCTAGAATTTTTAGTAGGACTCAAAAATAAAATAATATATAGGGCTTTCCATTTAAGGAAATTTAAGATGGCGTAATTTCTTCGAATTGACATATATATATATATAACTTTTATTTAAACATTTTTTCGATACACTGATTAATAAATGCTGTGAAATCATTATTCCATACATATGGGGCACCCTATATACATATATATATATATATATATATATATATATATATATATATATATATATATATATATATATATACATATATATATATATATATATATATATATATATATATATATATATATATATATATATATATATATATATATATATATATACATACATATATATATACACATATATATATATATATATATATATATATATATATATATATATATATATATATATATATATATATATGTTGCCGCCTCATTATAAATAGTAAATCGAGCCACAAGATTTATTTCAGTATGTAGGTTAATGGTTGCAATAAATGGATGCGTCGCGAACAATTGATTCGGATTTTGATAAAAAAACCGTAACAGTTTCAACGTATGCAATGCTTGACACAAGTTTGTTATTTTATGTAATAAGAAATTATCAGCATTTTAAGTTTTTTAATTTATAAAAGTCTAATGGTGCAGAAAAAAAAAACTAATTTTTTTCAAGCCTTTAAGAGTAATTCACTACAGAAAATTATGAACAAAAACAATTTTCTATCCAAGGTCAATAATCATCATTTTTAGTATTCCGCACTTATCACTTCGGTGTCTGTCCGTCTGTCACACCCGATTTTCTCCGAAGCTATTCGACATAGAAAGTTGAAATTTGGTACTAATATAGGAACTGATGGCCTGATCAGAGCCGTGTAGTTTTGAAAGTTCTATAATCATCATTTTTTTTAGTATTCCGTACTTATCACTTCGGTGTCTGTCCGTCTGCCACACCCGATTTTCTCCGAAGCTATTAGACATAGAAAGTTAAAATTTGGTACTAATATAGGAACTGATGGCCTGATCAGAGCCGTGTAGTTTTGAAAGTTAAATTTTGTCTTAAGGGAAGGTTTTGGGGGATTAAATCGGAAGCGAAATTTTTTTTACCAAGTCATCGAGTGGGGTGTCAAAGGAAAATTTGTAAAAACACGAGTTCAAAAATGTATATAATGTAATACTTGCGCACACTTTTCTTTGCGTTATTTTTAAAAAACCGCGAAAAATCGCTGCCTTATCTCCAAAAGTACTGATCAAAAAATTTGGAAAAAATTCTGGAATATTCTCCACAGGGTGTAGATCGAACGAAATTTATCATGAGTGCATTACCTTTAATAATTCATCTGGTATATTAAAAAAGATTTCAAGGTCATCAGTTTTTCAGTAAAGATCGGGAACAAACTTTGTTGAAAACTCATTTGGGATAGGTTTTGTGAAGTCACTGATCATTTTATACCGCCGTAACAAAAAATTTTATTATAAAACCAATCAACGTACGGACACTAATTGAGCAAGTTCACCTTGCACGTGATCGGTTATTATTAAAGAAATTATTTAAATTTTATTTTAGTTACATTATCGACTCAACCATTCGGGTATATAAGTTGTCATTATCTGTTAGAAACTGCTACAATTAATAAAATTTTTAAAAAATATTCGATAATAAGCGAACACGGTGTAGATTCAACAAAACAAGAGAATAAAAACACTTTTCACATAAAACTGGTGATATAACGTTAACTGTTTATCCTTAGTTTACAAAAAAAATTTTAACTATAGAAAATTTGAATTTCTAAAAAACTGGCATTCGATTCATAACAAGAAACCGTAGATAAATATATTTGATTTTACCGGACTAACCAAATTTAATTAATTAATTAACTCCACCTGGGGCGGCTGTAGGTGGATTGAGTAGTTTACAGTTGTCACTGCCGGTCCCAAGCCCGGACAAAGGAGGAGGGTTGTAGCGGTAGGCCAGCTCCCTACCCTATGTAAAAAAAGCCTCTGCTAAAAAACCTAATCCAAAGCCTCGGAATCGAACGGATATATGAAGACGAAAACAGCAAAGAAGAAGGACAATTATTATGTGGTACATGGAACATACAAGGTCTCTCCAGGAAAGTAAATGAAGTTGTAAATGAATTAGAAAATCTTCGAGTCGAAATTGCAGTACTGACGGAAACAAAGAAGAAAGGAAAAGGCTCCGAAAGTTGGGGGAATTACGATCACTTTTATAGTGGAGTGCCCAAAGAAGATAGAGCAAAACAAGGCGTATCCATACTAATACACAGAAAACTGAGGAAATTCATAACCACCTGGGAACCGATTAGTGAAAGAATCATAAAGATGAATCTCAAAATACTAGGTAATAACACAACCTTACTGGGGGTATACGCTGTCAACGACGACGATCTGGCTAATAACAAGGATTCATTTTTTGAACAACTAAATGAGGAAATATGCAAAATTGGAACATCAAGAGAGATATTACTTTTGGGTGATCTAAGTGGAAGAATAGGAAGGAAAGAACAGGATAAAGTGGTAGGAAAATATGGCGAAGAAGGTACTAACAACAACGGAAGAAGAATTATAGAGATTTATGAACAAAACAACCTTACAATATTAAACGGACACTACCAGCATAGGGATATTCATAAATATACGTGGAGACAAACAACAAGAGATTTAAAAAGTATTATCGACTATATGATAATACGTCAGAGATCTAGATTAAACTTCCTAGATGTAAGAGTCCAAAGAGGGGCTTCATGTGGCAGCAACCACTACCTCGTGAAAGGAAAGATAACCTCACGAACAACATGGGAAAGCAAACTGGAAGATACAAGTACACAGCACACAACAAGTGAAACAACAATAAGATATAATACAGACAGCTTACAAAATGAAAGTATCAGAAATCTATACAAGAGTAGACTGGACCAAAAGATACAACGGACGGGATTTGTTAATATAGAAGAAGAATATAAGTATATAAAGGAATGCCTACACGCAGCCGCACTGGAAGCATTAGAGTACCAAGAGAAAAGGGAAAAACAGCAAAAACCATATTGGTGGGATGAAGAAATTAAATGTGAAATTGAAGAAAAACGGAAAAGCTATCACAAATACTTAAGTTCAAAGAGCACAATCGATAAAGTAAAATACAAAGAATCCCAAGCTAGAGTACGCAAAATGATTAGTGACAAAAAGAACAACCAATGGGAAAAGACATGCTCAAGACTCAACACTTACATAGGAGGAAGAAAAAGCACAGAAAGCTGGAGACTTCCTAAAAATATGAGAACAGAACGGAAAAGAGAAATCTTCTCAACAATAACACCAGAAAAATGGAACCAATATTTTACAAATATGCTAACAGAAGATAGACCAGAGTTCAAAAATACCCAACATGAAAACCCAAATATAGTTATACGAGGATCCCCAATAAGGATAACAACATCAGAAGTTAAAGAAGTATGTAAAACGCTAAAAAATGGTAGAGCTCCAGGACCAGGAAACATCCCGGGAGAGATAGTAAAATACGGAACTGGAAAGCTATTTAGCGCTTTGAGGAACTTATTCCAAATATGCATTAACACATCAGAAGTACCTGAGTAATGGAAAATATCATACATATCAACAATTCATAAGAAAGGAGATAAAAATAATTGCGATAACTATAGGGGAATAACGGTTACAGGATCTATTAGCAGAATATACGGAAAAATACTTAAAAATAGAATAGAAACGGAATACGCGGACGTAGAAGCTGAAGAACAGGCAGGCTTTAGAGCAGGAAGACCATCTCTTCTCACTGACACAAATCCTAGAAAAGAAAACCGCATTTGACCAGGAAGTCCATGTCTTGTTTGTTGATTTAAAAAAGGCCTACGACAGCGTGCCCCTAATGAGATTGTGGGAAACACTACAACAGAGTAATGTAAGCACCGAAATAATTAAAGCCGTAAAATCCTTATACCAAGACGCAAGAAGTAGTGTGAAAACCAAATATGGTATAACAACAGGTTTCCCGGTCACAAAGGGTCTCAAACAGGGCTGCTGTATATCCCCAACGCTATTTAAAATCTATTTGGAGAGTGCACTGAAGAACTGGAAAAGGAAATGCAGCAGTATGGGATTACCACTGGATGACGATACTACATTGTACACGCTATCATTCGCAGATAACCAGGTAGTAGTCGCTCAGGACATCGATGATATGGAATACATGACACGAAAACTTATGGAGGAATATGAAAAATGGGGTCTAGAAGTCAATATTAAAAAGACCAAGTACATGTGCGTCGGACGACAACAGCAGGACTTGAAACTGGCCACAGGACACACCATCAAACACTGTGCCAGTTATAAGTATTTGGGAACAAGAATATTTAGGGATGGAACACTGGAAGAAGCAATATTCGAGAGGAATATCCAGGGAAGAAAAGCGATTGCAATGCTTAATAGTATACTATGGGACAAAAACATAACCATTGAAAATAAGAAGAGAATTTACAACTCAATAGTGAAAAGTATAATAACTTACAGCTCCCAGGTGTGGCCATTAAAGGAAAGAACAGAAAAAATACTAAAAGCTACAGAAATGGATTTCTGGAGACGAGCAGCCAGAAAATCCAGAAAAGACCGCATACCAAATGACACGATAAGGCGAGCTTTAGAAATAAAGCACGATATAGTGGACGAAATCAGAACCCAACAGTTGGTATGGTACGGACATGTACAGAGAATGTCACAAGACCGACTACCTAAAAAGATTTTAAATTGGAACCCTCATGGAAAAAGAAAGCGAGGAAGACCACGCCAAAGCTGGAGAGCAGGAATCAACAAGGAAGTACTAGAGAGAGATCTGGAGGAGGAGGGATGGAGAAACCGGGAGGAGTGGAAATTAGGCATCGGAAGACGGAAGACGTTATAAAACCGATTGATATATATATACCAAATTTAATTTACTTATAGGTTATTTGATAGTTAAAACAGTAATGTTATTGTTAACTGTAAAATTACTTATTAATATTTCATACTAACAATAGTTACCTGTGTTTTAAGTACGGGAATTTAAAAAATAAAAAATACTTTTGAAATATTGATTTTGGGGTTTATCAGTAAATTTCATCGTTAACTTAAAATTTGTTTAATTTTTTCTTTCTCTTTCCCCTATTTGCAATCCTTGTTCTCCTTGTTACCCCTTTCAATCATTACTGGTTAAGTAAAAAGCATGAAGTATGCTATGCGATTGACATCATTAGAAAGAGAATAGGATGGGTTTTCAAATGATACTAAAATCCGCAAAAGTATATGAACACTAAGGATTCGTGTTAAATGAAGCCAAATAGTTTGTGTCGATTTTTTGCTCCCAGTGTATATATGTAGTACTAATACAATAATAAATTAAAAAAGAAACGAAACGCATCCTACAAGAATGACTGGAAATTATTAATACTATTATTAACAAAAAGCAAAAAAGAAATAAACAACTATTAAGGAGGAAACATCATCAAAGAACGTTAAATTAAGAAACTCTTTACTATTGCAAAAAGACCTTCGCCTGGAAATTTATCCAGTTATGTTGTGGAACTAAATTTCCGACTTTGATTCGCTCTCTATATTTATTGACCATTACATATTTTACGACGTGTTTACATATATTACACTTACTTTGAATTTCGGAGGCCATATTAAAAGGTTGCGGTTCGAGAGTCGTAAAGATATGGAACTTCTCAGAATTACATTAAATAATGAAATCCGCTCAGAAATAGACCTATTAGTCTATAAAACTTCAAAGTACTAGACACGTTCAACTAGAAACATAAAATTTACCTCTAAAATCTTTTTAAAACCCACACGACACACGGCAAGAGAACTTTCAACAAGGTAAGTTGTCATTTATTTTGCGAATCTGTCACTGTGATAGTCATAAGATCTACGATCTTCCTGCTTTAAAATCACGATAAGAGTTGAATGTGGAGTTGAATATAGAACAAGTTTTGGAAATGCAAACGGTTAAACTGGCGGAAATGAACTTATCAAACAGCATGTAAATTATTTTACACTCCTGGACAAAATTAACGCAACAATATATTAAATCATACAAATCTCTATAATGAATTAATTTTAATAATTTTTTATGAACATTGGTTACACTAAAAGGTAGAAAAAACTTATTCGGATACTTTAAAAGTGAATTAGCTAAAAAATTTCTCTATAAGATTCGAATTAAAATTATTCTTAAGACCTAATAACAAAATCGTTGAAATTATGTAATAACGAAAAAAATAAACTGGGACACTAGTAGCAAAATTAATGGTGTAACTGGGACACTAGTAGCGTGTGTTGCCTCCTCTACTTCGGATGACAGCGTTTATGCGCCTAGGCATGCTTGTAATTAAATTTTGGATAAAATCTTGAGGAATTTGCTTCCGTTCTGTGATAACTGCATTTTCAAGTTCCCTCAGGTTTCTAGGTGCAGGTATATGACGATTCACATTTTTCTTAAGATGATCCCATACATGTTCTATCGAATTCAGATCCGGGCTTTTTGGTGGCCATTGCATAATCGGTATATTAACTTGATTAAGATAATCGAGTACCTCCCTAGCCACGTGAGGTCGAGCGTTGTCTTGCATAAACCGGAAATTGGGCCCCACAAAATGACCGAAAGGCATCACATGTTCTATTACAATATTCTCAAGATAGTAGTCAGCATTCATGGATCTCGTACAGGACTCGACAGGAACTAACTCTGTGCGAGCATCAAAGCAAATGCCATCCCAGAACATAACAGAGCCACCGCCGAATGGAATCCTTGCAGAGATATTGCAAGGAGCAAACCTCTCTCCTGGTCTTCGCCATACTCGCTCACGACCATCCGGATGTTTTAGAGTAACCCTAGTTTCATCTGTGAAGAAAAACTTTTTTCCAATGATCCACAGACCAGTTTTCATGATTTCGAGCAAAACGTAACCTGGCAACTCTGTTCTCTCTAGTAAGCAAGGGCGCAGTGGCTGGTCTCCTACTGTTTAATCCAGCTTTATTTAACCGTCTTCTAACTGTTTTAGAAGAAATTGTGACATTGCGAACAGCTTCGAGTTCGTTTCTTATTATAGAACTAGTAGTGACAGTCCTGTTTCTTAAAGCATATTGTCTTATAAAACGTTCATCTAGGTCACTAGTGCATCGCTTTCGCCCTTGCCCTAGCCTTCTAGAATAAGTTCCTACTTCATTCAAGCGTCTTACCATACGACTTATTGTGGAACGATGTTTGCCTAACAAATTGGCAACATAACTCTGACAATATCCCTCGTCCAATAAAACTGAGGCTCGCACTACCTCATGTTTAGTTAAATTCCTTGTTCGATTCATTTTTCTAATTCTTTTTGGTCAAAAATAAAACAGTCTACCACAAAAACGTATTACTTTGAAAAAGGGAACAACTTATAAGCTTACTTTTAAAGAAAATCTATCGCATTATTACAGAAAATTGTTTATCTTCTAAAAGATTCTTTAAAACTGTAAATCTAAACGAATTGTTTTGATTTCGGTCATAAACAACGAAACAAAATATGCATAGCCTACTATTCAAATACTCGATAAACTTTAAAACTGACATAAGAAAAAGATAAATTAATTTTAAGATTGTTGCGTTAATTTTGTCCAGGAGTGTATTTACTTTCGCTGTTAACAGGAAGTATTGTATTAGTAAAAAATTACACTCCGAAGGTTTTATTTTCTTCTGGTGTTAGGTTTTAGATCACGAAAAGCATATTTTTTCAACTTTCAACTTCATAATAAATAATATTAAATATCGCAAAAAATAATAATCTAGCCGCACATTATAAAAAAGAATTATTTTCATTTACCCATAAAAAGGTTTTTCTTAGCATATCCGACAATGTTTTAGTCTGTATATTCCACACTTGAATTATATTATTTAATATACACACGTATTTCGTTAGCAAAGAGCATACATTTTTTTCAATGTAATTTTAAAGGAGAGGATTGTCGTTTTTTAATCATTAAATACCTTTTTTGATTATTTCAACAAGGTAAATTCCTAATTTTTTTAAAATTAATGTTTCATCATGAAGTCGTCTGTTTAATAGTGATCTTGAATTAACAATAAAGAAGTGAATAAAGTTTCTACGCGGAATGAGGAAATTTGTTAAAGAAAATAAATGTGAAAATTAAATCTGGATAAAAACAAATCATTGTTAAAATGTCAACTGCCACTCATAGAGAACGCTCTCTGAAAAAACACGAGAGCCACAAACAAATGAATGAAATGCCAGATTAACCCGAAATGGCAAGTGGTTCAGAAAATGTAATGCTACAATCTTTAATCAAAAAACTAGTCACATGCCCTGCCTTAAATTTATTAAAAAATTGAACATTTCGAGCTCTTTTAAACTTTCTAGTTTTAGAATATTCGTTTTTCTATCGGAAAATTTAATGTGACACCTGTAGTTTATAATGTTTTTCTCTTCTTACTTTCTTCGCTGTGATCTGAAAATTAAGGATGCTCCCTAATTTTCCTTATCGATCCTGTCCGAGCAATTCAATATTTTAGTTACTCCTCGTCGAAAGCGTCTCCAGCCAAATTCCTTAAACCACACTCGACACAAGATATGATAGTGTAACACATACTTAAATGAAACATCTGTGGATTCTTTTAGTGCTCTATGTCATAAAAAATGGTGTAAGGTAATGTTTCAAAGACAAAGGGGGTATTGTGTGAGAAGCTTCAATGTTTAATGTGTTTATAAAGAAGCAATCAAAATAAAAATAAGATAGGAAGACATTTGGAATTGTAAATCTGTTTAATTTTATTATTTCTCTTTGTTATACTTTCAAGTGTTTTAAAATTAAGTTGATGGGCACGCATCTAAATCATATATCTGTAATAGCGAAGAAATTTTATTTTCATTCTGAGGGCATCGTTTTCGCCCGTTCTCACCCGTATCTATCTCTCTACCAACGAAAATAGACTCCAGGGGCTAGATCCGATGTAGAAGCGCAGTTAGTCTTCAATACTAAGCCTGATTACCTACCCTACTGGATCTCAAGTCATAAGAGAATACATTTGGCGTTTTCATAAAGGATAAGGAATGCTATCTAGGGTCACTTGTCTCTTTTTACTTTCCTTGCCAGAGTATTGTATTCATGAAAAAAATTCACTTTAAAATGTTTGCTTTTTTTCACGTTTTAGGGTTTTTAGATCACGGAACACATAGTCACTCATTGCCGTTGATCCAATTGGCTCTCGGCCTATTGGCAGGATAACCCTCGAACGAAATGAGATATCAATTTCAAACTTGGTGCATAGATATTACCTAATGTGAAGGTTGAAACCGAGGGGGAATAGGGTCGATAAATTTTATGTTTTAATAGTAACTCTTCCTCTTTTTTGTTAAAATAACAATTAAATATCATGCTTTAATATTTATAGTAAAACATATAGGGAATTAAACGGGTGAGGGAGGATATTAGAGGGGTTGAGTAAAGTAACTGGAACTAAATCGAAGGATACCTCTGGGATGGACGGCTTACGGTAAAATGAAGAAAGTCTTTCAGTCCAAGCTACCTTTAAAAGTTAAAAGTGAAGTATATAACGAATGCATTCTACCAGTAACAACATATGGTAGAGAAACTCGGGTTCTGACACGGAAAGTTATCTTCCCTCAAGTGGAACTGGGTTTGGCCATGTGGCCAGAAATACTGATAACTAGAGAGGAAAAATGACCAGATGGAGACCGTGGGGAAAAAAGAAGTACTGGCAGACCTCAACAACGTTGGTATGAAGATACTAAAAAATCAACGGGGCTCAATTGGTATCAAATTGCTCAAAACGGGAATCTATGGAAGAACATGAGAGAGGCCTATATCCAAAGGATAAAGAATGACTAGATGAAGAAGAAGAAAGAAGATGTCCTTTTTCGGGTTTCTGAAGTTGGGAAATTCAAAAATTGGGTAGTTTTTCATTACCTTCAATTTTAACTCAAGAAGAGGCTGAAAGGGCAGGCGGTTGTTTAATATTCTATAATTTAAACAGCATTTGGGACAAATTTTAGGCATATTACTTATACTAAATATATCAGGCGTTAAAGGGGTGGGGTAGGGGGTGAAAAGGTTCCTGATAACTGATACCTTTTATTGATAAATTAGCTAGTTTTTTATACTATTACTATTATACAATGATATGGTTAGAGACAGACTGTACAAATTGGATCTTAAGATATACACATGATTGGGACCTAACTAATTTAGCCTAGGTAAGGAATTTATATAATTATGTTGAGAGAATTAGAGATATTTGAATTTAAGATATTTTAGGAACAGAAAACCATGTTCATGACAAATGACAATACCTGCGTTAAAGAAGCAATAGTGAACGTTAAAAACGGGAAAATCACAAGAACAGATTCATACATATATTTTGGACAAAAAATAGTTATATCTAAAGAAAACTTGAGAGAAGATGTATCAAGGAAAATATCATTAGCTTGGTCAGCGTTGGGCAAATTGCAGAACATCTTCCTTTTCAATGTTCCAAACAGATTAAAAGTTAACAGATTTGATTAATGCGAATTACCAGAGCAATAGAAAGGAGGATGTTGGGTGTATGATTGAGGGATAGGCTGACTAATGAAGAACTTCGAAAAAGGTCCAAGATAATTGATGTATCCGAGAGAGTGAGTGGATTGAAGAGGAGCTGGAAGAGTCACTTCGCTAGATACTCTAATAATTGATGGAGCCACAGAATTATCAACTGGAATGGAAAAATTAAACAATTTTTTTTTTATGGGTCTAGCACACGTGCTGCAGGGAAGTCCCTAAAGCGCTCCAGGAGCGGCATGTGTGCGAAAAAAAGCGATTCACGTTGTTTTTGAATCGCTGTAAATTGTACTCGGTGGAAAACACAGCGCTGGGCAAATTATTCCAAAGGGATGATGTTCTCCATATAAAAGACTGCTTGAAAAGCGTTGTACGCGGAGTAACAAGCTCAACCTTATACGGATGTGAAGCACCAGCGCGACGTGTATTTCCAACAAGCGCCGCTTTGGGAGGAATTAAGCGGGCTACATCCTTCGAACACTTTCCATCAAAATACTTGTAGAATAGACTCAAGTCGCCAACCGTTCTTCGATGTTCCAGCGAATCAAGGCCGACGGTCACTTCCGGGTCTCCAATCAGACGGACAGCTCTTCTCTGAACAGAATCCAACAAATGCAGCGAATGTTTGGGAGCGGAGTCCCAAAAGTGGGAGCAGTATTCCATAGTTGGTCGAATTTGAGCTTTGTAAAGAATTAACAGTTGTTGTGGGGTGTAAAGCTTCCTGGTTCGAAATAATATTCCCAACTTTTGAGAAGCTTTCATTGTTATGCCTGCAACATGTTCATGCCAGGACATATTTGCTCTCAAACTAACGCCCAACAAATTGAGCGACGATGCTAGGGGAATGGAGTGCCCAGACATAATCATGTCGGGTTCAACAACTTCAACTTTTTTAGGAAAAACTACCGCCTGGGTTTTTGTAGCGCTAAATTCCACTTGGTTACTGTCACCCCAAGATAGAATTTCTTCCAGGTCTTTAAGTTGAACGACCTCCTGCTGTCTGGGGATATTCGCCTGAGCAGCCGATGTCCGAGCGTTCAAGGTGAATAAAGAGGCAAGCGTACTGTCATCTGCAAAGGTGTAGATTGGATTCCCGGTCTTTTCCAGCAGATCGTTAATGTAAATGAGAAAGAGAGTAGGAGACAGTATGGAGCCCTGGGGCACACCGCCGTTGATAGTGAAGGTGTTCGTCGACCGCCACTCGTAAAGAACGCTCTCTGAGGAAACATGAGAGCCACAAACAGAACCTTTCAGACATACCACAAGAGCGTAGCTTAGCCAACAGTCCATCGTGCCAAACACGGTCGAATGCCTTGGATATGTCAAGAGCAACCGCTCGAGATTCTCTAAAGTGTTCAATTGCATTGTTCCAAACATGTGTTACATAAGTCAGAAGATCTCCTGTTGATCTGTATTTACGAAAACCATATTGGTGATCGCTAATAATATTGAATCGTCCAAGATATTTTAGAAGATGCTGATTGATAACCTTTTCCATGACTTTCGATATTATTGAAAGCAGTGCGACTGGTCGGTAGTTATTTAGCAAGATTTTCTTGCCTTTTTTAGGTATCGGCTGAACCGTGGCACATTTCCAGCAGAACGGAAAAATTCCCTTTCTGTAGGATAGGTTAAAAAAATCTACAGAAAACTGGTGTTAGTTCCCTTGCACAGTTTTTGAGAACTATGGTAGGTATTCCGTCAGCGCCAGAAGACTTTTTGGTGTCTAGCTTCATTAAAATACGCTTTATGATACGCTATCTGAAGACAACATCGAGCATTTCTGACTGCAATATGGGAATAGTAGGTGGTGTTTTTACTTGGAAATGTGTTACGATTTATGGTGTTAGGATTTTCACGCCATTGTCGGTAGGCAATATGTTTAGAAGCAACAGCTTCTTTGCATTTTCGGTCAAACCAAGGCTTGCCGTTGGAGGGGCATTTCTTCGAAGAAGGGATGCAAGCTTCCATACCAGCCAAAATAACATCGGAGACCTCCCTGGCGCAGTCAGGTGGGTTATCGGATCGAAAACAAACGTCCGTCCAAGGGAAAGTTCGAAAATATTCCATGAGATCTTCCCATTTAGCAGATCTGTAGTGCCAAATCTTGCGCGGCCTAGGCGCCTCCCTGTCACTGATTTGCAGGATACTCGATGTCGAAAGCAGTTTAACGTCGGAATAACCTGACGGCGGATTTACGGTGACCCTATAAATCTCCGGATTGGTGGTTAAAAACAGATCAAGACTGGCGAACTCCCCGTCTCGATCAGGGATCCGTGTTGGTTCATCAATAAGCTGAGTTAAGCCACACAATGCCCACAAACCTGATGGTTTGACGACATCAAAAAACTAAGGGGATACAGCATAAAGACAAGAAATTCAAACTTTAAGCCTACAATTTATAATACAGTTATATTTCCGTGTTAAGAACAATAATGTTATATTCTTAGAACAGAAGTTCCTTACACCCAAAAAGCGTTTTCTTAAAATACACATGAATGTTTAAAACTCTATTTACTTTATAAATTATTACTGAACCGCACGTTATGTTTTCCAAAGGGGCAGTTAAACCCGATATACCGGCAATAACGGTTATTTTCGAAAAGAAAGCGACTTAAAATTGTGAAAACCGTGACTCGGGAAACACATGTTTGCATATTGTCGATCCGGAAAACTGATGTCTATATTGTTTTTAAGTGGTTTTCGAAATATTTTCAGCGACTTTAATTTGTTTGTTTTCGTTATTTTTAAAGTAAAATAAGCACATTTTTGAAAAAAAAAAATTGTTATCTACTTTTGTAAAATACTGGGTTTATCGTTTGGTTGACAAATGGTAGTACAGGTTTAGGATATGTTACACAGTTACAGCAAATCTGTTATGTTATTATCTTCTAGAAACTGAACAGTTTATTGGAGGTTCTTTTTTATTAACAATATTCTACCCCCGGTGGTAAATGGTAAAGTTCCACTGTAGTTAAGAGTTTAGTGTATTGTAAGGGGTTTAAGCTTTTAGTACAAGAGGGTTTGACGCCTCTCTGCTCTTCCTAAGTAGTTCCGCCTTTACTGCTATCTTCTTACTTTGTATAAAAAACGCAGCTTAAATCCATATGTCCCTTCCAACCCTTTGAACCTGGTTACGTCACCACCAATAATCAGTGTATCAAATGAGAAACCGTACTACTAATAATTAATTTTATAGCATCTGTAGATTTCCTGTTTTTTTAATTACCAGGTGTACCTTAATTACTTTTCGTGGTCTTCGTTTTAGCGGAGTGGACTAGTCTAGGTGCCAAAAGAATAATGTGGGTGTTTTTCGTGTTCCTGGCATCGATTTCACATCCTTATTTCAGAAAAGGTTATGAAATTATTCTACAAAGTCTGAAAGTTGTCAGAGGATAGGTTTATGGCTGCGTTAAGATCATTCAAAAGAACTATTGCCCCTCCTGTTTTCCTTAATAAAGTCATCGTTATTTTGTGACCTTCAAGCAGGTCATTTAGGTGGGTCTTTTTAAGGCTTAGGTTACATAAGATGTTTCGGACAACCTGTATAAGAAACTTTGGTTTTATTACCGGGCACCCACTTATGTCCTTGACCACTTTGACACCTTTTTATATGGCTTTACGTGTAAAGTAGAATCTCTTTTCAACGAGGTCTTTTCTTAGCTCTTTTTATATTCTGATTTCCAGAACTCTCTTCACGATAATACGTAAAGAATTTGTCCTCAGTTGGCGATTAAATATGACATTCTTCTTTTTAGCCTTCCAAGAGCTTGGCTATGCATGTGAAGTCTTATGTAGATTCTAACTCCTTTGGATAGTGTTCCAGCTCGGCTTAACAAAAGGTTATTTTTCTCGAAAGCTACTGTCATCACGTTGTAGTTTTCTTTTGGTCTTAACACTATTGGAGGGTATTTGTTCTCTTCTTGTTTGGCTGGATTGAGGGGCATCGAGAGAAGGTGTCTCACTCCTTTTTTTAGTGGTATGTCTAACCTATAATATGCCTTGCTTATTTGGTAGTTGTCCTAATACCTGTGTGTTAAAGGCTTCTCTGTGCCTCAATGTCTAATTCTATGTTTCTGGGTTTTTTTTGTTTGTGGCTTCGTTTGTTTTTGCATCTTTCTCTTAGTGTGGTTTAATAAAGTCGTAGGGTCCTCTTGCTTTCATGTATTATATTTTTCTACCGTCATTACTTCTCAAGTCATATTTAGCTATCGCCCTTTAGTTTTCCTTCAGCTCGCTTCTAAAAAAGGTTAAATTCTTTTTGTGTGAGTTTTACCTTGCTGCTGCTCACAGGTCAACAACAACTGACTGACTATCTACTAAATAAGTAATTTACTTTCTGAAATAAAGATATTTTAGGTATATTGTTATAATTTCCCGAATATTTAAAAAAGAATCTCCCAGAAACTATTCCCTTAATTAAATATCTTCGTGACCGTTTTTATTTTCTTCAAATAAGCTTAAGCTGTCCCCTTTGCTGAAAGTAAGCAAAAATCCTGTGTTCATTAAAACGGTTTTTTCATAATCAAACAGACCGAATGAAAACATCGCCGTCCGCTTTTTTTGTATCAGGTAAATCTGTACGAAAGAAAAACAAAACTCTACAAAAAACGAACATCTAAAACTGTGAACAGGGATTTAATATAGACTAAAACAACGTCGCCTTCGGGATTAACACACAGTTTAATGAGGACCCAGTAAAGTAAAATGAGTGTGGGAATCTTCCACCTGGGTTATATACAGATATGACTGTTTCTCTTAATAGGAAGAAATTTAGGTCCTCAGTAATGTTTTTAAAACCTTCCAGTTTTTACAAGGTATAATGACATGTTAGAATCCGACCGTTGCGTTAGTAATTTCACACATGTACGCGGCCTTGGAATTTATTTTTATGTCTAGAATAAATTACGTAAAATTGTATTATTGATATACATTTACGTTTATGATTTTTTTGATGAAAATGCGGTTTTGAACTGACTGATCTGTCCCTGTTTGTAATCAATGGCGGATAGTATTCCAAAAACTTGTAAAAATATCTCATTTTTGTCTGCTTTGTGGGCAGACTGTACGAGAACCTTATAAAAATGTTCGTATTTGTACTTATTTCTGTGTCAAATATTTAGAGTCTTCCCAGTCTAGGGAATAGTTATCTTCTAGATAAAATGTGTTTGGGAACAGAACCCTGAACATGACAGCAGTATTGGATCGGATGGTGAAATTTGATATTTGTACAGGATTAAAAGTTTTTGTGGATTGTACAGATGTATAGCACAAACTAATATTGAGCATTTGAGTCCCCAACATAATTACGTCAGGGTACAATAAATACTTGGAATTTGTATAGAGTTACCGTCTATTTGGTTACTGCGACTGCATGACCGAATTTCTTCTAGGTTTTTGTTAAGTTGTATAAGTTCCTGCTGTCTGTGTTTATTGGCATGAGCAGCAGCCATTAGCACAACCATAGACAGAATTTTCAGTTTTTTTTCCAGCCAATTGTTAATGTGAAGAAGAAAGAAAGTGAGAGAGAGTATAGAGTTCTGGAGTACACTGGCGTTGATAATGAAGATGTCAGAAAGCGAAGTTAGGATACTTATAGTCATTATTTTCTTAGCATGTTAAACAACATTTGTTCAACTTATTTTAGTTTGCCAGGTTTTTACTGGTAGTATTGGTCACGAAAAATATAGTCTTCCATTTCTATCGGTCTGCCGGTCGACCTGTTGGTACGATAACTCTAGAACGAAATGCGATATTAACTTCGCATTCATTGTACGTAAGGATGGAACGTATTGTTTTTGAGCCATATGGCTTAACCAAAAGTTGATGAAAGGGGTGGGGATCGATAAATTTTGAGTACTTTCAATAACAATATGAGAATTTTCTAGGATTTTTATTAAGATAATGGATTAATTTTAAGCACGATTCTTTATTGTTAAACATATAAAGAATTAAATGAGTGGAGGAGAATGTTAGAAGAACTACTTCACACATATCGTTTATATGTCCTATTCAAGATTTTGGAAAATTGTGTTATTTTTTTTCACTAATTTCAATTTTACCAGATATAGTATGCAGAGGGAAATGTCAGATTGAGTAACAAATTCTTTTGCTCTACTTGTAGTTTGGACTAATATATATCCTTCCATGAACCACCTATTATTTAAAATATTGACTTATTCTGAGACCACTAAAGGAAATATACCAACTCCAGGAGGAATTAGACAAGTAAACAGTCTCAGTTCATTTTTATTCAATCTTTTAATTGGCAAAACAATAGAAGACGTAGAGTCATTAGGAAAGGGCTACAGAATGGGTAACAATAGAATTAGACTGCAGACGACGCAGCGCTGATTGCCGAAAATGAGGACGATCTACAGAGACAACTTTTTTAAATTTTATCAAGCCTGTCGTCAGCTTAATATACAGCTTAAGTATATCTACTGAAAAGACCAATAACATCCCTATTGCCAAAGACTCCATCAGGTGCAAACATGTTACCTAACATAGTAAAATATAGCCTATAACCTGGCCTCAAGAACATATGTATGTTTAAAAAAAAAAACATAAATCGGGTAAGTGGTTCTCCAGTGATAAGGGCACTAATGGACAGACAGACAGACAGATAGATATAGAGAAGTTGCATTTTATATATATTATAGATATAAATTATTATTATTATTATATAACCTGGTCAAAGAATATATGTATGAATTAAAAAAAAAACACGTAAATCGGATAAGTAGTTCTCGCGTGATAAACTCACTAATGGACAGACAGACAGACAGAGATACGTTGCATTTTATATATATTATAGATGTTATAAAATATATATCTATAACCTGGTCAGAGAACATATGTATGAATTTAAAAAATCACGTAATCTGATAAGTGGTTCTCAAGGGATAAGCGCACTAACGGACAGACAGAGAGACGTTGCATTTTATATATATTATAGATATATATTATTATTATTATATAATCTGGCCAAAAAATATATGTACGAATTTAAAAAAAGACGTAAATCGGATAAGTGGTTCTCGCGTGATAAACGCACTAATGGACAGACAGACAGAGAGACATTGCATTTTATATATTATAGATTATAGATATTCTCTGCTACATAATATTGTTTCATATTTAATGGTGTAGGCTGTGTATTGCAAGAGAACGCGCTAGCGGCAAACTTTTTTCCGATTTCATTCACTATTATCGTCACTGCTCATTTCTTATGCTACCTATCGTAATAAAATATAGCCTATAATCTGGCCAGAGAACATATGTATGTTTTAAAAAAAAGCACGTAAATCGGATAAGTGGTTCTCCAGTGATAAGCGCACTAACGGACAGACAGACGGACTGACAGACAGACAGAGAGACGTTGCATTTTATACATATTATAGATAACCGTTTCCATATACGTAATGGATACGAAGAAGTATCAAAGCTTCCTCAAATTTCTTTGCCCCAATCTGAGAATTACCCATACATGGTTATTTTTCTTCCAGTTCTGACCTCTGTATCTTTTTCTTTTTTAGATGAATAAAAGGATAAAACATGTTCTAAATTAGCTGGAGCGTAAACGCTAAGCTTATTAGCTTTGCTGGGGTTTTGTTTTCCTACCTGACCTATAAACTTTTTGTCGTTGTTCTTTTGAAGACAGGTTCAGGGTGTACCTCCAGCATTGCCGGTATGGAGAACACATGTTCTGCACCTTTAATCCTTAATTTTTAGTATTTAAAAAGTTTTTAAAGTATATCAGTGGCGTCTCATTCATAACGTCTAATTGAAGTAAAAAAGTCTAATGAAATATGTATTTAGAGCCCGTGAACAGTAAGCAGAAAATAAATATAATGGTTTAGAGGAGATAGATCTCCAGGAAATAATTTGATGTCCTGTGTGTTGGTTTAAAATTGCCGCGTGTTGTAAGAGCTAATGATTACTGTCTTCCACTACAACAAGCTGATGAGTTTTAAATAAAATGGCACATGTTATGTGCTAGTTTGATAATTGGTAAAAGGCTCGCACGGTGAATCTGTTGTACACACTTTTAACGCAAGGGTAAAATTTCCCCCGCTCAGCCACTAGGTATTTCTATGGGGTTAATGTTGCTCTTGACGGATGCTGACCTGGGGATTATCTTCAACATGAAGTAAAATCTCCATTTTTTTTTCTCATTGGTAGTATCCTGGTTTACTACTTTCCGTTTCGTATAGTCAACGCTACCACTACCACCAAACCGTTCCATTAAGCATTGAAAAGATTTTCCAGATGGTATTCGTCTATTAGGGTACTTTGCTCCTTAAAGCCTTACTGCCAAAAGACAAGTTTTTCCCGCCTCGCCCAGTATATAAACCATATCAGTTAATTCTTTTTAGGAAAATCCATAACTATTACCTTTATACGTCACTTACTACGACAAATTAAACTACTTTTACTTGCTTAATAGACATGTCAAAATTTGACAATGCCTACATTTTTGTTTTGTCTTGGAACTATGATGTTGTAACGTAAGTGTATTAAAAACAAGGGTAAAAATTGAAAAATCCAAAATAAATCGAAAACTATTAGAAATAGGCATATGACATATTTAATAAAAGTTAGTTTAGTAAAATCTATCAGAAAAAATAATAATATACAGGGCGGGCCATTTAAAAAATTTGATTGAGATTTTTCAATTTAAAATAGTCGAAATGTATAAATTTACTTTGAACACCCTGTAGCATCTACCTCTTTATTTACATATATCTTTTTATTCATCATCTCTACAGAACGCTCGTACCAATTATGAGTATCCCACCTTCAGAAACAATGGCGCTACTGGCAATTTTTTTCAAAACTGAAAACTAATATATTTTTTTTTTTTTAATTGAAATATTAGAAAAACTACTAAGTTTAGGTATATAACATTATTAATAAAAAAAAGTTATAAAATTTTAAGCCGAATTTAAAAATAAATTAGAAAATAGTTACATTTAAAAAAACATATGTTATATCGACCACACTTTTTTGAGGTACCCTGTATACTCAAAAATAATTTTAAACTGTGCACCTTAACATTCCCTTAAAACTATTGTATATAATATTTTTTCGTCATTCCCGAAACAAATGAGATAATGAACTTTACTCTATAGTTGACTCACCCTGTACAAATAATTTAAATTTTAAAAAGTATCAACTGTCTCTCTCCAACATCTTGTTTCTCGATCGTTATTCTAAAATATCTTCTCTAAAAATGTTTTTTTACGGTCATTTACCATCTATATCTATAATATATATAAAATGCAACATCTCTCTGTCTGTCTGTCTGTCTGTCCGTTAGTGCGCTTATCACTGGAGAACCACTTATCCGATTTACGTACCTTTTTTTTTAAAACATACATATGTTCTCTGGCTAGGTTATAAGCTATATTTTATTACAATAGGTAGCATAAGAAATGAGCAGTGACGATAATAATAAATGAAGTCGGAAAAAAGTTTGCCGCTAGCGCGTTTCCTTGCTATACACAGCCTAAACCATTAAATATGGAACAATATTATGTAGCAGAGAATATCTAGAATCTATAATATATATAAAATGCAAAGTCTCTCTGTCTGTGGGTCTGTCCATTAGTGCGTTTATCACGCGAGAACCACTTATCCAATTTACGTGTCTTTTTTTAAATTCATAGATATATTCTTTGGCCAGGTTATATAATAATAATCTATATCTATAATATATGTAAAATGCAGCGTCTCTCTGTCTGTCTGTCTGTCCGTTAGTGCGCTTATCACTGCAGAACCACTTATCCGATTTACGTGCTTTTTTTTAAAAACATACATATGTTCTCTGGGCAGGTTATTTATCTATAATATATATAAAATGCAACGTCTCTCTGTCCGTCTGTCTGTCTGTCCGTTAGTGCGTTACGTTCTTTTTTTTTAAACATACATATGTTCTCTGGCCAGGTTATAGGATATATTTTATTGCATTAGGTAACATAAAGAATAAGCAGTGACGATAATAGTGAATCAAGTCGGAAAAAAGGCTACCGTTAGCGCGTTCTCTTGCAATATACTGCCTAAACCATTAAATACGGAACAATATCATGCTGCAAAGAATATAATATATATAAAATGCAACGTCTCTCTGTCTGTCTGTCTGTTAGTGCGCTTATCACTTGAGAACCACTTATCCGATATAAGTGTTTTTATAAATTTATATATATGATATGTTCTATATAATTCGATATAAGCCTAGATAATGGGAGATAAGGTGAGATAATTGGAGATAAGTATAAATAATGGAAGTTAAGGAGAAATAATGGGAGATAAGCAGAAATAAGTCTAAGTAATGGGAGTTATGGTGAGAAAATGGGAGATAAGGAGAAATAATGGGAGATAAGGAAAAATATTGCGAGCTAAGTCGAAATAAGCCTAGATAATGGGAGATAAGGTGAGATAATGGGAGATAAGTATAAATAATGGGAGATAAGCAGAGATAAGTCTAGGTAATGGGAGTTATGGTGAGATAATTGGAGATAAGGAGAAATAATGGGAGATAAGGAGAAATATTGCGAGATAAGTCGAGATAAGCCTAGATAATGGGAGATAAGGTGAGATAATGGGAGATAAGGAGAAATAATGGGAGATAAGGAGAAATAATGGGAGATGAGCAGAGATAGGCTTAGATAATAGAAATTATGTAGAGATAATGGGAGATAAGGAGAAATAATGGGAGATAAGCAGAGATAAGTATAAGTAATGGGAGTTATGGTGAGATAATGGGAGATAAGGAGAGATAATGGGAGATAAGGAAAAATATTGCGAGATAAATCGAGATAAGCCTGGATAATGGGAGATAAGTTGAGATAATGGGAGATAAGTATAAATAATGGGAGATAAGGAGAAATAATGGGAAATAAGCAGAGATAAGTCTAGGTAATGGGAGTTATGGTGAGATAATGGGAGACAAGGAAAAATAATGGGAGATAAGGATAAATATTGCGAGATAAGTCGAGATAAGCCTAGATAATGGGAGATAAGGTGAGATAATGGGAGATAAGGAGAGAAATAATGGGAGATAAGGAGAAATAATGGAAGACGAGCAGAGATAAGCTTAGATAATGGAAATTATGTAGAGATAATGGGAGATAAGGAGAAATAAGGGGAAATAATGGCAGATATTTTATTACGTTAGCTAACATAAGGAATAACCAGTGACGATGGTAGTGAATCAAATCCACGCGAGCGGAGCCGCGGGCACGGCTAGTATAGAATAAAACAGTGTCCAAATAAAAACTAACCGGTCAACTACAATAGGTTCTTTTTTATAAATCTTGCTGTAAATATCTTTGGACAATATGGCAACAACTTGACTCTATTAGTTGCAGCAACTAGTTACTGCAACTTTTTTTTACATCATACACTTAACAAACTGAGGGAAGTCAGCAATAGTAGTGTTACAAGTTGCCACTGTAGGTTCCATATTCTATAACTGCAGCTAGTGTTGCCAGATCCCGTACGCCAGATTTGGAGACGGAAGGTTAAACAACTCGGGATTTTAGTTGTTCAATCAGGACAACTAAAAAAACAAGGTTTTTATAAATCAACGTTTATTTTTATTATCAAGTGGTGAAAATAATGCTTGGGTAGTATAATTGGCAGTACCTATTTGGTAACTAACTTCGATAAACCTTTTTAAATATAACAAACGGGACTACGTGATATCTCTATCGCGCTATTCGCACTCACAAAACGTTATGCGCGAAGTTTGAACCTTTTGTAATTACCGATTGATCCAAAATCGGGACATTCGGCGTCCCAATCAAGGGTGAATCGGCACGTGTCCACAGAGCTCTGACAATCGGAACGACCTGCGCAAATCGGGACATCTGGCAACGAAAGCTACAGCGTTCCTTCTTAGATTATTGGTTCCTACCGAACACCACTGATTTTTACGGGAAATATGATCCAAATATACATATACCGACCTGAGATACCTTCTTATGTTTATTTTTGTTTTATTACTAATTCTTAGAGCTATTTTAACAGCTAGTTTGAATTATTTCTAGTAATAAAAAACCCTTTTTGTGTCATGTAAGTTTTAATATTCACATGTAGGAAAAACATCTGAATTTAATGTGGCAATTAAAATTTTTGACATGTTATGTAAGTATCGTAAATCTTTCTTTTTTATTGTTTTCCTAAATTGGCTTTTGAGTTTGTTTGTAATAAACAACGATTTCATGTATTTTTTAGTAAAATGATGCTGACTTTTCCATTTTCACCTGTAAAGCCACTGCGATTCTACAATCGCTTGGCTTTTGCATAAAATTAGACTGTAATAAGATATTGGTATTAACGGATTAATTTTCAATGCTCAAAGTCTTAGAAAATCTCAAGACCTGGATATTAAGGAAACTTACTCTGACCAAAAAAGAGGTCGTCTTTACGTGGGTTATAACTCAGACTGGTCTAATGCATAACAAAAAGGCTGACCAACTAGACAAGAAAGCAATTGGTGACGGTGAATTCCTACCTCTTCCAACTGGATTATCAGATACCCATATATCTACAAGTAAAATAACCGGTCAAGTGCAAGTTGAACTTGCGCAAGTAGTGTTCCGTACGTTGATTGCTTTTAAAATAAAAAAATATTGTTACGGAGGTATAAAATGATCAGTGACTTCACAAAACACACTCCAAATGAGTTTCCGATCTTTACTGAAAATTGATGACCTTGAAATTTGTGTTTTTTTATATACCAAATAAATTATTAAAGGTAGGGAGGGACAGCAGCGTGTTTCGCGATTTTTTCAAAATAATACAAAGAAAAGTGTGCGCATATAAGACATTATATATATTTTTGAACTCGTATTTTTACAAGCTTTGTTTCCAATTTTTACTGAAAACTGATGACCTTGTATTTTTTTTTTTGTATATCAAGGATTTTCTATAGCTGACGCTGTCTTCCTTCTCTCAGCTTTTGATTCCATCCGTTTCTATCTTCCCAGTCTCCATCTGTTAGACCCCTGTCCTCCATAGCCTCGTCCACATCGTCTCTCCACGATCGTCTGGGTCTTCCTCTTTTTCTTCTTCCTATAGGGCTCCACTCCGTTATTTTCTTTATCCACCTATTATCTTCGCTCCGTCTTATGTGTCCATACCATTTTAATCGTTTTTCTTCAATGGTGTTTATTGCGTTCTCTTTGATGTTCATTCAGCTTCTTATTTCTTCATTTGTTATTCTTTCCATACGTGTCACTCTACAACATCTTCTCCAATACTCCATCTCTACCGCGTTAATTTTAGATTTATTTCTTTTGTTGATCGTCCATGTTTCTGACCCGTATGTCATTATGCTTTGTATTATTGATTTATATATGCATGTTTTGTTTCTCTTTGTAATGTGCTTGTCCCACAGGATCGAATTTAATTGTCTTATGCATGTCCGCGTTTGTCCTAATCTAGCTTTAATCTCTTCTTCTGATGTTGCGTTTTTTGAAACGATGGTTCCTAAATATTTAAATCTATCGGTTCCTTTGATTATTGTTTCATTATCGACTTCTAGATTCTCCACGTTTCCCTCCTTTGTTGTTAGATATTCCGTTTTATCAAAGTTTATTGCTAATCCTGCTTTAGTGTATTCTTCCTTTAGTTTTCTTACCATATAACTGAGGTCTTCCTCATCTTGCGCTATGATTACTTGGCCGTCTGCGAAACTTAGAATATTTAAGTAATCTTCTCGTATTAGGACTCCCGTTCCACTACATTTTTGCTTCCATTTTTTTAATGTTTGTTCGAGGTATATTTTGAACAGTGTGGGGGATGTAGAGCATCCCTGTAATAGGCCTTTTGATGTTTGGAGTCTCTTCCCTATTTTATGTCCTATTTTTATGTTCACTGTGTTATTTTCGTAAAGAGCTTTTACTGCGTATATTAGTTCTTTGTCAATGCCTATTTCTTTCACTGCGTTCCATAATCTTAGTCTTGGTACTGAGTTATAGGCCTTTCTTATGTCTATGAAGGCTAGATGAACATCTCTTCTCAGTTTTTTTTTCCATTGTTTGTTTTATAGTGTATATGTGATCTATATATGATTTTCTAGCCATAAAGCCTGCTTGGTCTTCTCCAATTTTTCCTCCATGATATTTTTAATAATTTTTCCATACAAACGTCCCATACTCGATATTATGCTTAGGCCTCTATAGTTTGTGCGTTTTCTGCGGTCTCCCTTTTTAAATATAGATACTATATAAGCTTTTGACCATTCCTCTGGTATTTTTTTTTCTCCATTTATCGCTCTGTGGAACATGTTTCTCAGCATTCGATGTAATTTATTAGGCCCGTACTTAATCATTTCATTTACCACACCCCCAGGCCCTGCAGATTTATTATGTTTTAGTATTTTTATTGTCTTCTTTACTTCTTCATAGCTTAGTTCTATCTCTTTTTTTGTATGCCAGATAAATTATTACAGGTAATGCACTCGTGATAATTTTCGTTCAATCTACACCCCATGGAGAATATTCCAGAATTTTTTCAAAATTTTGGGATCAGTACTTTTCGAGATAGAGGGGGGAGACAGCGATTTTTCGCGATTTTTTCAAAATAATACAAAGAAAAGTGTGCGCATGTAAGACATTATATATATTTTTGAACTTGTGTTTTTACAAGCTTTCATTTGACACCTCACTTGATTACCTAGTAAAAAAAAAATTTTTTCACTTCCGACTTCACCTCCCAAAACTAACCCCTTAGGTCAAAATTTAACTTTCAGAACTACACGGCTCTGATGAGGCCATCGATTTCTATATTAGTACCAAATTTCAACTTTCCACGTCAAATAGTTTCGGAGAAAATCGGGTGTGACAGACAGACAGACAGACAGACACCGAAGTGATCTTATAAGTACGGAACACTAAAAATCATGATGGAATGGCGAAATAAATGGAAAAACTCCAGAAGAATTAGTAATATACATTTATCTCGTATTGGCACAGTCCAATGAACGTACCCAAAAGATTTATTACAACTTAAATTTGGCTGTGCATGTGACTCTGCCCATCTTAAAAAAATTAATGTCATAGAATCCGACTTATACGAGTTATGTGGAACTGTTGGCGATTTGAATCATATTTTTTTTGAAAGTCGTAAATATAGTAATGATCTACAAAATAAATAAAGAACTACTGTACACCAGGACCGTTAAACTTTCCACATATACTCGCACTTTAACAGAATTTTCAAACTAAAAGAATCGTCGTAATATGAAACTTTGAATTATGAATATAACTAATGTCTTGTTTGTTAAAAATCCTCGTGATATCTCAAATTTATATGTTACGCCTGGTCTAGCTGTTTGTTTAAAAATGACCTGATTGGCCCAGAGTGACAAGAGTGTAAACCTGTATATAATGCTGTTAGGGAAGGTGGTTTATCTTTTTTCTTATCATTTCGTAATAATAGCAAAAAGGAGCAATGGTTCAATTTCTGTAAATAATTTTCGATACACTGAAAATTCAACTATGTTGGGAATGTGGAATCTTAGGCACAATAACACTACTCAGTATATATCACCACTACACCAAACACTTTATTTTTGCATTGACATATTTTTAATTAATCTTAGATTATCTAATGTTATAGTATAATCAGCTTCAAAGGGCATGTCCGGCACTGCTAGACTTTTTTGTTCTACTGCATTTCTTGATACAAAAAGAGCAAATATAGATAATTTTGTTGCCAAATTAAATTTACTTACGAAATTGGGAACAAACGGCAACTGCCATTTCTAGATATTTTAATTATTAAAAATAAGATAGGTTAAAAGTTGATATCTATACAAAAGACACAGTAACATATAAATATATTTCTAATGATTCATTTCATTTTTGGCAACAGAAATTAGCTTTACACTTTTTAGATCAGGTTATTTCCTCTAGATCAGAGGTTCCCAAACTTTTTTTTCTCGTAGACCACTTTCAAAATTTTACTGGGTTCGGTGGACCCCCTGCTGCTACATTTCTACCATATTCCCAAAATTCGTCAAAAAATGTGAAGATTATATCTAACGATGGAAATTTGCGTCGTGGCTGAGTTCCAACCCTAAATTCGGAGTGGTAAAAATAAAAAGAAAAATAATATATTTTCTTGTGTTCTATTTATTAAAATAATATGATTACAGACTTAATAGAATTAAAATTAAACATTAATAACGTACCGTAACTTCAACAATGCAAATCAACAATTAAAAAAAAATAGTCATAATTTTAATGGGAGGGATGTACTTGATGGATTGACAGCAAATTATTAATATTTGGCTTCAGTTTTGTAAGGAATAACCGCAAATCTCCCCGTTCTGTGATGTTCAATCTGCTCCTTTTTTTGTTAATAGGTTTGTAACGGCACTAAAACTTTTTTCGACAAGGTATGACGAGGGAAACGCTATCAAAAGTTTTCTCGCAATTTCCCACAGCCCAGGATATTTTTCGCCTGCAGCCAAAATGTTTGATAGCCTTTTTTAAATTTCACCTTCAGCTCCTCATTGGTGCTAAGTTCGAGTAGCTCCTCTTGTACTACCACATTCGCCACTTCCGTTTCATCAAATGGATTTATGATCCATGGTGGTATTTCCATCGTCAGAATATCTTCAAATCTATTTTTGAAGTCATCATGCAGGGCATTTAAATGTTGAACGTATGTCTGAATATCCTCATCAAGACATTCTGCCTGTGACAAGTTTGGAAACTGGGGGAATTCGCGCCAACTAATATTTTGCTTCATAAATTTCAATTTTCCAAGAAAAGCCGAAATTACACCCTTTGTTTTTATTAAATTTAGGCTGTCCCCTTCTAACTGCAAGTTAATGTCATTAAATTTTTTGAACAAATCTGTCAAATACGTGATTGTCTGCTTTCAATTTGATCAAGTTTTCTTTTAAATCTGGATCTTTACTTTCTAGAAACTCTAAAACTAATTCAAAAAGTGAGTAAAATCTTGTTAAACATGCACCTTTCGACAACCAGCGTACTTCAGTATGTAAGAGCAATCGTTGGAAGTCTTCATCATTTTCGTCGCACAATTGTGCAAATAAACGGGTATTCAACGCATTGCTTCTTATTTTGTTAATTGCTTTAATCACAAATTGAAGCGATTGGTGCAATCTATCACTCAAATTTTTCGCTGTCAGGTGTTGTCGGTGGATGACACAGTGAATTGCAGTTACTCCTGGTATAATTCTTTTAAGATGGCTTATAAACCCACGATATCGCCCGAAGATGGCAGGAGCTCCTTCTGCTGCCACCGAAATAATGTTTGTAAATGGAATCGATTTTTCCTTAAAAAAATCACTCAGGACATTAAATATTGATTCGCATTTAGTGTCCGTCTCAAAAGTTTTCGCGAATAGCAGCTCTTCATGGATTTCTTCGTCCATAACAAATCGAACATATGCCAATAATAATGCTTCATTACCAGGTAAAGTTGACTCGTCCAGTTGAATAGATACATAAGAAGCTTTCAATATCAGAGCTCATTTCATCAATACGTCTTTGTACAGTGTTATTACTCAAAGGAATTCTTTTGAGTACGTCAAATGGAGGTTTGTGCAGAACAGTTTTTAAAACCTCTTCAACAGCGGGTAAAATTAACTGTTCTCCGATGGCGTGCGATTTTCCAGATTTCGCTATAAGCAATGAGATATTGTAAAATGCCCGCAAGCCATCATCGTTACTTTGAGACGTTGATGCGAACATACTATGCACGGTGGGTCTCTTTTCATATTTTTCCTTCAATGTTTGAAATTATTTTAAATCTTTACCTATTTTATCAGGATGACACCTTCTTAGATGATCTTCGAGCTACGATTGCTCAAAACTTTGTTGCATAAAAGGAATATGGGCAATCGTTTGTCTGCCTTTGATGGAAGAAAACCAAATTTCAAATACTCAACACTGTACCGTCGACATTTTTTCTTAGATTCAGCCATGTTTCATATCAGTTACCTACCTGTAAAGAAAAAAATGTTTGTTTTAGTAATCATAAGGCGACTTTAACAGAATATGGCGATTTTAACAGAATAAAATAGGATTAATTAATTATTGCAATGAAAAAACCAGAATGCCGGCGGCAAAACTGATTTTAATTATTAAAAGCAATAAACTGCTAAGACCCATATAGAGGTTTTCACAAAACTGCTGAACCTATTTTAATGTAATATAAAATATTTTTTGATTAATTATATTTTGATACATTTCTGTAAATTTGAGAGAAAATACTTTTAAAGAATATTTTGACATCAAAACTCCGCGATTTTAATGATTTATTTATTACTTTGATGTACATTACGAGTGGTACATAAAGATACGTACAATTTATGAAAATATTTTTAGTCATTTAGCATTAGCAACTACGAGGGCACTGAAATATGTACAAACATGCAGGTCAATCATATACCTCTCCTTTGGTGAATCACCACAGTCGGTAAATAAATAATTTTATAATAAAAAGTACTAAAAGTTCAATCTTTCTCGGCTTTCTGTTCTTTTAAAGAAGTATCGAATAATGGCCCTGTTCAGTATCTAATTTTTATTACGTACCTACTACACGCAAACATAACAAATATAATATTATTACAATATAAAATAAAAGTATGAATAACAAATAGGCAGGTCCTTACTTTTTCCGGCACTGGCAAACACTGACATCGATTCACTCACACTTTTCTTTTCAAAATTCCGGAAACATATGAGTAACGTTTGTCCTTGGCATTCGTATTTATATTGGTGAAGGATCAAACAAGTTCATGCAAGATTGCAAGCACAGCACAAGTCGTATTTCGTCCCTTTGCACATCTGAACGGGTTGCGTTGCGGGCGGGCGGGCGGCGCTTTGCAAGTCTCGACGCGCGTTGTACCGAATATCGAATATGCAAGTTTTTACAAGTAACAGTCGCTAACCTTCTTAAAATACACTACTCAAAAAAATTAAGGGAGGTTTTAAAACAAGGAAATTAATGCTAAATAAATAGGCTCTCTGATCCATATGCCGGCCTAACTGAAAAAATTTTTTTCAAGCCCGTGGACCAAAAAAAAAAAAATATTTGTAATATTATTTTTTCGCGCTAACTGTTAGGATTGCATGAGAACCGTAGCTCCTAAAAAATTTTAGCCAAAAAATTTGGAAAATAGAATCTTAAAGCTTCAAAATGCTTTTTTTTAAAGTCTCAATAGGACCATTTTTCACCGAAATACAGCCTGTCAAAAATCACCGGGATTTTTTTTTGCTCCCTTAATTTTTTTGAGTAGCGTATTATCTGCCTACATTGATAGGTAAAGCCAAGCCAACATTTTTGTTCTTTACTATCGAAACCAGATAAATTTTCGTGGACCCCCACTTACAACTTGTGAACCCCCATTTTTTTTTCACCCCCGTCGAGTCTCCCGTGGACCCCTGGGGGTCCACCTGAACCACTTTGGGAATCACTGCTCTAGATAGAATAAACTTCAATAATGAAAGGAATCGTATTAGGATTAAAACTAGAGTTAATAGTTATGACGATGGCTTAATAAACAACTTAATCAATAGACATAATTTCAAGTTACATATTCAGAATTCCACCTTTTTTACACGCGAAGCAGATAAGAGTAAGAGTATGAACAGGGTAGATTTTTAGTTTAGTTTTAGTCAATCATCGCTCCTGATGAAGCTAACATGGTTAGCGAAACGCGCGTCGAGCCCAAAAATAAAGTGTTTGGTGTAGTGTTGATATATATTGAGCACTGAAAATTAAGTATAATATGTTTCAATTAGCGACTGACTGTATGGCAGAACTGCCCAAGCCAAAACAAAAGTAAAAAGAAAAATCACTAAATTGGTACAAATGAAGTTAAAACTGAAGCAAAAGTAAACGTGTTGATTTGCTTTCATTACGTGTCCCTCTTAAATCATTTATTTATTTTATCTTAGCATTTTACAAATTGGCATCTCTGCTTTTAACACGTGTTTGTGTATTTATCCATTTGTCATCAGAAATCATTAGATATTTATTATTTATTATAACTAGTAATCTTGAACGTAGTGTTGACGTGTTACGTTTGTTGAGATAGCTCAAGAAAATTTTCGTGAAAAAAAGAAAAACTTTCTACATAAAAAGTAAAGAAATTTATACAAATAAAAGAATTGCTGTCAAAGAAAAATTAAAGTTAAAAGATTACTGGATAATTAATTATAAGCCAACAACCAAGTTTTTGCTTACATTAAGAAATAATAAGCAGTAGCCATTAGTAAAAAAAAAACTGAAAAAATTGAAAAGATATATCCAGAAGAATGCAAAAAATACGCACAAGTTCAAATACCCGGAATACTTTTCAAAGTACCCCCCCCCCCACAAATAGTAATTCCTAAACATACCACTTAGCAGTAAGTACTTTAATGTTATGAATAAAATTCGGGTTGTTTTTTGCTTTGAATCTCAAAAAAATACTGATAATTTATTATAATTGTAGCCCTGATGAAGAAAATGAAATATTTTCGAAAGCTTGGTGTAGCTAAAAAGGTGTCAAAAACTTTTTAGTTCTTTTCCAAAAACCGCTTACCCCAAGAGCAAAAAAAACTGATATATATATATATATATATATATATATATATATATATATATATATATATATATATATATATATATATAACCAATATATTACTAATTCCAATGAAATCCAGAATCGAAAATGACCCCGCTATGCGATGTTGCTTAACGATGATCAGTTTGTGCTAAAGTGTATAGCTTGCCGGTTTCTTCTTATAAACGCACAATTTTCAACGTATAAAATTTTTGTGTCCTCGTGGTGAGCAGAAATAGAGCGTTTTTCTTCAAAACGAGCTATAAACTATAATGCACTGGTACGTAGGAATTTGTTTTGTATATACTTAATTCCATTAATATCTCTCAATTCGTAATTTTTATCATTTCGGCAAAGCTTTTATATGTATCTATGTTCGAAAATTAAATGGTTTATTAATGCTAGGCTGCCGCGAAATTTACCGACGACCGATTTTATTATGTACCCATGCAAAAAACCGTCCAATGATAAATAGAAGGATTTGCTCTGGTGTAAATGTTTGTTTTTATCCTATTATTTTGCGAATTATTTTGCAAAATAATTTGCGAGCGTGGTTTTCGATTTAATTGTTTTTGGCGATTTAAAATGCCTGTTTTTGCTGCCTTTCCTAAATTTGTTATCGCCATGTGTTTGTGGTTGTTGAGGTTATGTAGCTTTATTTAGTATTATTAGGGGGATTGGATGAGGATTTTTTCTTTTTGAAATATTGGGCTTGAATCTGAAAAATTTGGGTTTTGACAAGACAATAATAATAGCAAAAGAGCCGATCAGGTGCAAGTTGGTGATGGAGGATTGGTCGATTACCTGGGCATCAAAATATCTAGTATCGGAAAAATTGAGGAGGAAGTAAAACATCAAGTCAACAAGGCTAATAGGATAGCAGGATGCCTCATTGATACCATATTTAGAAGTAAATTCCGCTCCGTTTAGACTAAAATAAGAATATACAAGAGCATAATAGGACCAGTAATGACTTACATATCTGAAACAAGACCCGATACGAGTGGCGGTCGACGGATTTCTTTCTAACACTTTCACAATTAACGCCGGTGTGCATCAAGGCTCTATACTGTCTCCTACTTCCTTTCTCATTTACATTAACGATCTGCTGGAAAAGACCGGGAATCCAATCTACAGCTTTGCAGACGACAGTACGCTTGTCTCTTCATTCACTTTGAACGCTCGGACATCGGCTGCTCGGGCGAATATCCGCAGACAGCAGGAGGTCGTTTAACTTAACAAAGACCTGGAAAAAATTCTATCTTGGGGTGACGGTAATCAAGTGGAATTTAACGCTACAAAAACCCCAGTCGGCAATTTTTTCTAAAAAAAGTTAACGTTGCTGAACCCGACATAGTTATGTCGGGGCATTCCATTTCCCGTCGCTCAATTTGTTGGGTGTTAGTTTAGGAGCAAATACGTATGTCTTGGCATGAACATGTTGCAGGTATAACAAGGAGAGCTTCTCAAAAGTTGGGAATATTATTTCGAACCAGAAAGCTTTACACTCCACAACAACTGTTAATACTTTACAAAGCTCAAATTCGACCAACTATGGAGTACTGCTCCCATGTTTGGGGCTCCGCTCCCAAACATACACTGCATTTGTTGGATTCTGTTCAGAACAGACCGGTGGGCCTTGATTCGCTGGAACATCGAAGAACGGTTGGTGACTTGAGTCTGTTCTACAAGTAGTGTCAAGGAAAGTGTTCGAAGGATGTAGCCCGGTTAATTCCTCCCAAAGCGGTGCATGTTAGAAATACACGTCGCGCTGGTGCTTCACATCCGTATGAAGTTCAGCTTGTTACTCCGCGTACAATCCTTTCCAAGCAGTCTTTTATATTGAGAACATCATCCCTTTGGAATAATTTGCCCAGTGCTGTGTTTCCCACCGAGTACAATTTACAGCGATTCAAGAACAACGTGAATCGTTTTTTCCGCACACATGCCGCTGCTGCAGCGCTTTAGGGACTTCCCTGCAGCACGTGTGCTAGACTCATAAAAAAAACAAATATAATACAGAGGATGCTGGAATCAACTGAACTGAGAATACTTAGGAGATATACAAACAAGACACTGAGGGATAGAGTATGGAGTGAAGATATGAGACGCTCATGTAATATAGAAAATATCAACCAGTGGATATGAGGAAGAAAAATGGAATAGGATCAACACATAGGAAGAGTGGCAAACAACAGGATAGTACGGATAGCAAAAAATTGAAGAAAATCAATGGGATGTCCAAGAAAGCGACGGAGCGACGATATATAGATCAGGGAACAAAGAAAACAGGCAATGGTGCCTAGCTATAAGTAGGAAGAAGAAGAGAATTTGAAAAATGTTGGTTTCTAACATTATGTTATAAATTCGACACTATACAACGGTACATGATAATGTTTTATAAAAAAGCAAGGATATGTTTAAAAAAAAAGAAAAATAGTTTTCATAAAATTTCAGAGTATTGGATTGCTAGAAAATTTGACCGTTTAGAGAGCATAGGCATCTCCTACATAAAGTTGTAACGCATAAATTAAGTTACTTTTAATGTGAAATAATTACAATCAATATTTACTTTGCAACTTGTTTTTACAATGGAAGTGCTGGGTAACTAGCTTTACCAATATTTTTCCCGTATGAACAAAAAGCCATTACCCGTATCTAAAGGTTCATCTACACACGAAATAACAAGGTCATTAGGTAGAAACTGAGAGGATTGCATTTGTGTGTATAGACCGACATGGGGCAATATTGTGGTAATTAATTTGCTTGTCCATTACAAAGTAAATCGATGTTAATGGACGACGGTGGGCGGAAATTCACACAGAGATACACCACTCCTCCGGGTATGAGCCACTGCTTGCTGGCACAGATACAGATTGTATACGCTTCGTAAACACTAACAAGCTCGATTTAGTATTGATGGTTTATACCGGGTGAAGTAAATCAGCATATTAATATACGATTTTAATACTCGTAACTAAAATATTCAGGAATGGTAATCGTTCGCTGCTCTCAATTTCACAAGTAAATCTAATGGATTCGTATCGACTATTTAATTTAGAAACAAAGTCATTTACATACGTTTTTTTTTGTGTCCAAAGTTGCGAATACATTACCCACATATCTACAGTCGGTCAAGTAAGAATGTGTCGCTCAGTCGGTAACAGAAATTTCTTTTTTTTGAAGTCATTGTTGACACTTTTGCAAGCAATGCTTTGTGGAAAGATATTCATTCCTAACATAATTCATGGTTAAATAGTACATTATCAGACATGAGCGCTGCGTACGCTCCACGCTTCGAGGCTGTGTTCCAATATAATCATCCAAAAGGTCGGAAAATGACGCCTACAGTGGCTGGTAAGTACAGTTGCGTGCAAAAGTTTTGGGCCAAAAATATTTTTGTGATTAAGTTGGAAAAACAACGGTTAACAATGTAATTGAAAAAATGGGAAACTACAAGTACCCTGAATGATAAACCATGTTCGGGAAGAACAAGGAAAATATCTATTCGTGTTAACAAAGTAATTAAAAGAAAAGCAGTTGCAAAGGTAAAAAAGAATGCTGCAATTATTACACGTGAATTATGTGAAGAAAATATAGCTGACATCCGTAAGTTGGACTAACAGGACGTATTGGGGTAAAAAACCGTTCATCAGTAAAAAAAATAAGGCCAGATTAGAATTTGCAAAAAATAGACCAAAATTGGACAGTTGAAGACTGGAAAAAAGTGTTGTTTTCGGACGAAACTAAAATTAATTTATTTGGAAATAATGGAAAAAGATATGTTCGACGACCAAAAGGTCATGATTCTCGGTATCAAATATCGACTGTTAGGCATTTATTTCATAGATTTAATTAGTACAAAGTATATATTGAAAATCAGTGATGAAGACCAGAAAATCTGAAATACTACCTGATAATCTTTTTAAAATATAAATTATTTGGGGTCTAGGTTTTGCTTAAACTGTTTTTATTTATACTATTAAGCCCTTGACAATGTTTATCTGTTCATAAGGGTACTACGGACAAAAAAAATAATATGAACAAAGTTCCTTGCACTTACTATAAATTTGGGATAAATTAGATTGAATTTTTATTCATCTCGGCAACTGTTTATGTACACAATGATTTCTTTTTTTATCGTTCACCTGCCTACCCGCATAGGGCTTTACCCTATAACCCCAATTTGCCCAGCGCTGTGTTTCCCACCAAGTACAATTTGCAGCGGTTCAAGAACAACGTGAATCGCTTTTTCCGCACTCGTGCCGCTCCTGGAGCGCTTTAGGGACTTCCCTGCAGCACGTGAGCTAGACCCATAAAAAAAAAAAAAAAAAAACCCATAACCTAGGAATATCGGCGAGGATGTCGTAATATCCATCAACGTTCTCCGTGTACCCAAACATACATTTTTATATTTTACGGCAGCTTTTAGACATCGCGGTAGTACTGCACCGACTTAATCGCATTTCTGCAACAACTATTGCCTATCTATGTAGCCAAGCTAAATATATACTAAATAAATTAATAAATGAGTATGCCGACCTGCCGGGCTTTCCACCAGAGACCTTCTGCCCCGTAAACAAGTACGTCATGGATATACAGTCAGTCGTTTGAAAGTTTGAAACTTAACCAACGAGGATTAGTATTAAAAACAACTGCGGAACGTTTTATTTAAAAGTTGCATCATTGTTACAAAAATGTAAACAAAATTAATGTCAGTGGTGGTAGTATTATGCATTGGGGGGGCATTTTCGTGGCAAAGCGTCGGTCCAATAGTTAAAACTGAAGATACTATGGACGCTGTTATGTACAGAGATATTCTATCAGAACACATGCTTCGTTATGGACATCGAGGATGAATTTTTCAACAAGCTAATGATCCGAAACATCGATCCAAGCTTTTACAAGAATTTTTCAGGAAGAAAAATCTTCGAGTTTCAGAATGACCAAGTCAATCTCCGGACTTGAACCCCATAGAACATTTGTGAGAAGAATTAAAAATGAAAGTGGGAACTCAGAATTGTTTCAATAAGGGTGCTCTCTGAAAACAAGTTACAGAAGAGGCCAATATCATGTGAGAGAGACTTCTCAAATTAATCGAATCAATATCTATACCGATCGATACCGATACGATGTGCTGCTGTATTAACTTTGAAGGTTATGGCTACAAAATATCGATAGGAATGTATCTTTTACTGCCACTTTTTTTCGAGTTATAGTGATTTTTGCTGTTATATACCTTTTTATTGTGAAATTTGAAGTTGACCCAAGACTTATGAACAGCTGAAAAATGTTATTTTTGTTATAAATGATATTTTTGAGTTGTATATGTTGTTAGTATACCATAATTAAAGAAGTTTATGAGAGTGTATTTGTTTTTTTTTCTCTTCTCCCTTTACAACTCAATTTTTTTGGCCCAAAACTTTTAAACACAACTGTATATGGGTAAGTCGGGGTATTCGTTAGCAAGTGGGTGAAACGATACTCTCAGTTAAAAAATGTTGATAATCTACCAGAATGTGGTCCAAGAGGAAATCTGGCGGATCAAGAAGAAAAAATGATTATTAATGTGTTTTCCCGAAATCCTCAATTTACTTTGCTCCAAAGGGCTCAAAAACTAAAGCAGAAAAGTTTGGATATATTGCTTGAAATGATTCGCATTCATCTCCCAGCTAACAATTTAAAGTTGCGAAGTACAATCAATGTCATCATCTATTTGTTCAGCGCACCGTGAAATACCCTGTGAAGACCCATGTTTGGGAATGGCTTTCGGAAAAAGATTTTCTGAGACTTTTCGTCTTCACCTACAATTTAAACGCTAAAAATGCTCCAGATTTACAGGAAAACATTAGACTTAGACTTAGGCGATTGCCAAACGATGGTTTGTCGGTAAAAATGACGAGTGGATTCTTCAACACGATAATGACCACAAACATCGAAGTAAAACGTGTATCCAGTGGAAAGGGGAATCCGTATCTTGTCACACTCGAGACCATCATCAAGCAGAGTCTTCATTGTAAAAACGTGTACACAATGAAACAGCTGTCATGACAAATTCGGGTAATTTGGAAAACTTTGCCCCAAGAATTCACGGAAAAACTCATCGAAAGTATGCCCTAAAGATGCCAGACAATCATCGATGCTGATCAATATTTTAATGGCAATCCTTTACCGTCGAACTTTTAAATAAATACAATTTTTAATGAATAATGCGCGACATTTTCTTACTTGACCGACAGTATACCACAACGCTGGATAGTATTAAAATTCTTGACTGGTCTCGGTTTCAAACGTATTCATGGATAAATTGGCCACGAAGGGTGATAATCAATTACTCATAGATGCACCTTCTTTTTGAACAGACGCTTGATTATCATACTAAAAATTATTTAGTTCCATGCAAATTTTGGCTAAGATTAAACATTCGCGAATAATTTCTTTCTCGAGGCCATTCATTCTAGGTTTACTCCTGAAAGTATTGCAATATCACAAGTATTGGTACACTACGAAACATAGAACTGACGCCAAAAAAAATTAAATTTCACTTTCGTTGAGAAGTAGATCTTTCGTTTTGATAATGAATTTAAAGAGTTTCACTGAAAAGATATAGATATATGTTATATTTGGCAAAGTGGCTTATTTTAGTGAATACGCTCAAACTTAAAAAATACTATGTATATTTGTTAATTTTCATAAATGATAATGAGAAAATTTCTAAGGTAAAACTATGTAACAAATGACCGTGCTCTAAAATATTCGCCAAACTCCGTAACATCTAAAGTCAGAAATCCCAAGAGAAGCAGTATATTTCAATTTGTATAGCTGTTCATGACATCAATATTCAAATTTCTGGGAGTTTACCTTCTGAAGTCTGACGGCGGAGCGTAAGTTTGTGGCATCACTTCCAAACACTGCCAATATGCAAATAAGGGCAGTTTCGTCGGTTCGATACCTGCATCGGTCAGTTGCGTCAACAATCCATTACAAGCTTCAGTGGCTTTTCGGCCAGCTAAGCGGGTAAAGATGAGCGTCTTTCCTGATGCAGTGGTGTAGAAATGTAAACAAGGCTATAAAATGATAAAGGAAAGAGGTGAAATATAATTTAAACTAAAGTTTAACGAAACATATTGTTCTCTAACTTTACGAAACCGAAGAAACCAACGACATGGAGGAATATGAAACAGAAGCTAAAGCGAGCTTTGAGAAAACAGAAGTAATAACAGAAAGGCACTAAATATGAATGGAAAATCGAACGAATAGCCGAAATATGATGGCCAGGAAGTGGCTAACTACCTTACAACCCTGTTTAATACAGCGGAGGTACCGAATGACTGGCACGCCAGTACCACAATTCCAATCTTCAAGAAGGGACAAAAAACGTATCCAGAAAATTACAGAGAAAAAACTATTCTAAATACAATGAAATTTTTCACAGGCTTGTTGAAGGAGAAACTCGACTAAAGATAAAATTAAACAAGAACAACGGGGGTTTCGGAAAGATAGACCTACCACAGACATAATATTTATTATGAAGCAAATTAAAGAAAAACCAATAGAGTATAATACACCAGCATACGTATGCTTCATAGACTTAACTAAAGCTTACGACAAAGTCAGACTCAATGACGTAATACAGACGTTGATGCAGAAAAGGACACTAGCTGAAAATCATTAAGAACTTGAACATAAACAATAGGAGGAAAATTAAAATAAGTGAGAATACTACAAAAAATATACGAACTTCAGGAGGCATTAGACAAGGGGATAGTCTCAGTCCATTTTAATTCAATCTATTACTGCACAAACTAATACAAGGGAATGGGATACGGAATGAATAACAACAGAGTAAGTCTGGTTTGTTACGCAGACGATGCAACGATGATTGCCGAAAGTGAAGACAACCTGCAGAGACAACTTTTAAGTTTTATCAAGCCTGTCGAAAGCTTAATATGAGGATATCTATTGAAAAGACCAAAAGCATCACTATTGTCAGAAACCCCATCAGGTGCAAACTCATAGTGAAAGATAAACCCATAGAACAGTTAACCTATTTTAAATACCCATCAAGCTATCACGACTCAGTTCGAGACCTTAAAGGATTAATTATTAATGCAGCAGTTATATCAAGCTGCTTCAGAGATCTTCTTCTTCTTCTTCTTCTACGTTTGACTAGGGTTATCCTGTTCGTCATGCCTCGTTCTGTGGACGAAGAGAACCAACTTTGGGCCCATCTCATGTGTGGTCGCCCCGGCGGTCTTTTCCCTTTCGGTCGTTCGTCCATACAAATTTTTGCCAGTCTGTCTTCGCAAATTCTTCCTACATGTTCCTTCCATTTTTTCTTTCTTGTTCCGGACCATTTTACCACATCTTGAATTCCACATCTTTCTGGTATGGAATCATTTGTTTGTCTGTCACGAATTGTTACTACTAATATTGCTCTTAGAACTTTCATTTCTGAAGTTCGCATTTTTTGTTTCGCTTTTTTTGTCTCTACTCTGGTTTCCGTTGCATATGTTAATATGGGTCGTACCATGGCTACTTTTCGTTCTGCCCTTAAGTACTGGTTACGCCACACCGTGTCTTTTAGGCAACCAGGCTGTTAGCAGTGCTTTGGTGTTCTGGGCTTGTATTTCCCCTAAGAGATTACGATGGCTTGTGGTTTCAACTCCCAAGTAGTTAAAGTTCATGACGTGCTCAATTATGGAGTCTTCTATTTGTATCTTGCATCTTCTCGGATCCTTAGAAGCCACCATGCATTTTGTTTTTTGATGATACGATGACAACGGTTGACTGTTATGTTAAATTGGTGTGTTAGTATCTAAAGATTGTCTTCATTGCCGGCAATTAAGATAGCATCGTCTGCATAGCATACTATGTTAATATCGTGTGGACCCATTAAATATCCTGGTTTTGATCTAATAGCTTCAATTATGCGGTCCATGATTAGGTTGAATAAGAAGGAGCTGAGCGAATCTCCCCGCCTCACTCCCTCGTTGATGGGGATTTCTTCTGTTAGGCCTTCTGACGTGTTTATTCTTGTACAGGTTTGACTGTAGAGGTCATCTATCACCTGTATGATCTGAATCGGTGTATTCTTATTCCTTAGTATGTCGAGTACGTCTTGTTTCTCGACTCGGTCGAAGGCTTTTGTGAGATCTATGAAGCACAGGAAGGCGAGATCGTTATATTCTATTGCCTTTTCTATAGTCTGTCTCACTATAAAGATTGCATCGGTCGTACCCCTGTTGTTCTTCTGCGATTTCAATATTTTCTTCTAATTTGTCTCGAATGATTGCCCTGAAGAGTTTTGCACCACTGTTTAGTAATGTAATTCCTCTATAGTTGTCTAGTGTTTTCGGTTGCCTGTTTTGTGGATGGGTATTGCAATACTTTTTTTCCATTGCTCTGGGATTTTCCTGTCTTCTATTACTTTGTTAAATATCTTTTGCTCATTTTCAATAAGTGTGTGGCCACCATACTTCAGTATTCGTTGGTAGTTGCATCAGGTCCTGCGGTTTTTCTGGTCTTTAGATGACGGGTTTTGTTTTGTACTTCCTCAGAGATTATTGTCACTATAATGTTATTGGGGTTGTTAACTGCTTCAGATGTAGGAGTTAGAGTTGTTATCACTTCCACTGTTTGTCCATATGTTTGTTTAAAGTAGGTTGTCCATTCCTCTTTATTTATATTATCTATTTTAAAGTATTCGTTAACATTTTTCTTTTGTTTTTGTAGCATTTTCCAGATTCGTATTTAGGTGCCGTATAAGTCGTATTCCATATCTTTGGTGTAGCGTTCCCAATAATCTTCTCTCCGTTTTCTTATTTCCTGATTTATTTTGTTTCTTATTTGTTTGTATCTTTGGTATAATTCCTCTGATGGTGCACTTTTATATTTCAAGAAGGCCTTCTTCTTTGTGTCTGCTAGTTGTTTTATTTCGTCTGTGAACCAGGGAGTTCTTGTTGTTTTTGTCTGGCTTTTAGTTTTCCTTGTCCTCAGCGTTTCCTTGGCCGCGTCCAGTATATTTCCTGCTATCACGGTTCAGATTTCATCCACATTCTGTCTTTCTATACAGGGGCTATTTAGGAACTTTAATTCCAGCCTCAATGTATACGGCATCTGCGTGCTTGGATCTTCTAATTTTTCGTAATTAATTTTTTCCGTAATTGGTACTTCTGTTCTTAGTTTCTTGGTTAGCTCTAGTTTGATTTTACCAAGTACGAGTCCGTGACTTGTGCGACCTAAGAACACTGATGTCAGTGTTCTTATGTCGCATATTTGCATGTGGTGGATTTTTTTACTCGTTAATATGAAGTCTATGGTTGATTTTCTCCCACGGCTTTCCATCCATGTGTACTTACATTGAGGTTTGTGGTCGAAGAAAGTTGTGTGTGTGAAGAGATGTTGTATGGATTAATTATCATGCGAACAGACAGCAAGGTTAAAATATACAAGACTTGCATCAGACCCATAATGACCTACGGTATAGAATCACGAGAAGATACCAGCAAAATAAAAAGTATGCTACTTACTTCCGAAATAGGGGGTAGCATAACCCCGTAAAAAGAATGGAGGAGCACAGACTACCAAGAATTTCTCTGGAAGGCAAACTAGCAGGTAAACGTCCACCGGGGAGAGCACCAAAAAGATGGAGCGATAGCCGGCAATCTACCTCTCAAGAAATCCCACAACCTCAGAATTAACAGATCATTAGATCCATAAAAAGTATAAGATATTCTTCTCTGGAGCAACTGAAGAAAGAGGTACTTAACAATGAATTAAATATAAGTTATCCCATAAATAAATTCACATTTGATGGGCTTATTGCGAATACAAGAATACATATCGACATAACTAAAAAATTATTCATATCCGCTTTATTATACATATATATATATATATATATATATATATATATATAATATTATATATATATATATATATATATATATATGTATATATATATACATATATATATATATATATATATATATATATATATATATATATATAAATATATCAATCGGTTTTATAACGTCTTCCGTCTTTCGATGCCTAATTTCCACTCCTCCCGGTTTCTCCATCCCTCCTCCTCCAGATCTCTCTCTAGTACTTCCTTGTTGATTCCTGCTGTTCAGTTTTGGCGTGGTCTTCCTCGCTTTCTTCTTCCATGAGGGTTCCAATTTAAGATCTTTTTAGGTAGTCGGTCTTGTGACATTCTCTGTACATGTCCGTACCATACCAACTGTTGGGTTCTGATTTCGTCCACTGTATCGTGCTTTATTGCTAAAGCTCGTCTAATCATGTCATTTGGTATGCGGTCTTTTCTGGATTTTTTGGCTGCTCGTCTCCAGAAATCCATTTCTGTAGCTTTTAGTATTTTTTCTGTTCTTTCCTTCAATGGCCACACCTGGGAGCTATTGAGTTGTAAATTCTCTTCTTATTTTCAATGGTTATGCCTCTCGAATACTGCTTCTTCCAGTGTTCCGTCCCTAGATATTCTCGTTCCCAAATACTTATAACTGGCGCAGTGTTTGATGTGGCCAGTTTCAAGTCCTGCTGTTGTCCTCCGACGCACATGTACTCGGTCTTTTTAATATTGACTTCTAGGCCCCATTTTTCATATTCCTCCATATGTTTTCGTATCATGTATTCCATATCATCGATGTCCTGAACGACTACTACCTGGGCGTCCGCGAACAATAGCGTGTACAATGTAGTATCGTCATCCAGTGGTAATCCCATACTGCTACATTTCCTTTTCCAGTTCTTCAGTGCACTCTTCAAATAGATTTTAAATAGCGTTGGGGATATACAGCAGCCCTGTTTGAGATCCTTTGTGACCTGGAATCCTGTTGTTATACCATATTTGGTTTTCACACTACTTCTTGCGTCTTGGTATAAGGATTTTACGGCTTTAATTATTTCGGTGCTTACATTACTCTGTTGTAGTGTTGTTTTCCCACAATCTCATTAGTGGCACGCTGTCGTAGGCCTTTTTTAAATCGACAAACAAGACATGGACTTCCTGATCAAATGCGGTTTTCTTTTCTAGGATTTGTGTCAGTGAGAAGAGATGATCTATTGTGGATCTTCCTGCTCTAAAGCCTGCCTGTTCTTCAGCTTCTACGTCTGCGTATTCCGTTTCTATTCTATTTTTCCGTATATTCTGCTAATAGATCCTGTAACCGTTATTCCCCGATAGTTATCGCAATTATTTTTGTCTCCTTTCCGCTTTATTAACTTTTTCTAAATACAACCAGAAAACTGGATCTTAATAGAATTTGGCGTCCTAATTCACTTTTTTTTTCAATCATATACTTCACAAGATAACACATTATTCACCGTCATTACGAAAAACTTAACAAAGAAAAATAACGTTGGCAACTTTTTTCAATTTCAATTTTTTGTTATAATATGGAACACAAATCCTTTATTTTAACCTAAAAATAAAAATTCAATTCCTTTTATACTCCTTTCAACTATTCCTAAACTTTATTCGGCAGTTTTAAGATTTGTAGTCTCAATGGAATTTTTTATTTCGTTTGTCAGATTAGTTTTTCCTTCTTCCGCTAAATAGCATTTAAACTAAAGCAAAACACAAAAACAACAATGCAGTTTAAGAAAAACTGTCCGAAAAGAGAACAATAACAAGTGGCTGAAATTGTAGATGCTCTAACCCTAAAGTAACTGAACCATAAACGTCATACATCACTTTCAGCGATGAGTATAATCGCAGCATTTGATTCAATTACGTTTTATATAATCTGCACTCGAATAGCCGAGTGCATTTGTCATGGGACCGTTTCGGATGATTTGACGGAGCGCCACGACGCTGAGCGTCGCGGGATCCGGCGGATGCACGCGACGCTGCTGTCAACGCCGAGGTGCATGGCCCGTCACGTTAACAAATCACATTAAACACAAATAATCACATTACACTCTCCAGTGATTTATACGCCACGTTATTTAAGCAACCTCCGCTCAAATAAATCACTATTAAATAGTTTTGGGCAGCTAGTTATTTCTGTTTCGTATCGACCAATTTAAGGAAAACCAGAAAATAATCAAGAGTTGAATTAAATTTCGGAATAATTATTACGAGTACATCAATATATTTTTCAATTGTAGAAGTATGTCTTGACTTGAGATATACAGCGTAAGACAAAAGTGAGACACAATTATATACTGTAATATAAAAAAAACGACGCGTATAAAAAAAAAATTGTATTCTACATATGTTTTCATCCTCTTCAATGCATAGTGTACAGGGTGAGTCAATGATAGAATAAAGTTCATTATCTCATTTGTTTTCGGGAATGACGAAAAAATGTTAAATACAAATAGTTTTAGGGAATGTTAAGGTGCACAGTTTGAAATTATTTTTGAGTATACAGGGTACTTCAAAAAAGTGTGGCCGATATAACATATGTTTTTTAAATGGAACATCCTATTTCCTAATTTATTTTTATATCCTGCGTAAAATTTTATAACTTCTTATGCCTAAACCTAGTAGTTTTTTTAATATTTCAATTTTTTTTTTAAAATACTAGTTTTCAGTTTTGTAAAAAATTGCTAGTAGCGCTATTGTTTCTAAAGGTGGAATACTCATAATTGGTACAAGCATTCTATAGAGATGAAAAAAGAGATATATGTAAAGAAATTTGAGTTAGATGTTACAAGGTGCTCAAAATAAATTTATACATTTCGACTATTTTGAATTGAAAAATCTCAAATTTTTTAAATGGCACACCCTGTATAATATTATTTTTTCTGGTAGATATTACAAAGCCCTGCAACTTTTATTAAGTATATCATATATCTATTTCTAATAGTTTTCGATTTATTTTCAATTTTTCAATTTTTACCCTTGTTTTTATTACACTTACGCTAAACAAAAATGTAGGCATTGTCAAATTTGGACATATCTCTTAAGCAAGTAAAAATAGTTTAATTTGTTGTAGTAAGTGACGTATAAAGGTAAAAGTTATGGATTTACCTAAAAATGAATTAATTGATATGGTTTATATACTGGGCGAGGCGAGAAAAAATTGTCTTTTGGCAGTAAGGCTTTAGGGAGCGAAGTAGCCTAATAAACGTATACCGTCTAGAAAATCTTTTCAGTAATTAATGGAACGGTTTGCTGATAGTGGTAGTGATAGTGAATATACGAAACGGAAAGTAGTAAACCAGAATGCTACCAATGAGGAAAAAGAAATTAAGATTTTACTTCATGTTGAAGATAATCCCCAGGTCAGCAGGCGTCAACTAGCTGACTTATCTGACACATCCCAATCTACGGCTAATCGCACTACGAGAAATTACAAGTATCATCCTTTTCATATGGAACTACACCAAGAACTTCAAGACCGTGATTTTGAACGACGAGTAAACTTTTATACCACCATGAATAGAGCAATAGAGGCCGATCTAAATTTTTTATCCAAAATAATGTTTTCTGATGAAGCTACTTTTCCCAGTAATGGAGCAGTTAACAGCCATAATGTGCATTATTATTCAACAGTTAATCCATTTTGGGTCCGGGAAGTTCAAAACCAAAACCATCGGTAGCTTAATGTATGGTGTGGAATATTAAATTTTCGAATTATTGGTCCATATTTTTTCCGCGAACCGCTTAACGAGTCTAGATATCTAAATTTTTTGCAAAACGAATTACCCCAGCTTCTTGAAGAAGTTCATAAATTTGAAAGGGAACAAATGTGTATTCAACAAGACGGAGCTCCTGCTCATTACCACCGGGAATTTTTAAATGATCGTTACCCACAAAGTGGATCGGTAGGGATGGATTCATTCAGTGGCTCCCTCGATCAGGTGACTTAACACCTTTAGACTTCTTTTTGTGGGACTACATTAAAGATCGTGTTTATGTGAATCCCGCTACAACACCAGTAGATATGGAAAATAGAATAGGATAGGGATGCGTGCAGGACAATAACGCCCTTTATGCTAAGGAAAATGAAGGAACAAATAGTAAAGCGACTAAACATGTGTATTCAAGTAGACAGGCATATTTTTGAACATTTATTACGTCATAATAATTAATTATTAGATTAGTTAAGGTATATTAAAATTATTATTAACTATTTGTTTATGTTTTCACAATAGCTAAAGTGTATTAAAAACAAGGGTAAAAATTGAAAAATTCAAAATAAATTGAAAACTATTAGAAATAGGTATATGATATACTTAATAAAAGTTGGAGAATTTTGTAAAATCAATCAGAAAAAATAATAATATACAGGGTATGCCATTTAAAAAATTTGAAATTTCTCGATTTAAAATAGTCGAAATGCATAATTTTTTTTTTGAACACCTTGTTACATCAAACTCAAATTTCTTTATATATATATATATATATATATATATATATATATATATATATATATACACATATACAGTCCCTGGCCAAATTATTAGACGCACTGTATTTTTTTTAGTAATTTTATGTTTCTTAAGAGTTTTTATGCAATAATGGTATATTTAAACTACAATATTATTGATTTTTATTTAAAAGAATTGTTGTAGACTACATATTTGTATTTATTTTTAACATATGGCAACACTGTGTTGACAAAGTGATACATGAACGTAAATAAGTACAAACCTGTATCAGTCGCGATCGGAATCGAGTCAGGTACGGACGTGTTTCTGTGGCTTTATGGACTATGATTGTTTGTTTAACAGTTTTATACTACTCAATTATTAGTTTATTTTGTATGCAGTGTTTTAAAAAAGTAATTGGACTATTTTCATTATGGGTAGAAAAGGCGATCTTTCACCACGTAAAAAAGCTGAAGTGAAGGCCCTTGTGATTGCGAAAACATTTACAAACCGAGAAATATCACGAAGATTGGAGGTTTCTGAAGCTAGTGTACGACGCATAAAAAAGAAATTGAGTCAGGGAAGGAATTAAGCCCGAAAAGAAAGAAAAGATGCGGTAGAAAACCAATTTTCACTCCACGGTCGGAGAGATGTTTGAAGAAAATTTGTGTAGAAAACAGATTTGCTACCACAAAGGTAATAAAATCACAACTCCAGGATGCTAACGTAAATGCTTCTGAGTGCACTGTTCGAAGAAAATTGAAAGAATTAGATTTTAAGGCCTGTCGCCCCGCCAGGAAGCCCAAGTTAACAGCTGCAATGAAAGCAAAGCGCCTGAAGTGGGCCAAACAATGGCAAGACAAAGATGTGGACTTCTGGAGATCGTAAGATACAGCAATTTAATCAATAATTGATACATTATTATCATTTTCAGTTAAATAAAGCAAATAAACATGGAAGTTTATATATTTTTCCCTATTTTTGACAGGTCTGCTTCAGTGACGAAAGCACATTCGAAATTTTGCAGAATAAAGCTCAGTATGTGCGTCGTCGTCATGGAGAAAAGTTTCATCCTGATTGTGTCGTCCCACGGTTAAACATCCACCAAAGTGATGATTTGGTCAGTCATCAGCGGCAAGGGCACTGGACGTCTGTACGTCGTCAAAGGAATAATGAGGCAAGATCAGTACAAAGAAGTATTACAAAATCGGTTGATTCCGCAGCTC
>CM032454.1:199990816-200203316 GCA_019049505.1 Pachyrhynchus sulphureomaculatus
TTCAACAACTAGTTATCGAAACTTTTCAGGTAGGTATTTCTGATCACTCAGCATCGAAAAATACAGAAAAATATGCGTTTTTACATACAACTTATCGCAACAAATATTTCACTTTCAAAATAAAACATCAAAACATAGAGAGACCAAAAATAGATAAGGCATTTACGGTACCGACTTTAACGTCAATTTAGGAGTTTGTAAATTGTTATTTAGTATATTTTTATTTGAACAAATCTTCGAATAATTCCGTGCCGCCCATGTAAAAAAAGTAAAAAAAAACCTTGTTCTGTACTTCTTCCCTTTTCCACTTGAATAACAACTCACAAGACAACACTAAGGCAATTAGTTGCTTTTTCTTTTCAATTAAAGAATCGCAAAGTATTCTTTTCTTTCGTACTCAGCGACGTGTGTTAACTAAGACAATGAATTTAGTAGGGATAAATGCTGTGGATATACTTTGTTATTTGTTACTACACATATTTTTGACCCAAATGAATTATACGAATTTTTTTTTATAGCCAAATAGACGTCTTTGAAATGTTAATTTGGCGTAGAATGTTAAGAGTTTCATGGACTGAAAAGCGTATCGATGCATCTATATTGAATGAGATAAAACCGGAAAAAAAAAGCGCCTTGCGTTTTTTTTGGACTTATCTGTCAAGATGATAGGACTAAAGGAGGAGGAGGATATGAGTATCTATAATATATGTAAAATGCAACGTCCTCTGTCTGCCTATCTGTCTGTCTGTCTGTCTATCTGTATGTCTGTCTGTCTGCCCATTAGTGCGCTTATCACTGGAGAATCACTTATCCGATTTACGTGCTTTTTTTTAAAAACATACATATGTTCTCTGACTATATATCCTCTAGTTTAAAGCCTGCTGTCAGATAAAGGTCACCTTTTAAGTTTTTACAAAAACAATGAGAGAAAATTTTTTTTAATTGCAAATCGTTTTACCGGTAATGTTTCTCAAAATAGATTTATACATTTTTGCATGCCTTCGGAAACATTTTTTCCATTCTGAAGTTAGTACTTCAAAAACATGGTTTTGGAAGGATTATCACTGTCCACGCATTTTTTTGGCATTCGGGAACAGAAAGAAGTCGTTAGGCGATCAGGGATGGGCAATGAGACATTAACTCGATGTTTTTGTCTTTTTTTTTGTGGGTCTAGCACGCGTGCTGCAGGGAAGTCACTAAAGCGCTCCAGGAGCGGCATGTGTGCGGAAAAAGCGATTCACGTTGTTCTTGAATCCCTGTAAATTGTACTTAGTGGGAAACACAGCGCTGGGCAAATTATTCCAAAGGGATGATGTTCTCCATATAAAAGACTGCTTGAAAAGCGTTGTACGCGGAGTAACAAGCTGAACCTCATAAGGATGTGAAGCACCAGCGTGACGTGTATTTCTAACATGCACTGCTCTGGGAGGAATCAAGCGGGCCACATCCCTCGAACACTTTCCATGAAAATACTTGTAGTAGAACAGACTCAAGTCGCCAACCGTTCTTCGATGTTCCAGCGAATCAGGGCCGCCGGTCAATTCCGGGTCTCCAATCAGACGGACAGCTCTTCTATGAACAGAATCCAACAAATGCAGTGTATGTTTGGGAGCGGAGCCCCAAACGTGGGAGCAGTATTCCATAGTTGGTCGAATTTGAGCTTTGTAAAGAATTAACAGTTGTTGTGGGGTGTAAAGCTTTCTGGTTCGAAATAATATTCCCAACTTTTGAGAAGCTCTCCTTGCTATGCCTGCAACATGTTCATGCCAGAACATATTTACTCCCAAACTAACGCCCAACAAATTGAGCGACGATGCTAGGGGAATGGAGTGTCCCGACATAACTATGTTGGGTTCAGCAAATTAACTTTTCTAGAAAACACTGGGTTTTGTAGCGTTAAATTCCACTTGGTTACTGTCACCCCAAGATAGAATTTCTTCTAGGTCTTTGTTAAGTTGAACGACCTCCTGCTATCTGCGGATATTCGCCTGAGCAGCCGATGTCCGAGCGTTCAAGGTGAATGAAGAGACGAGCGTACTGTCATCTGCAAAGCTGTAGATTGGATTCCCGGTCTTTTCCAGCAGATCGTTAATGTAAATGAGAAAGAGAGTAGGAGAAAGTATGGAGCCCTGGGGTACACCGGCGTTGATAGTGAAGGTGTTAGAAAGAAATCCGTCGACCACCACTCGTAAAGAACGCTCTCTGAGTGAGAGCCACAAACAGAACCTTTCAGACATACCATAAGAGCATAACTTAGCCAACAGTCCATCGTGCCAAACACGGTCGAATGCCTTGGATATGTCAAGAGCAACCGCTCGAGATTCTCCAAAGTGTTCAATTGTGTTGTTCCAAACATGCGTTACATAAGTCAGAAGATCTCCTGTTGATCTATGTTTACGAAAACCATATTGGTGATCGCTAATAATATTGAATCGTTCAAGATATTTTAGAAGATGCCCATTGATAACCTTTTCCATGACTTTCGATATTATTGAAAGCAGGGCGACTGGTCGGTAGTTATTTGGCAAGGTCTTCTTGCCTTTTTTAGAAATCGGCTGAACCGTGGCACATTTCCAGCAGGACGGAAATATTCCCTTTCTGTAATCGATTGTTTATCGTGCTGTGTGAGAGCTGACATTGTCATGATGAAGAAAGATGCGATGTCTTTGATTGCTTTTCCTGACTGTATCGATGACTTCTCGCAAACAAATTGTTGTATATCATTCAGCATTAACTGTTCTTCGATTTCCTAAAGCAATGGTTGCAACATGCCCAATATAACCAAAGAAACAAGCGATCATTTTCTTGGAAGCGCTCCGCGAACGAACCACTTTTATTGGATTTGGTTCATCTTGGAACATCCAAACAGTTGATTGTTGCTTCATTTCGTGCTCGTCCGAATATATCCAAGTTTCATTTCCTGTTACGATGTTGTATACGGATTTTGCATGTCCTTGGTCGAATTTTTTAAGCATTTCTTTACACCAATTGTGACCACCCTGTTTTTGAGTTTCGGTAAAATTATGTGGAACGCATCGATAGCCGATCTTTTTCGCAGCTAAATGTTCGTGCAAAATCGAAAGTACTGCAGTCTTCGATACGCCCACGGATGTCTCTATCTCACGGTAAGTCACATGCCGATCCTGTTCAGTCATATTGCGCACAGCATCGATGTTCTTTGGAACAACAACCGTTTTTGTCGACCTTCACGAAAATCATCGCTGACAGAAACACGACCATGATGAAATTCTACACCCCAAGACTAAATAGTCTTTTCTGATGTTGATTCAATACCAAAAGTTTTACTAGGCCTTTACTAAAATCGTAAAAAATCACCCAACGAAAAGTGAAATTTCCATTTGTTCATAAAACCGTTTTTTAAAAGCTCACTGTAAACAAACTACTCGGCCCATTTCTGAGCTGCCACTGTTTTAACAATAACAAATGTCAAATTTTACAACAATGTTAATGCCATATTTCAATACCGCCATCTAGTGTCATTTGTAAAAACTTAAAAGGCTACCCACTCATAAATAGTTAGAAAAGGAGTGATAAAGAGGTAGAAAGAGGTAGTTTAGAATATATCAAATTGTACGACTCTTAAAAAAATTTTGGGGTTATAATAGTGGAAATAGCTATTTCAGTATTTGCCTTGTAAGTTATCTTGGCGATGAAAGTGCTGAGTACCAATTTTTACAGTCTTTTCTTATCCTAACCTTTTGATTAATTTATATTTTATATAGGCAGTTAACTATAGCTTTATTTTATCATAAAAGCCAAGGAACAAAGTAAACAAAAACCAATCGACACGAAAATAAATACGTACCTTTTTCTCAAACGAGTCAACCGGCCTGAATCGAACCGATTTTCTTGAAGATATAATAAATTGTTCGATAAACGATTTTCACCTACACAGTCTTTTTTAACAAGAAAAGTCCATTAAATGGAGCACGTAGACGTAATGAAACCATCTCACTTCCTGCAAATGGTCGATTGGGTATATATACGAAAAAAACTGGCCAAAATTATGTTGTTTTTCTTCTCGAAAATATAGTTTTTATTTACAATGATAGCTGCTTATAGCAGCTTTAAGGAGGTGTAAGTCGTCAAAGTGATTTATTCAGTACTCACCTGGCGAATACATAGTTCGATCGGTATTTTAAATGATTTATATTCAAATATTAATCAAAAAGAGGCCGAGTGCAAGTCAGACTTTTAGACAATTAGTGTTTCGTACGTTGATTGCTTTTAAAATAAAAATTTTTGTTACTATAAAATGATCAATGACTTCACAAAGTACACCCCAAATGAGTTTCCAACAAAGTTTTTTTCGACCTTTACTGAAAACTGATGACCTTGAAATTTTTTTTTTTTTTTTTTTTCTATACCAGATAAATGATTAAAGGTAATGCACTCCTGATAATTTTCGTTCAATCTGTACCCTGTGGAGAATATTCTACAATTTTTTCAAAATTTTTTGATCAGTGCTTTTCGAGATAAGGGGGGACAGCGATTTATCGCAATTTTTTTAAAAATAATACAAAGAAAAGTGTGCGCAAGTATTACTTTATATATATTTTTGAACTCGTGTTTTTACAAGCTTTTATTTCATATTCCACTCGACGACCTGGAAAAATATTTTTTTTTCACTTCCGATTTCACGCCCCAAAACTAATCCCTTAAGTCAAAATTTAGCTTTCAAAACTACACTGCTCTGATGAGGCCATCAGTTCCTATATTAGTGCCAAATTTCAACTTTCTATGTTAAATAGTTTCGGAGAAAATCTGGTGTGACAGACGGACAGACAGACACCGAAGTGATCTTATAAGTGTTCCGTATGGAACACTAAAAAATTGTACAGAGAAAGAGCTTCAGAAATATTATATAATATTATATAATATATAACTGACAAATGACAGTCACTTCGATAAACTGTTTGTGCTACAACTGGAAATAATGAAATGGACTCTGGAGAGGAACGATATACAGGGTGTCCCAAAAGGTATGGTCAAAAATGAAGGAAGGATCTAGTAGAGTGGACCAAAATAAGGTCAGAAGTTCCTATAAAAATGTCTCGTATTTCCCCCCGTTAGGAAGCTACAGTCACCCAAATGGGAACCTGAAGATGGTTTTCACTGAATATTTTAGAAACCGTTAAAGTTAAAAACATGAAATTCAGGTTCTAAAGTAAAGTTTATGTGCTGAATCGGAATTTTACCTTATAATGGTCGATAATTCAACCGGTGTGTCAAAAGTAGAGGAGGGCGTGGTAAAAATAGACTTAATTATTTTTTACAATAACTTTTATTACATTTTCGCGTCGAATTAGGGAATCTTGAGATCTTTGGCCAAAAAAGGTACTCTTAGTTTAACACATTAGACGCACCAATTCCGAGTTAAAATCGATAAAGTATTTCCATGTCAGAAAAAGAGCCTATTACCTGGCTTCTGCCAGGTGCAATGATAATTAATCAAATGTCAAGACACAAGTCAAATCTGAAAGTTAAAAAAATTGCGGTCGATTTCATTATGCCAAATTTTACTTTTATCGAGTATGGGGATATGCATTTAATGTATGGCTTAGCTTCTGGTAACGCTAGTGAAGCGGCTCGCCTTTACGCAGAACGATTTCCTGATCGATACTTGCCTGATCGCAGAACTATTGAACGAGTTGATCGCGATCTGTGGGAATCAGATTTACTGTGTCTGGCTTTTTCAAATTGTGTGCTTATTATTGGATATCTTTTAGGTAGTCTTATACCAAAACCTGGAGGAGTAGGTCGTCCAAGAACTGCTCGTACCATTGAAATGAAAGAAAATATTTTGGACCTAATAACAAACGATCCAACTAATAGTGTAAGGGAATTGACAGCCCCACTTCATATTTGCAAATCGTTGGTGCATAGGGTACTTCAAGAGCAATTACTCCATCCTTACCATTTCCAAAAAGTTTATTCTATGTCACCCGATGATTATCCTGCACGAGTGCAATTCGCTAAATGGTTTCCACAAAAGCAACGAGAAGATGATACATTTGTAAGCAAAGTACTTTTTACAGATGAATCGGGATTTTCTAGGGATGGTGTAATAAACTCCCATAATCTTCACTTATGGGATGAGGATAACCCAGATGCGATAATTCAGACTAAAAACCAACATAAATTTTTGATAAATGTCTGGATGGGAATTATCGGGAATTATTTGATTGGACCATATGTCATTGACGGGCGGCTAAATGGTGAGAAATATTTGCAATTTCTTCGAGATAATTTAAATAATTTATTAGAAGAAGTTTGGTCATATATTCGCAACAATATATGGTTAATGCAAAACGGTGCATCACCACATTTCAGCAACACTGCTAGGGGATATTTAGATAACCAGTTTCCCAATTGTTGGATAGGTCGGGGTGGGTCATTCCCGTGGGCATCCCGATCACCAGATCTAAATCCCTTCTTTCTATGAGGCCACCTTAAATATCTTGTTTATTCGGCTCCTGTACAAACTAGAGAAGAGCTGCTAGAAAGAATTTTCTTTCACTGTGCTGAAATAAGGAATAATCCCGGCATGTTATTTAGAGTTCAAAGGGCTTTCCTCACTAACTTAAGGAAATGCGTAACTATACAAGGTGCCCACATCGAACATACTCCCTGGTTGAAATTACGCATGGATTTTATTTTTCCTTTAAATTAATATTTCCGATTTTTTTAGCGATGTTTTGTGATTGTTTTCTTGATTTGATAAATAAAAATAAGTTTTTTGCTTCATTTGATGAGTATGTTTTCTTCAATTATTATTTAGTTGTATGGTCATTTAGAAATATCTGGATATTTTGAAGTATTGCTAATAACCGTAATAATATTAGGTAATAGGCCCTTTTTCTGACATGGAAATCCTTTATCGATTTTAACTCGGAATTGGTGCGTCTAATCGTGTTAAACTAAGAGTACCTTTTTTTCGCCAAAGATCTCAAGCAATGCAATTTTTTTTCTTTTCATATCTTTATAAACTTAATTATTTGTTACTTTTGAAGGTAGTGTTCATTCAGGTTTCGGGTGCACTACACTGAACAAACTACTGTCCTCAATGAATATACCTCCAATATCTAATAATTCTAGGACAGAATATTCGCTATGGAAAACTACCAAGAATCTAAAAAAAACCTATCATGCAAACCCCTCCGATAAAAAATGAGGTTGGGTGCTGGGCCAGAAACAACGAGCAAAAAGCTAAAAGATTTGCGGACCATCTCGAAAAGATATTTCAGCCCAATACAGTAAACGATGATAAAACATTGCCCTACGTCATCGAGCAACAAAAAACGAAAATCTCATTTGTCACTCTGACTGAAATTAAAAAAGAAATAACAACCAAATCAACTCGAAAAAAGCCCTTGGTTTTGACCTTATTACTGGTCAAATTTTAAGAGAACATTCGCGAAAAGCATTAATTAAATTCACCGATCTAACCAATGCTTTATTCAGACTACAATATGTACCACAACTGTGGAAAGTGGCTGAAGTAATTATGATTCCTAAATCAGGAAAGCAACCCCATAAAACAACATCATACCGGCCAATATCACTACTGCCAGTTATGTCTAAATTATTTGAAAAACTTTTACTGAAAAAAAAAATAAAACCAATCATTGAAGAAAAACATCTTATTCCGGATCATCAATTTGGTTTCCGGAACCAACATTGCACGATTGATCAGGTCCACAGAATCACCGATGTCATCGAAAAATCATTCGAAGAAAAGAAAGCATGTTCAGCAATATTTCTGGACGTCGCACAGGCTTTCGATAAAATCTGGCATGAGGGTTTGAACCATAAGCTCAAAATGCTTCTCCCTGCCCAATATTTAAAAATCTTAGAATCCTATATATCCGAAAGTTACTTCAGAATCAAACAGGAGGATGCCTGTTCTGATCTGAGGAGGTGTGCCGCATTATTATTGTAAAAAAAGTTAAGTCCATTTTTACCACGCCCTCCCGTACTTTTGACGCACCGGTTGAATTATGGACGATTATAAGGTAAAATTCCGATTCAGCACATAAACTTTACTTTAGAACCTGAATTTCATGTTTTTATATTTAACTGTTTCTGAAATAATCAATGAAAACCCATCTTCAGGCTCCCCATTTGGGTGACTGTAGCTTCCTAACGGGGGGAAATATTCAATGAAAACCCATCTTCAGGCTCCCCATTTGGGCGTCTGTAGCTCCATAACCGGGGGAGATAGGAGACATTTTTATAGGAACTTCTGACCTTATTTTGGTCCAATCTACTAGATCCTTCATTTTTGACCATACCTTTTGGGACACCCTATATACGAAGCACCTCCTTTGTCTATTAAAAAAAGTGGCTTTGGTAGGAACACTTATAAGATCGGTGTCTGTCTGTCAGTCTGTTACACCCGATTTTCTCCGAAACTATTTGTCATAGAAAGTTGAAAATTGGTAATAATATAGGAATTGATGGCCTCATCAGAGCCATGTAGTTTTGAAAGTTAAATTTTGACTTAAGGGGTTAGTTTTGGGGGGTGAAATCGGAAGTGAAAAAAAAAAAAATTTACTAGAAAATCGAGTGTGGTGTCAAATGAAAGCTTGTGAAAACACGAGTAAAAATTTATATAATGTAATACTTGCGCGCACTTTTCTTTGTATTATTTTTAAAAAATCGCTAAAAATCGCTGTCCATCCGCCTTATCTCGAAAAGTACTTATCAAAAAAATTTTGAAAAAACTCTGGAATATTCTCCACGGGGTGTAGATTGAACGAAAATTATCACGAGTGCATTACCTGTAATAATTTATCTGGTATATAAAAAAAAAAACAGAAATTTGAAGGTCATCAATTTTCAGTAAAGATTGGAAATAAACTTTGTTGAAAACTCATTTGAGGTGTGTTTTGTGAAGTCACTGATCATTTTATACTTCCGTAACAAAATTTTTACAAAGCAATCAACGTACGGAACACTAATTGCGCAAGTTCAACTTGCACTTGACCGGTTATTTTTTTCTTAATATCAAAACGGTATTTACTTTAAAAATGAGATTCATATAGTTCTTTTTAACATATTTTTTACGTTTCTTAATTACAGCGGCAATTGATCTTTCAGTTTCCCGATGCAGACGATAGACTTGTTTAAATATAAGAAAATAGTTTTGCCCAATTTTTCAGTAGAAATATCCCGCTGTGCAACGCTCACGATTTTTCTTTCCTTATTGTCACCGAAAGACGCTAAAGACCCTTTGATTGAAAAACGTTTTTTAAACCACCTTGCCTCGTCCGCGTAATTGCTTTTCTTTAAAAAATGTGTTTCATTTGATACCTTTAAGTAACTTTAAACAAAAGAGGACGAGGTTTTTTAATTTTTTTAAAAGGTCGACTAATTGTTTTCGAGATTTAAGCAAACAATGTGTTGATTAGTAATCGGCAAATTGGTGAGAGGCGGAATTGCCAGATGCCCTCTTTTTTTTTGTTAATGTTTCCTTTCCTTGTTGACGTAAAATACTACTTTGATTTTAATTAAAAAGTAACAGTAAAATAAACATGTAAGAATTCTAATACCAAGGTTATATCAAGACTTCCCTTAAGGAACGTTGTCTGAAGGAATAATTATCATGGCAGTTTTTTTGTTCGTGCTATAAAGCCCTCTGAAATGAGTCTTCGGAAATACCACAGCCCTGAGTGGTTTAGTGGGCTAAGAGACAGCATAGTAAGCTTCGTATCTATATTTAGGTAAAATATCATGATGCACTTACTTCGCAAAACCTTGAGTGGATAGGTTCTTTCAAAAACCCTTATTATCCCTATGCTCCTACTATCATGACTCTTGGTATCAGATCGTATTAAGCTGGAGGAACAGCTGATCATTTAAGAAGCTTTCTACAGAAAATTCTGAGTAAAGGTCAATAATAAACAAAATAGCTCAATTTGAAACAAAGAGAATCCTCGCGTGTCGGATGAAAGATCGAAGCATCCTTAAAAGCTACTGTTTGGGGAGGTTTTTTGGCAGAAGAAAATGAGACCGGCATTTCAGGTACCCCGGTATAATAACCGACCTTTTCTAGCCTAATTTAGTAGCAATGGATTTGCGGAATATCTGATATCAGCAGGATGACCCAATATGTCGCACTGCATAAAAAATAATTGATATGTTACATGACTAATTTTTTTAGTCGAAAACGCCCGATTTGGCACCGTGTGACGTCATTTTGTGAGATTTTTGTCAAATCTTAAGTTTAGCTTAAAGAGAGATACAGCATGCGATTAATGAGACCGAGCAGGATTTCGGCGCAAAAGTTTGCAATGAAATCAAAATAACAACTTTGATTCAATAAGGATATCTTCTTATACTTTTTTATAGATCTGTTAGTTTTTTTTTTTTGGGTCTAGCACACGTGCTGCCGGGAAGTGCCTAAAGCGCTACAGGAGCAATACGTGTGCGGAAAAAGCGATTCACGTTGTTCTTGAATCGCAGTAAACAGTATCCTCAGAGAGAGAATCCTCAGAGTATCATAGACCAAAGACGGTACTAATGTTCTTGAAGAGCTTAGTATAAATGACCGACTTTTAAATAGAATTAATAGACAATACCTGAAATATTTTGGTTACATTATGAGGAAAGTGGATTCCATGGAAAACTTGTAGTAACGGGGAAGGTAGAAGGTAAAAGATCAAGGGGACGGTCTTCAAAAATATGGTCTGACCAAGTAAGATCTCTCCATGGTATGGGTATGCACGAGTCAAGTCAGGTCGCGCAGGATCGAGATGCCTGGAGAATGACTGTTGAGGCAGCAACTGCATAGTGTCACCGATACTCCTATTTGGGTAAAAGGATTGAGAGAGAGAGGATTTTTTGAGAGGTAGATTGTCACAGCGACCTCTTCATCTTTTTGGTAGGCTCCCCGGTGTACGTTTGCCGGCTGGCTTTTCCTCCAAAACGATCTTTAGTAGTCTTCTTTTTTATCTTCCCCATCTTACTACGTCTTGCACGTTGCATTGTTCCCTGATATCAGTATTTTGTATCCTATGCCTTCTTGTTTTATCAACTAGTGCTCGTAGGGTTTTCATTTCGGCAGTACGTAGCATACTTTCTATTTTGTTGGTATCTTCTCGTGGTTTTATATCGTAGGTCATTATGGGTCTGATACAAATCTTTTATACGTAACGTTGAAGTCTGTTCACATGTATTGATTAGTCCATTTTATTAATTTTTTTTTATGGGTCTAGCACACGTGCTGCAGGGAAGTCCCCAAAGCGCTCCAGGAGCGGCATGTGTGCAGGAAAAGTGATTCACGTTGTTCTTGAATCACTGTAAATTGTGCTTGAAAAGCGTTGTACGCCGAGTAACAAGCTGAACTTCATACGGATGTGAAGCACCAGCGCGAAAGGTATTTCTAACATGCACCACTTTGGGAGGAACTAAGCGGGCCACATCCTTCGAACTTTCCATGAAAATACTTAAAAAACAAACAGACTCAAGTCGCCAACCGTTCTTCGATGTTCCAGCGAATCAAGGTCGCCGGTCAGTTCCGGGACTCCAATCAGACGAACAGCTCTTCTTTGAACATAATCCAACAAATGCAGTGTGTGTTTGGGAGCGGAGCCCCAAACATAGGAGTAGTATTCCATAGTTGGTCGAATTTGAGCTTTGTAAAGAATTAACAGTTCTTGTGGAGTGTAAAGCTTTCTGGTTCGAAATAATATTCCCAACTTTTGAGAAGCTCTCTTTGCTATGCCTGCAACATGTTCATGCCAGGACATATTTGCTCCCAAATTAACGCCCAACAAATTGAACGACGATACTACGGGAATGGAGTGCCTCGACATAACTATTTCGGGTTCAGCAACGTTAATTTTTTAGAAAAAACTGCTGCCTGAGTTTTTGTAGCGTTAAATTCCACTTGGTTACTGTCACCCCAAGATAGAATTCCTTCCAGGTCTTTGTTAAGATGAACGACCTCCTGCTGTCTGCGGATATTCGCCTGAGCAGCCGTTGTTCGAGCATTCAAAGTGAATGAAGAGACAAGCGTACTGTCATCTGCAAAGCTGTAGATTGGATTCCCGGCCTTTTCCAGCAGATCGTTAATGTAAATGAGAAAGAGAGTAGGAGACAGTATGGGGCGTCGGTAGTGAAGGTGTTAGAAAGAAATCCGTCAACCGCAACTCGTAAAGAACGCTCTCTGAGGAAACATGAGAGCCACAAACAGAACTTTTCAGACATACCACATACATCTCTTAAGCAACCTGTTATATGTAACTGCTGCTTTATTAATTAATCCTCTAAGGTCCCAGACTGGGAATAAAGATATGTTTTATTTATAAATTAAATTTTGAGCTCTTAAACGGGCACTATATTCTTAAAAATTATGTTTACTTCACTATTTACGTACAATAACTATGATTACGAAAAAAGCAGACATTCTAAAAAAAATACCTTTAGAAATCTCAATGCCCTAAATCTTTCCTTAAGAACAGATAAAGCTTTCCTTCGCAACCTTTTTTGCAAATTAGCTCTCTACCGCTTACATTTACCCCTCAAAAAACTGTCACCTTTATAGAGCTCAGCTTTACCGAAAAAGCTCTATACCTTCAGCGCCACTTATAAACAGTGCTTATTGTTATCCCACGTTTTTCAGCGTCACACAGGAGCACTTTACTGTATTGAATTTGGGTCTCACGAGAGGGTTTTTGCCCATCTAAAAGAAATATATCGGGTTTGGGCCACGGTGTAGTGGGCTAAAATAATTTGCAAGTGAACAAAAACTCTTACTTATTAATAATTCAATACCTTAAAAAAATTGAAAAAGAGATAGCGTTGGTTAGTGCTAGCTACTATAAAGAATGAAATAGGAAAGAAGTTCTGGTGTTATAACATGAGAGCCGTGGCTGGTCGTTGTATTCGGGGACCCTTTATAGCGTTTTCATTATGGATATTTTTAAATTTTATTTACAACGTGTCCCAAAAAAAAGTTCTAATTGAATGTATTAAAAACATTTTTTTATTTAGAAGTTTTCGTGTTTATTTAATATTTAGATTTTCACCATATTGTTCCTGTTGATACTTGAAACATCAGAAGCTCATTTCATTTCAATTTCGTGAAAACAAAAATACAATGAAATGAGAAAACGTCATAACACTTTCCAACTTTAGTTATGAAATATCATAACAAGTGCTGACGAGGTATTCTGAGGATACTAAGACTTACACCTCTATAACACTGGTCAACATGATTTTTGTTAAGGTGGGTACACACTAGGCGGACGCATACGGCCGCATGAGAGCGAACGCATGCGTTTGCTTTGTGTGTACGTGCTAACGAAGTCGGACGAGCGTATGCGTTCGGCTGCGGTCGGGTTCGCTCGGAGGGCGGTACTTCAAAGAAAAATTCGGACCGCATGGTTTGAACATGTTTATAGTGTGTACGTGTTTTTGTTTTTTTGAGTTTTTTCTTGTTAAGAATAATTCATATTGATTATCAATTTATCATTATGGAGTGGTCCAATAGCGATTCTATTAAATTAATAACATTATATCAAACTTATGAATGTTTATGGAATCCAACTAATAATAATTATATAAATAAAATTAAGAAATATGATGCCTGGGAAGAAATTGCTAAAGTTATGACATGCAGTTCGGTTGAAGTAAAGAAAAAAAATGGATTTCTTATTAGGATCTTTTCGTCGTGAACGACAAAAGCAAGACAATTCTTTTAAAACTGGATCCGGAACAGATTCTATTTACTCATTAACTTGGTTTGCTTTCAAATCTATGCTATTTTTAAAAGATAAATTTGTACCAAGAGAAACAAAAAACACTAAGGTAAGTCAAAACAATGTAATTTTTTATTTAAGATATTTATTTATTTTTATGGGTACATAATATTTTACTTTATTTACTTTTTACTTTATTAATACTTGTGTTGCCAAGCTACACTACCTTCCCCAATAAAATATTCGGCAAATTCATTCCTAATTGCTTCACAGCTGGCAACACTTTTTCGTCCAATCCTAGTTATTGGACGGAAAGTCTGTAGATTATTATCTGCTATTTCATTCCTCCAAGCACCAGGAATTAGTTCACCTTCATTATCTTCATCAAATGTACCACGAGGACTATAAATAGTTTGAGATGCTTTAGTTTTTCTTAAAAAATTATGCAAACAGACACATGTTAAAACAACTGTAGTAGCCTTTTCTGGTGATAACAAGATCACTATTCTTAAAACTCTAAAAACTGCCGACATAATTCCAAAAACATTTTCAATTATCCGCCGGGCACGGCAAAGTCTGTAATTAAAAACTCGTTTTTTTTTACATCCCTTTTTTTGTTCTACGGGATATGCTTTCGTTATGTTATATTCTAGTGCAAACGCATCATCACCAACAAACACAAAGGGAACTTCCATATTTCTATTCCCAAGTACTTCTTCAGGTGGAAGATTTAGTTCATTGTTTTGCAATTTTTTATAAAAGGAAGTGTTTTTTATCACACCACCATCAGAAATTCGACCCTGGCACCCAACATCGGCAAACAGAAAGCAGTAACTTCCATCAGCAATCCCTAGCAAAACAATACTGAAATCTTTTTGATAGTTAAAATAATCGCTTCCACTTTTCACTGGCGCTTGAAGTACGCAGTGACGGCCGTCAATGGCCCCCAGACAATGTGGAAAATTCCATTTTCTTTCATATACGTCAGCTACTTTCCTCCATTCATTTTCAGTATTAGGCATCTGTAAAAAACATAACTTAATGTTAATTAACACTGATTTGAATTTTGCTCCTCTCCGTCACTCTAATATGCAGTATAAATTTTTATCCGTACTTTTAGGTATAATCTGATATTCATTTTATTTTAGGCTGACGATGAACAAAGTTCTACAAGCACCACGACGGACGTTATAGAATAGATTGAATCCAATGTTACCCAGGACTCTGAGCAGATGCCACATACAGAACAATCAAATTCATCAAGCACACAAAGTAGCAAACGGACCCGTGAAAACATTTCAACCACTAACAACAGATCAGAAGAAGCTTACCAAATACTGAAGGATACTGTTGCCAGTCGTCCTATCAGAGACGACAGTACAATTTCTGGAGAACACGTGGGCGCAAAGCACAGAAAATATAGTCATCACACACAATGCATTGTTGAGCATCATATTTCAAATATCTTATTTAACGCTGATATGGGTAGGTACGAACCACAAGTCCCACGAACATTGCCCCCTGGCCACATAGTACATTACAATGAACAACAAGTGGCCTTATCAGTTTCTCCTATTACCTCATCACAACGTTCTTCATCAACCCACAGTCAAGGACGAAATTCATTGTATTCAATGTCCGACAACCCTCCATCAACACCCCAATCGGTATTTCAAGTTCAAGTAGTCTCCCCAGAAAATGAAACTGAAAATGCTTCTGGTATTCAACATCAAGAATCAATTGTCAATTATTTAAACAACTATGAACCATATCAGTAGTTATTAATGTTTTTCAATGTACCATTTTATTCTAACACCCCTTTTGTATTTAATATATTTGCTAAATAATTTGAATGTAGTTTTTACTCACCTTGACATATTCTTTAAGACATTCAATAATTGCAGAACATACTTCAGGGATTATTCTTGAAATAAGCTGTTTTGAAATTTTAAATGTATACATCAAACTTGTGAATGAGTCCCCTGTAGCCAAATATCGCAAAGTCAATATTAACCTTACTGTTGCCGGAATCGCTTCTCTGAATATTGTATCTTGTTTTGAGATTTTCGGACCGATTTTCTGTAATATCATCTCATCTCGAAATCACTAGATCTCATTCTGCAGAAATTTTCAAAGAGACCATATCCAATGTCAGATGTAAGATCATGAATCAGGTCTGTTCCACTGTACCGATTTCGACTTTTGAATAAAGCCGTCATCCACCACCGACGTTTTGCTCGCTTACGCCTTCGTGTTTCATTATTATCATTAATAATAATAAAGGACGCACAAGCAATGATTAGATCATCTTGTAAAGCCATTTCAAGCACCAAACAGCGAATATGAACGAATGATGGAGTATACATGCGTTCGTTTATATGTGGACAGGAAACAAATTTCTACGAACACCGCACAGATACGGCCGCACCCGTTCGCTCTCATGCGGCCGTATGCGTTCGCCTAGTGTGTACCCACCTTTACACGTAAGCTAGTATGTGATTTATGCTTACCTACCTACCCCAGTTAAAAACCCGCAAAAATTTTTGTTCGATCACCCTAAGTTTTTTTGTAATAGTGATAGTCACTTAAATTACGTTATAAGAGGAGATTGCTGAGAACACTGTTTTGAACTTAAGTCATCTTGGAAATAATAATTATTTTTTGTTTTCATTTTGAGTAATCTACGTTCAATAACATACCGAGAACTTGTGTAAATAATCATCGATCGATCGATTCTGTTACGTGTGTGGTGAACTTACATTCACTAGTCAGTAGAGAAATTTTACAAACTTGGTCAAAAAGTGTTATTTTGAATATTTCGAGTTCGCCACCAAGATAAATTGTGGGTTCCTCACACATGTGCATTCTGTGTTACTCTTTTGACTGGATCGACTAACGGAACACGTCACATGAACTTAGCAATTCCAATGATATGGGCCGAACCAAGAGATCACACACATCAGACTGTTATTTTTGCTTGACTGCAATTAAGGGCTTTAGTAGTAAAACTAAACAAGCAATCAAGTATCCAAACTTACCATCTGCAAGGAGACCGGTCCCCCACTGTAAAGTGATGCCTGTACCAACACCTCTACAAAGTACAATCACATGAATCCAATGTGTCGTTGAGCTTACCTCCTACTCAAGAGGACATGAGAGATTACACTTACGAATCTAGCACTTCTTTTACACCACATTTAATAACACAAGGTGACCTAAAGGACTTGATGCCTGATTTGAGTTTATCCAAAAAGCAAGCTGAAGTTTTATCATCTAGATTGAAAAGATGGAATTTACTTCATTCAGAAACGAGAATTTGCTATTTCCGCAATCGTGATGAAGAGTTCAGAACTTTATGGTGCAGATCAAAACCAACAACCAAAAGACGGTTTAGTAGTTTTTGTTTTGGAAATTTCAATGTCAAAGATAGAGCATCTCGCACTGGTCGGCAAATGAAAGAGTTTTGGCAAAAGGTGAGGAAGACCGGAATGTAAGTAGCCATAACATCACCAAGGAATTAAAATCCATCATCAAACAGTGTTAAACAATTTAGAGAAAGCCGGCTACAAAAAGAAGCACGATTTTTAGGTCCCAAATGATTTACCAGGTGTACAAGTATGAAATGCGGATTTCAGACAACAGATGGTGCGCCAATGCAGTTTGTGCTATAAAGATTTGACACTGCACTATTTTGTTGTGTCATCAACAACTGTCAGACGCAGACGAGTGATAAATTAGAAAAGTCTGTGCATAGTGTTGTGTTGTTATGTTCAATATGTCGAAATTTATACCGAACAAAGAGCATTCGCGGACAGCATTAATTTTTTGTTTTCATTTGAAGAAAACTGCTGTTGAATCATACCGATTACTTCGAGAAGCTTATGGTGAACATGCTCCATCGCAAGATACGTGTGAACGATGGTTTCGGCGTTTCAAAAGTGGTGACTTCGATGTTGCAGACAAGGAACGTGGAAAACCGGCAAAAAAATACGAAGGTGTGGAATTGCAAGCATTGTTGGACGAAGATGATTCGTAAACACAAAAACAACTCGTCGAGCAATTGGGTGTTAGTCAACAAACTGTTTCCAATCGGCTACGAGAGATGGGAAAGATTCAGATGCCGGTAGATGAGTACCACATGAGTTGAACGACAGGCAAATGGAAAAGCGCAAAGACACGTGTGACATTTTGCTCGCTCGGTACAAAAGGAAGTCGTTTTTGCATCGTATAGTTACAGGGGATGAAAAGTAGATTTATTTTGAGAATCCCAAGCGCAAAAAATCATGGGTAGACCCAGACGCACCATCCACATCGACCGCAAGACCGAATCGCTTTGGCAGAAAGACGATGCTCTGTGTTTGATGGGACCAGAGGGGCGTGATCTATCATGAGCTGTTAAAACCTGGGAAACGGTTAATACTAAACGTTACCAACAACAGTTGACTGATTTGAACCGTTCGCTGCTAGAAAAAAGGCCAGAATACCGAAAGGGGCAACACAAAGTCATTTTGCTTCATGACAATGCTCCATCACATACGGCAAAACCAGTTCGCGACACGTTGGAAGCACTCAGCTGGGAAGTTCTACCCCAAGAGGCTTAATTACCAGACTTGGCTCCTTCCGATTACCACTTGTTTGCATCGATGGGTCACGCGCTTGCTGAGCAGCGCTTTGGTTCGTACGAAGATGTGAAAAAATGTGAAAATTTTTACTGGCGTGGTATTCACAAATTGCCCAAAAGATGGGAAAAATGTATAACAAGCGATGGAGCATACTTTGAATAAAGCACTTTTTATCATTCTTCCGAATTTAACATGTTTTTTTAGAAAAAAAATCCGCGTTTCATACTTGTACACCTGGTAAAGCTAAAAAAAATTACTAGGTCGATTTTCCATATGGGAATTTCTACGTGAAACGTGAACTGAGCCATTTGTGAAACGGTTGATCACAGGCAATGAAAAGTGGATCAAGTAAGACCATAATGTGCGAAAAAGATAGTGGTAAAAAAAGGATGAAGCTCCACAAACGATGGCAAAGAGCAGAATGACGCCCAAAAAGGTGTTGCTGTTCGTATGTAACACATGGGCTGAAAAGTCCCGGGCCTAACACATAGATGGCGCTAGTTTTATTGCAGTCACCTTTTTTTTCAGTTAATACTAACCTTCAAAAGACAGCTGTTAAAATTTCATGATATTCTATTCATTAGTTTGTGAGTTATTGTGCTAAGAGTGACGCTACTTTTGTTATTTTCAAAACAATGGATCAAAAACAATTTCGTGTTTTAATTTTACACTGCTTCTTGATGGGAAAAAATACAGTTCAGGCGAAGCAATGGCTTGAAAAGTGTTATGGGGACTCCGCTCCATCAGAAACAACAATAAAACGTTGGTTTGCTGACTTCAAACGTGGTCGTAGAGACACCGATGATGCAGAACGCAGTGGACGTCCAAATGAGGCGGTAACACCAGAAAACATAAAAAAAAAAAGGTTATGGCCTCGGTATTTTGGGATGTGCGTGGTGTAATATTCATCGACTATCTTGAGAAAGGAAATACCATCAACAGTGAATATTATATAGCGTTATTGGAGCGTTTGAAGGCCGAAATTGCAAAGAAACGACCGCATATGGCAAAGAAAAAAATTTTGTTTCATCAAGACAACGCACCGTGTCACAAGTCAATCAAAACAATGGCAAAACTACATGAATTGAACTTCGAATTGCTCCCACATCCACCGTATTCGCCAGATTTGGCTCCCAGCGACTACTGGCTGTTCGCAGACCTGAAAAAAAATGCTCGCCGGTAAGAAATTTCGCACGAATGAAGAGGTTATCGCTGAAACTGAGGCCTGTTTTGAGGCAAAAGATAAATCGTTCTACAAAAGTGGTATTGAAATGTTAGAGCGGCGCTGGAATGATTGCGTTGCTCTTGATGGAGATTACGTTGATGAATAAAGCTAATTTTGAACCAAAAAAACCGTGTTTTCTTTGTTAGGCCCGGGACTTTTCAGCCCATGTGTTATATATATATATATATATATATATATATATATATATATATATATATATATATATATATATATATAAATAGTGGAATGTAATACATTAAAATTCCGGGTTTCAATCCGTTCGTCTAACAATAAATTTGCAAAATCTCATTTGGCATTTTCAAGTGCTCCTGCTGCTACTGCTACTCGATAATGTGATCTTGCTGCCGCTACCGCTCAAAGCTAACTAGGCGACTTGTAGTTAGCTAGCAGCAGCAGCGGGAGCACTCGAAAATGCTAAATGAGATTTTGACGAAACGTCGTGCAAATTCATTGTTAGACGAAAGTATTTTAATATATATATATATATATATATATATATATATATATATATATATATATATATATATATATAGGGTGTTATGGAAATCACTATATATATTGAAACGGGTGAGTCGTGGGATCATGTAGAAGCACATTCAATACTTTTTTTCTTCAAATTCGAAAATTTTTGAAAAATTAAAAAAAAAAAAACGGCAGAATTGGATTTTACCGCCAAACAAACCCGCACCTGAAAGACCGCCATTGTATGAAATATCTTAGGCGCGCTCTGTTGCTGTACGTACCATGCGCATGCTCTGAGTTAAATCTCACTAATACTGTAAATGTCACGTTCCAGTGGCAGAGCGAAAACAATATCTTCACTTCAACATTTCTTTAGGGTCGATTTTTTACCTTATTACTGAGAGAGAGTCAAAATTGGCATCCTCAAAAACTCCAGCAGAGAGCACGTTCTTAATTCCAAATAGAAAAATTCCTAATTATGAAAAATTTCGCGCCTCTCCACCCTTATTTTCAGCCTCAACACTTATTTGCACCTCTCCGAAGATAAAAAAAAGTATAAAACTGACATAAGAATCAACATAAGCGTCCTCAAAAACCTTTGATAACAATTTTTTAATTCCAGACCCAATAAAACATAATTATGTCCATATTTCACTACCAACTCCTATTTTTCATCTTTAGAAGCAGTACGAATTTGAAAATTACTCTTAAAAATATAATAAGGAGCATAAAAAACCTTAAATTTCCATTCCCCAATCTGCAAAACTAAATTTTTTGAATTAAAAAAAAAAACACGTAAATCGGATAAGTGGTTCTCGAGTAATAAGCGCACTAATGGACAGACAAATAGAGGTTGCATTTTATAAATATTATATTCTTTTCCACTTGATATTGTTCCATATTCAACAGTTTAGGCAGCGTATTCCAAGAAAGTACGATAACGGCAAACTTTTTTCCGACTTGATTTACTATTATTGTCACTGCTTATTCCTTATGTTACCTAACGTAATAAAATATATCCTATCTCCGGCCAGAGAACATATGTATGAATTAAAAAAAAAAACATATAAATCGGATAAGTGGTTCTAGAGTAAATAAGCGTAGTAACGGGCAGACAGACAGACACACAGAGAGACGTTGGATTTTATGTATTATATATATATATATATATATATATATATATATATGATTAGAGTCGTACATTTAAAAATTCGTACCACTGTGCAATTTTGAAGGTTGCAAAAACAGTAACGACACTCACAGGCAGTAATCGAGTACCTCGCTAGCCACGTGAGGACGAGCGTTGTCTTGCATAAATAGGAAATTGGACCCCACAAAATGACCGAAAGGCATCACATGTTCTATTACAATATTCTCAAGATAGTAGTCAGCATTCAAGGATCTCGTACGGACAGGAACTAACTCTGTGCGAGCATCACAGCAAATGCCATCCCAGAACATAACAGAGCCACCGCCGAATGGAATCCTTGCAGAGATATTGCAAGGAGTAAATCTCTCTCCTGGTCTTCGCCATACTCGCTCACGACCATCTGGATGTTTTAGACTAACCCTAGTTTCTTCTGTGAAGAAAACTTGTTTCAATCATCCACAGACCAGTTTTCGTGATTTCGAGCAAAACGTAACCTGGCAACTCTGTTCTCTCTAGTAAGCAAGGGCGCAGTGGCTGGTCTCCTACTATTTAATCCAGTTTCATTTAACCGTCTTCTAGCTGTTTTAGAAGAAATTGTGACATTGCGAACAGCTTCGAGTTCGTTTCTTATTATAGAACTAGTGACAGTCCTGTTTCTTAAAGCATATTGTTTTATAAAACGTTCATCTAGGTCGCTAGTGCATCGTTTTCGCCCTTGCCCTAGCCTTCTAGAATAAGTTCCTACTTCATTCAAGCGTCTTACCATACGACTTATTGTGGAACGATGTTTGCCTAACAAATTGGCAACATAACTCTGACAATATCCCTAGTCCAATAAAACTGAGGCTCGCACTACCTCGTGTTCAGTTAAATTCCTTGTTCGATTCATTTTTTCTAATTCTTCAGGGTCAAATATATATATATATATATATATATATATATATATATATATATATATATATAAATATATATATGTATATATATGTATATATATATATATATATATATATATATATATATATATATATATATATATATATATATATATCACCCTATGAAACAGAAACTGAACATCATCAGAGGACTAAAGAACAGAATAGATAAGATTTGCCACCCCTCATTTAGGGAAAAAAATGTAAAACTGTTGGAAGACATTTTGTTGGACAATTACTATCCTAAAGCTCTAATCAAAAAGAATTTTCAAAGACCCCTCCTTCCAATTAATCCAACTGTCACCACTAATGTCGATATTAAGGTAGGAAAGTTACAATACATTGAAGGCCTTTCCCAGTCCTTGTCTTCTCTTTTTAAAAATACAAACATTAAAATTGCTAACTACAACATAAAAAGACTTAATTGTTTTTATACCAATTTAAAAGATAAAACCGATACTTTACAAAGATCTAATATAATCTATGGCATTCCCTGTCAATGTGGTTTGGTCTACGTTGGACAAACTTCACAAAAGCTCTCTAAGAGATTAGCGTTACACAAAAGTGATAGTAAACACAAACCTAACGCAACTAGTTTGAGCTTACACGTAAATAATACAGATCACAGAGTACAATATAACAACAGCTTCATTCTGGATGTTGAGACCAATTATTTCAGAAGAAGTTTCTTGGAAATGTGTTACATAAAAACCTGTAAAAATAATCTCAACCACAAAAAAGACATAGAAGGATTGAGCTCCATGTATACCTATTTGCTAACACAAAACTATACCAAACCAATAAAAAAGAACGATCTCTATGAAAAAATTATTTTCTAGTAAAGTTGACGTTTCTGATCTCTTTGTCATTTTTTGCTATTTATTACCAGTTTTCTATATTTTCTTGTTAAAATTACATAATAAAAAATTAAATATGACTAATAATAAATAACGTCCAGTATTAATTTTCGATTTCAAATTTTTAAATTTTTAAATTAGCCTATGAATCTCTTGATTATAAAATTAAAGAATTAATATAATTAATAATGAATAACTCGTCAATTTCATCAAATTTTATTAATTTACCACATTCCTAATTTTAATCCTTTTTTTTGTCGACCTGATGACGACAAGACTACCAACAATATCCGGCTCGGACTCAAATATCACTAAATAGTTACTAAACTCGACGTCAAAAAATTTTAAAATGGAGTACCGTTTCAACATCATGGTTTCTTGCAGTTGTGTTTCTGTCTTTAAAAGTGTTTTTAACTGATGTTTATTGACCAAGTTTTTATTTTTAATATTTGTGTAACTCTCTAAGTGTCTTTTAATCATGTTTTGTGTAATCATGCATACCACCTGGCCAACAAAAATGCAAATTTCATTGTCTTCACCAGAGATGAACTAACTGCTAAATTTTTGTAAGTAATTTCACATTCAGTCGTACAATTTATTTAATCACGTTTTAAAAAAACGAACGTTTTAGTTTATTTTCTGTACCTGGTTTGCATTTTTAGAATCCAGAAGAAGCTACCATTAGGCAGCGAAAGCTCGATAATAAAAATAAAAAGCAGATACTAGAGCCTTTAGATCTTTGATTGCTCATCTCTTCTCCTTATAAGGGCGTTTCCCAGCAGTTAAACTTAGGATTGTTATATATATATATATATATATATATATATATATATATATATATATATATATATATATATATAATTAGAGTCGTACATTTGAAAATTCGTACCACTGTGCAATTTTGAAGGTTGCAAAAACAGTAACGACACTCACAGGCAGAAGGTGTAATCAGATAACAACCAATTAGTTAAATGCAATCATTTATCAAGAGCCAGAGGGCGAGTGTTAGTTAATTACTTATTAAAGTTTAATTCAATTTGTACATAATTTCCGAAAGGGGTTTGGTCAGTAAGAAACTGAGTGGCTTTATTGAAACACTTTGATAATTATATTTCGAGAAACGGGAAAAAACGTATATTATTGAATCGTTCAACATTTTGGTTGTTAACATGTAAAAGGGTAAAAAAAAAACGTACCCAACGCAACATCAGAAAATACATTATTCTGGTTTTTGTCAGAGAACTTGTTTAAATAAAATTTATTATAAAATAAGTTACGACAAATTTTTAAAAAAACTAATAAACAGAAATCTGGTTTAAAGATTTTTTTTAATACCAAATTTAAAATTTATATCGCATTTCGTTTTAGAGTTATCGTATCAAGAGACACATTGTCAGACAAACCGAGGAAAATAGGATTTCATGAGCTAGGCACCCTAAAACATACATCTCGGAGAGTAATTTTTTTACGGGGACAAGACACTGATTGTAAGTAGCTAAACATAGAGATATTAACTTAATTTCCAAATAGTTGTATCACGGGTACACTTATTCACATTCAAACGCGATCCAAGATTAACAGTGGACTCAAGGAAGGGCAACTGGAAATAAGTTACGATTTGGCTGAAAGGAAGTGTTGTAAGATTTCTTAAATTTAAAATATTCAATGATTCACCGGCTTTCGCTATAATATTAAAAGTCTAAACTAATGAAGTTAAATTATCCTGCCTACCTCTAGCTAATAGAGAAGAAAGTAAATAACATTACATTTATAAAAAAAACACCTGAATATTTTCTAAATTTGTACTTTAATTAGTAATACATAACCACATATAAACTGCTATTAAAATTAACAAACATAAGTGACAACACTGGTACGTATCCATCACCAGTCTTACTAGCAGAACTAGACAGAGTTGGAAATCGGTGCTCTTTCATCAAGACAATGCACCGTGGCACAAGTCGATAGTTACGATGGCAAAGTTGCATGAATTGAAGTTCAAAATTGCTTCCTAATCCACCGTAATCTCCAGATTTGGCCCCCAACGACCATCTATTCGCAGACCTCAAAAAAATGCTCGCGGGAAAGAGATTTGCCTCTAATGAAGCCGAAACGAAGGTCTATTTTAAAGGCAAAGGCAAATTCTTCTACAAGAAAGGTATAGAAATGTTAGAAAAGCATTGGACTGATTGTGTCGCTCTTTAAGAAGACTATATTGATGAGTAAAGTCGAATTTTGCCAAAAAAAAAATGTGTTTTTTTTTAAGTAGCTAGACCAAAAACTTTTCAGCCCACGCGTTATTTGCACTGTTGCGTTAGGATCTACATAATTATTTATTTTTATTACTTCATATTCTTTTTATTTTGCTTTAACTTTTTGTTCCAATCTATCTCATATTATATTATAAAATAGAAAAAAGTTATTAAATTTGTACTTGTCTTCACCGGACTTATTAAAGTCTCTTATAGATCATTAAATGGGCGAAACAGGATGTTATATATATATATATTATATTATATATATATATATATATATATATATATATATATATATATATATATATATATATATATATGACAAAATAGATGCTTATACTGCACTCTATCCGAACATAGGGGCCAGATCACACACACAGACACTTAATTGCAAAAGCGCACCTTCTCAAGCTTTCCGCTTGAAGGCATCGATGGCGCATTGGTGAAGCAACCAAGGTGAATCGAAAAATCCGCACCTGGTAGTTCCCAAAAGTGTTCTCTGTATTTGGTGGACCATTCCAAGACGCGTTTCGCCGTATCACGGCTCATCCGCTGGGCTAGGTTCAGCAAACACACAGAACACTATTTCAAACCTTATCCGGGTGTATATATATATATATATATATATATATATATATATATATATATATATATATATATATATATTATATATAAATTTGTAATTGTGTGTATTAAAGTACATACATATACTCGATAAGACTGTTGTAATAAACGAATTTAAGAAAATATCTGCAAACTTAGCTTATTTTCTTACATATTTACTTCTAAATAACCGGTATTCAAAAGACCCTGGGTCATCTTATCGTCCCAAAAATATCCAATAAACGAGACCAATCATCTTACGGTGAATTTTCCATGAAGCGGAAAAACAACCGCCGGAGCGCTCCATTTGAGTGCATTGTTGCCTCCTTTTACTTATAAATACCTCCTTTATCCTCAAAGATAGGTCTTAGAGAGACTTTGAGGAAAACGGGAGCGATTTAAATTAATTGAAAATGAAATTCTTTTACCGAAGATATTAGATTAAATTCATGTAAGACTAACGGCACAGATAATAATCCTTAAAAAAGGTCAGTCGGGGGCCTTATCTTACGGATCAACTGACCGGGGGAGATTATTAGGGATATTTTGGGTTATATTGGATTTTAGTTTGGAATTTTGATGTTTTAATAGTTAAGGTTTTAATAAGTTGTGTTAAACAGGGATAGAGGATGTTAAAATGAAATTAATTAAAACTTTTAGCATACTCTGATATTTTAGATTGAAATATTCAGGTTATTATTCTTATAATGTAATTATAATTTGGACATGAAACAACAATGTTCACGGCAGTGGTCAGATAAAAAATCATTATTTTTTTTAATAATCACAGCACATGCGCTGCAAGTCAACTCGTTAATCGCTAAAAAAGTTCCAGTAAGCGGAAATAGTTGTTAGTTTTAATTGCTACAGGTTTTATGGGTGGGAACCACAGCCACGAGTGGTTCATTTTAAAGATTCTGGAAAGGGTATGGTACAAGAGGAGACAAGATGAATCTTATGCAGATGTGATCTATTAGTGTATGCATGGCTCTGAAAGATATCAAATAGGCTACATCCATGAAGCAATTTCTGAAAACATTTGCAGGCAATAACCATCACCACTGCGGAATAAAAATCATCATGGCTATTCGTATTTTTGAAGCTGCTGCTCTAAACTAGTGAGTAGATGTATACCCAAACCACTCTGTTAGATTGCGAAGTCAAGAGATACGCAGTCATCCAACACTTCTTCTGCTCTCGTGATCAGCAGCAGGTATTTTTACCTTCTCATTACATGACCCAGATATGCGATCTGTGTTCATTCTTCACACACACTTCAACGTTCGTGACTTTATTGATCCAAGATATTCGAATGTCTTCAGTTTATTGGTATTATTTTTGCTTAGCGTCAATGCCTCTACCTCGAAGAACAGAACGCAGAAAACTTAGGATCTAATTAATGTCGTTTTTAGGTTTAGGTTTCTCGCTCGAATTTTTTTTGAGATGTCATTATTGTTATTGACACTGGTTCCCCAATAATCATATTTATGTACCCGTCCAACGGGATAATTATGAATGAAAAGTCTTCTATTTACTCTTACTTTTTCAGATTATCATAAATTTGGTTTCCTTTATATTAAATGTCAATTCTCTTTCTTCCCTGACTTGCTTTCACTTTGCTGACATTTGATTACACTCTTTGACTTATAAACTGTTGCAAAATCAGATGAAACCTGTTGGAATTTAAGTCCGATTACTTCGAATTTTTGCATCGTTTCGTAACAGTGGACGAAGCAAAAACTTCTTGGTGAAGGATCTGGATCTGGATTGTTTAAATATTAATGAAATGAGAAAAATATATTGGATGAAAAAAGACCACACAATGCCGCATCACCTCACTTGTCTGCAGTTGTACGAAATTTATGAAGTAATACTACGAAATTCCTCTACATCTTCTCTACTCTCAAGATTTGTACTACCGTCTGTTGTCAAAAATGAACAAATTGCTGCAGGAAAGAGTTTTTCATTAAACAAAAAAGTAATTGCTACAACAACTATCTATATAGACGGTATCGAAATATTTGTGCATGCTTAAACTAAGACCTTGAGAAATAACGTAGTCTTCTCGAAGTGTAATTTTTTTTTACCAATAGAAAAATAACAAAAATGAAAATTGAAAAAAAAAGGAAAACCGACAAAAAGTAAAAAATCGAAAAAAACCGACAAAAATTAAAACAAAATCGACAAAAATTGAACAAATCAGTAAAAATTGAAAATATTGAAAAATGAATAAACCGTCAAAAATAGAGAAAATTGACGAGGATGTCGATATGTGATATGCTTGCTTAAATTGCATTATGAAAATGTACTTACTCATTATCTGAGAAAGTCCAATACAGTACTTATGCTAGAACTATACGTTTGCAAGGAAAATACTGTGTAAATCACTTTACCGACTTTTTACTTCATCTTTCTGAAGAGAAAAATTGTTTTCTCTAAGGTTCAAAGCTCCGAGATTAAAAAGAAACAACTTCCAATTTCTGTCGGTCTGTTTCTGATGCTGCGATAATTGCCCAAAGAAATGAAATTAAAATTTGGTATTGGTAGAGGCGGCCATAGCATAGATGTTTTTCTACACCAGAGATCCGAGTTCGACTCTCGACTTGGAAAAGGCAACAACTTTTCTTCGACATTCCAAAGAATCAAGGATTGTGATGAGTTTCAGTTGGTTGGATGGAATCTAACAAACGGAGAATATATTTAGGAGCAAATGAACGCCAAAAAAATTATACTATAGGGTAAATGGTTTAAGCACCTCATGTTGGTTGTTCGATAAGTTAGTGCAAAACCGAAAAAAAATACAATTTTTTAAGACAAATTTTGATTGGTTGGTATTTTTTTTTTTTTTGTACAAGAATAAAAACAAAACAATCTAAAAATAACGAATTTGTTTTTCGTTTCTTTTCTAATTTTCAAAATATAAATTTTTCCCTATTACACCACATAAACTATAACTCAAGATTCACGGAGATTGTGTATTGTAGGTATCGCTGGGTTTATTATGAACCTCAAACGACACCACTGAACTGCCATATCCGTTACGGACGTAGGCGACCTTCTCCACTTTGCGTGTGGTTAGTGCCTTTTTATGTGTTCCATAAACAAATGGGACCTACAGTTTAATGGCGGTTCCGATCGGTCAAAGTAAGAGGGCTTTACTAGGCATGCAATATTTTTTTAAAAAATGATACTTTTCCAAGTCGAGAATCGAACTCGGATCTCTGACGTAGAAAAACCTTTACGCTATGACGGCCTCTACCTATACCAAATTTAATTTCATTTCGTTGGGAAATTATCGCAGCATCGGAGACAGACCGACAAAAATTGGAAGTTGTTTCTTTTTTAATCTCGGAGCTTTGAACCTTAGAGAAAACAATTTTTCTCTTCAGAAGGATGAAGTAAAAAGTCGGTAAAGTGATTTACACAATATTTTCCTTGCAAATGTATAGTTCTAGTATAAGTACTGGATTGGACTTTCTCAAGTAATGAGTAAGTAAATTTTCACATTGCAATTTAAGCAGTCATATCACATATCGACATCCTTTCAACTCCTTCTTTCAATTGTTGTCTAATTTTTTACATCTCGTCAATTTTCTCTATTTTTAACGGTTTATTCATTTTTTAATATTTTCAATTTTTACTATTTTTTTCAATTTTTGTCGATTTTTTTTAAAATTTTTGTCGGTTTTCGATTTTTTACTTTTTGTAGATTTTTCTTTTTTTGTCAATTTTCATTTTTGTTATATTTTCTATTCGTTAAAAAAAAATCACACGTCGAGAAGACTACGTTATTTCTCAAGGTAGTCTGCTTTAAGGCCTTGGTTTAAGCATGCACAAATTTTTTGATACCCTCTATATAGTATAGTAATAGTCATGCCCGCGGCTCCGCTTGCAGGGATTTGATTCATTATTATCGCCACTGCTTATTCCTTATGTTACCTAACGTAATAAAATATATCCTACAACCTGACCAGAGAACCTATGTATGAATTAAAAAAAACACGTAAATCGGATAAGTGGTTCTCGAATGAACGGACAAACACAAAGACGTTGCGCTTTATATGTATTATATATATTATTATTATATAATCTGGTCAAAGAACATATGTATGAATTAAAAAAAAAACACGTAAATCACGATAAGTCGTTCTCGCGTGATAAGCACACTAACGGACAGAGAGACACAGAGAAACGTTGCATTTTATATATATTATGTTTTTTGTTACATGATAGTGTTCCATATTTAACGGTTTAGGCAGCGTATTACAAGAGAGAGCGCTAGCGACAAACTCTTTTCCGACTTGATTTACTATTATTGTCACTACTTATTCCTTATGTTGCCTAACATAATAATATATATCTTATAACCTGGCCAAAGAACACATGTATGAATGAAAAAAAATCACGTAAATCGGATAAGTGGTACTCGAGTGATAAGCGCACTAACGGACAGACAGACAGAGAGACGCATTTTATATAGATTATAGATATTCTCTGTTACATAATATTGTTTCATATTTAATGGTTTAGGCTGTGTATTGCAAGAGAACGAGCTAGCGGCAAACTTTTCTCTGACTTGATTCACTATTATCGTTACTGCTCATTCCTTATACTACCTAACGTATAATATAAATAAATAAATATAGCCTATAATCTGGCCAGAGACAATATGTATGTTTAAGAAAAAGCACGTAAATCGAATAAGTGGTTCTCAAGTCATAAGCGCACTAACGGACAGACAGACAGAGAGACGTTGCATTTTATATATATTATAGATTATAGATGATTTGCCCAACTTTTCAAAATAGATAGTTGTTGTAGCAATTACTTTTTTGTTTAATGAAAAACTCTTTCCTGCAGCCATTTGTTCATTTTTAACAACAGACGGTAGTACAAATCTTGAGATGTAGAGGAATTTCGTAGTATTACTTCACAAACTTTGTACAACTGCAGACAAGTGAGGTGGTGCCGCATTGTGTGGTCTTTTTTCATCCAATATATTTTTTTCATTGCATTATTATTTAAACCATCCAGCATAGACTGATAATACAGTTCAGTAATTTTTATGTCCTTCACCAAGAAGTTTTTGCTTCGTCCACTGTTACGAAAGACGGAAAAATTCGAAGTAATCTGACTTAAATTCCAACAGGTTTAATCTGATTTTGTAATCGTCCTAGTGTGTGATCAAGTGTTAGCAAAGTGAAAGCAAGCAAGGGAAGAAAGAGAATTGATATTTAATATAAAGGAAACCAAATTTATGATAATCTGAGAAAGTAAGAGGAAATGGAAGAATTTTCATCCATAATGATCCCGTTGGACGGGTACATAAATATGATTATTGGGGAACCAGCGTCAATAACAGTAACGACATCTCAAAAAAAATTCGAACGAGAATTGGGAAAGTACGGGCTATGTTTGTCAACATGAAAAACTTCCCAAGCCACGATATAAACCTAAAAACGAGATTAGTTTGACCCTACGTTTTCTGCGTTCTGTTCTTTCAGGTAGAGGCATTGACGCTAAACAAAAATTATATCAATAAACTGAAGACATTCAAAATGTGGGTATACAGAAGGATACTCAAAATATCTTAGATCGATAAAGTCAAGAACGTTGAAGTGTGTGTAAAGAATGAACAAAGATTGCATATCTGGGTCATGTAATAAGGTAAAAATATACCAACTATTGCTGCTGATCATGAGTGTAGAAGAACTGTTGGACGACGGCGTATCTCTTGAATTCGCAATCTAAAAGAGTAGTTCGGGTATACATCTACTCAATTGTTTAGAGCAGCAGCTTTCAAAATACGAATAGCAATGATGATTTTCATTCCGCAGTGGTGATCGCACTTAGAGAAGAAGAAGACTATCAATATAAAGATATTTTTACTAACATTTTCTTCGATTACTTAAAAGTTGATGTTGTGAATTATGATCCTGATCATGCAATAGAGCAACTTAAGTATGCTTCATCTTCTTTCAATGTTTAACAAAATTGTGGAGCATAAGAAGCATTTAACATAAAAAAAAACTTCCTTCTATTATTAACATGTACCTTTCCATTCTTGTTACTTGTAAATTTGACTCAATATACGATTTCCCGAATTGAATTTATACGAATCTCGTATCGACATCGTTTGCCTAACACATTGGCCGTTTGATTAAATTCTGATAGCGTAAACAGCAACGAAAAGAATTTGGTATCCAATAACGTCCTTTCGTTGTCTTCGCCAAAGGTATCAGTGTGACCGAATGAAAATAATAAAAGTAATCTGACTTTAAATGTGTCAGAGTAAAGTCTTCTTTGTAAAGCCAATAACAATCGACAGTTTGCGCGCTAAAAGCTCCCAATACGTGATATATGTGACACGGTAAGGAGAAAATTAGTTTTTTTTTCGAGCGGGACCGTTCGCATTCCACCTATTCAATTCGTTTAATTCCGTCAGTTGAATTTAAATTACACATAATAAATTTTTTTATGTGTTTTAAAGTATGTATGTGTGTGAGATTTTATTAGTTGTCGCAGGAATTTCGAAGATGAGATTAAAGAGCTCTATATACGGGCAGGGGGCTGGAATTAAATTTTTATCGGGGTTTAGAAAGAATTACGGCTTTGTACCGACAGCTTAAACTTCTAAATTGATATAGTGATTTTATTTAAGATATTTATGTGTATCTCCGTATACTAACATGGCGTGAAAAGTCCCGAGATTTTCCGAGAGATGGCAGCCATAAGCATATGATCTGCAGTTAGTGTTAACTCTAATTCGTCTAAAATGTCCATGACATATTGTCTATGAGTTTGCGAGTTACAGCCTTTTGAGGGACGCTACTTTTGATTTTTGCAAAACGATGAAACAAAAAGAATTTTGATACTGATTAAATCATGCTTTTGATGATTAAAAATACAGCCAGAACCCAAGAATCGCTAAAGAAGTATTTTTGCACATCTGCTCCGTCGAAAGCAACTAACACGTAGGCTGAACAGTTTTTGGTCTGACACATAGATGTCACCGTTTTCAAAAAATCCGTATGATTTTTAGGAAGCATCAACCTTCAAATGATGCATGTCAAAATTTCATGACATTTCGACTATTAGTTTATAAGTTACAGTGATTTTAGTGACGCTACGACTTGAGTCGGTTCTACAAGTATTTTCATGGAAAGTGTTCGAAGAATCTAGCCTGCTTAATTCCTCCCAAAGCGGTTCATGTTAGAAATACACGTCGCGCTGGTGCTTCATATCCGTATGAGGTTCAGCTTGTTACTCAGCGTACAACGCTTTTCAAGCAGTCTTTTATATCGAGAACTTCAACTCTTTGAAATAATTTGCCCAGCGCTGTGTTTCCCACCGAGTACAATTTACAGCGATTCAAGAACAACGTGAATTGCTTTTTCCGCACACGTGCCGCTCCTGGAGCGCTTTCGGGACTTCCCTGCAGCACGTGTGCTAGACCCATAAAAAAAAAGCATTAAGGACCAACGATAAAGGGAAGACGTATATAGAGTATATCCCAGAAAGCGAGTGGGAAGAATATTATAAAAAAACTGCTAACAGAAGACAGACAAGAATTCCAAGAAGAGAACACTGAAGAAGAACAGTATAAGGAAACAAAAGAGATAGATATAAGCTATGAAGAAGTAAAGAAGACAATAGAAATACTCAAAAATAATAAATCTGCAGGGCCAGGAGGTGTGGTAAACGAAATGATTAAGTATGGGTCTAATAAATTACATCGAATGCTGAGAAACATGTTCCTTAGAGCGATAAATGGAGAAAAAATACCAGAGGAATGGTCAAAAGTCTATCTATATTTAAAAAGGGAGACGGCAGAAAATGCACAAACCATACGAGGCCTAAGCATAATATTGAGTATGGGGTGTTTGTATAGAAAAATTATTAAAAATATTAACGGAAAAATTGGAGAAGATCAAGCAGGCTTTACGGCGGGAAAATCATGTATAGGCCACATATACACTATAAAACAAACAATGGAAAAAAACTGGCAAAGAATAGAGAAGTTCATCTAGCCTTCATAGAAATAAGAAAGGCCTATGACTCAATACCAAGACAAAGATTATGGGACGCAATAAAAGAAATAGGCATTGAGAAAGAACTAATATACGCAGCAAAAGCTCTCTACGAAAACAACACAGTGAACATAAAATAGGGAAGAGACTCCAAACATCAAAAGGCTACTACGAGGATGCTCTACACCCCCAACACTATTCAAAATAAACGTTAAAAAAATGGAAGCAAAAATGTAGTGGAATGAGAGTCCCAATACGAGAAGATTACTTATATACTCTAAGTTTCGCAGACGACCAAGTAATCATAGCGCAAGATGAGGAAGACCTCAGTTATATGGTAAGAAAACTGAAAGAAGAATAGACTAAAGCAGGAATAGCTATAAACTTTGATCAAACAGAATATCTAACAACAAAGGAGGGAAATGTGGAAAATCTGGAAGTTGATAATAAAACAACAATCAAAGGAACCGATAGATTTAAATATTTAGGAACCATCATTTCAAAAAACCCAACATCAGAAGAAGAGATCAAAGCCAGATTAGGACAAACGCGGACATGCATAAGACAATTAAATTCGATCCTGTGGAACAAACACATTATAAAGAGAAACAAAACATGCATATACAAATCATTCAAATCAATAATACAAAGCATAATGACATATGAGTCAGAAACATGGACGATTAACAAAAGAAATAAATCTAAAATTAACGCGGTAGAGATGGAGTGTTGGAAAAGATGTTGTAGAGTGACACGTATGGAGAGAATACCAAATGACGAAATAGGAAGCTGAATGAACATCAAAGAAAACGCAATTAAAATGGTATGGAAACATAAGACGGAGCGAGGATAATAGGTGTATAAAGAAAATAACGGAATGGAGCCCTACAGGGAGAAGAAAAAGAGGAAGACCCAGACGGTCGTGGAGAGACGATGTGGACGAGGCTATGGAGGACAGGGGTCTAACAGATGGAGACTGGGAAGATAGAAACGGATGGAATCAAAGGCTGAGAGAGGGAAGGCAGCGTCAGTTGTAGAAAATCCTTGATAGATATATATAGCCTTTGTATTCATTGAATATTTATCATAAAGAGATTGGAGAAAATTTGCCTTTGAGATGCGTTACAATAGGCCTATATGATGTTTACTAGATGGGCATTTCAGAGAGTTAAAATTAATTTAATCAAGAATGTATAGTATTTGATTTTGTTTGTGTCCTTTTAAAGAAGCAGAATCTTTGGGCAAGTTCAAAAACTCAGTACCTGCAAATGTAATAATAAAGTACTAATTTCTTGGCAGAAGTACATTTATACTTACCATACTTGACTACCTGTCAACAAATAATAACGAGGGTGTTTTCTGAAATTATTTTACCTAGCTATGAAAATGATATCATACAAAAAATATTACTTGGTTATAAAATTACTGTCGCTGTTCTAAATACTTTGACGAAATCTTGTATGAGTTGGTTGCGATTCGCAGTTTTTACGATTTTCTTTCTTTCTAAAAATAAGTGACGTAATTTGGAGTGTCGCGATCAAGTTTCTTAGTAAAGAGAAAAATGGACTAAAAGTTATTGAGGAATGTTCTAGGCTTGGCACACTACCACTGATACTAAAGAAATATAAATATATAAAAATCCATCAACTGCCTCTAGCAATGAAGGATCTCTGCGGAAATCATAAGAGTAGCTTAGCTAACAATTGAAAATTCCAGACAAGATCGAATGCCTTGGCTATATCAAGAAGCTGTTACAAGGAAGTACGACATATCTTAGGACATTTCCTGTTGAACTTTGCTAACGAAAACTTTATTTATGGTGATTAATAAAAACTCAAATTTAATAAAACATGGTATCATACTTTTTAAAATATTATTTAAATATTTTATTTCGTTGCCTCTTTACATTTTATATGGATTCACAGAATTTGCATCTATATTATTTGAAAATGTCAAAAATAAAATAGAAATTTCGAAATTTCTGCCAAAATATATTTTAGTGTGTCAAAATCGGTATAATATATAAAGTAAAAAGCTCTTTTCTGACCCTTTAAAGAATATAAAGTAAGTTTTTACGTGTTCCCGTCTTTTGTAGGTGTAACAATGTGGCTTTGTGAGTGATTGCAGGTCGCGGAGGAAGATGATAGTCGCAGGAGATTGCATCAATATAGAGAAAAACAGAGGCGTGTACGATAATTTTTAATATTAATTTAGAATTAAAGTTATAGACTTTTTCTACTACATTAAGGGCTAATAATATTTTTGTTGTATTATGAAACTTAATACTGTAAAAAATTGTAATTATCTTTTAACTAACACTCTTGTGTGCTTTAAGAACTGAGCTAATTCTATGTCATCTCGCTTCTAATAACAGAGGTAAGTTATCAGGATCGGTTCATCTTCTAACAAAACTGTTTAGTTTATATAGTGGACTGAACTGGCTATTTTTTCCATAGATTAGATAACATAATAAGGTCAAAGGCATGCACTAGATTGTACCTGTATAGTTTTTTTAAATAATTTTTCTCTGCAAAGCCAAAGTTAACAATGAACAAATAAAAAACTAAATCAATAAAATATCTTCAAATGAAAAACAAATTTTGTTTTATCATTAAAAATACATTTGGAAATGATGCTTGCAAAACTACAAATAGTACAACGAATTACCAAAGGGCAAACCATCGGCCACCAGCAAGACTTCTATACAGATGAATGTATCTTTAGGCATATTGTATCTGTAAGACTTGAAAAGAACGGTAATTCAATGATCGTTATTATATTTTACAATAATAAAGAATTCTTTAACTTTGACTTTTGGGTATTTTTTTCCTTATTTGTGGGCTTTCTAAATATTCAGTGGGATTATTAGTTCAATTAGTACATTAACTTTAGGTAATTTTTTCTAAAGATGTTTTTTCCACATCTCTAAACTTCACATTTAAATTTCCTTTTACCTGTCTTCTGTTTTTCTGTTAGTTTACTATATCTTTATTATGATTTATTTTTCTTGGGTTCCTTATATTTTTAATATCTATCTCATCTGATTCTTTTCAGAAATTTTTAGTTGTCTCTCTTCTCTATTAGCTTTAGTTTATAACCTTTATCCACACTTAAAGATATTCGTTTATCCTGCCTGACATTACGTATCTAAATTTTTGTTCCTATTAATGCTGGCCTCTCCAATATTTCTCTTCAACTAATTTCTTCATTTTACCAATTTTAAGTTTTTTTAGAATCAGCTTCCTGTTTCCATTATTAGAATTCGCACTTAATTACGACCAAGTTATGGTTGATGAAGTCTTAACTGCTTTCCAGTAATATAGGGTCAGGATGAAGCAAATTCTTTCTTCGTTATGTATTCTATATGTATGGTTATTCTTATTTTTTCAACCCGGGCAAGACTTGAAAATTGAAATTTTTCTTATTGCTTGCTTTACTAATTTTTAATTTATTTATTTATATCTATATATACATAGATATATATATATATATATATATATATATATATATATATATATATATATATATATATATATATATATATATAGATGGGGTTTTATTGTTTAAGATTCCAATGTAGAGAGTAACTTGAGAGCATTTTTCTTCAGTTCTTATCATTGTTATGTGAAATGTGATTGCTTACTTGTCCTGTTTGTCGAGCCTAAAAACTTCAGTTGTAGGCTTATTGCCACTACGTCAGAGAAACTAATATCTTTATACATCTGACCACTACCTTCATTAAGTTAACGTTAGCCCTTAGTAGACACTAATACGTAGGATATAAATGAAGCGAACAATTTTGAAAAACTGTTAAATTTATTTTAAGTCATAATTGTTGATTCAACTGTACTTGATATATTTGACTTGAAACAACCTTATAATTAAGACGTAGCCGAAAGTATGTATTTTTTTTGATCTTAATATAACCTTTTCCTATTCCACTAAGGACTGCCAATGTTACACCACCCTTCGCAAATCGCCGCTACGACAACAATGCCAATTCAAATTTCTTGCTAATGGCATGTTACATTGTTACCTTTCTACCGTAATCCAACCTACGCTGTTTTTGGCAGACGCATTCGAGTGCCACTGCCAATGGAGGACAGTTTTTAGCTTCTGAAATAGCAGTGGAAAATTTATGGAAAAATAAATGTTTCTGTAATGTTTATTAAAGAGTTTACCAGATTTAATAGATATCTAAAAGTATTAAGCTTAAACAAAAACAAGGCCGAAGGTTGAAATTTTTAAAAATTGCCAACTCGTGTTTAATTGGCAAGAACTATGAAGATAGTAAATAAACCTTGTATTAATTGCAATTTGTTGATTTACGTTTAATCACAAATTTCTTTCATCAGTAGGATACAACAATTTGTATCTCCGGCTGCTAAAAGTTTAGTTTCAATGGTATACCTGCCCTCTACCGGCAGCTGTTTAAGACCACAGACGGACAGAGACATTGTTTAGGTAGTTACTAACAAATACCGCTAGGCAGCGCAATGGTTAGGGTTTGTTTCCATATCTACCGGTAATTATTAGCACTTGCTAAACATAATTCCTAACAATGATTCCAATGAATCTTTACGGTAATAATGTCAAAAATACTTTTAGTTTTGTTCGCTTTGCTATCGCTCCTAGCTCGGCTGATCAGTAAGGATACGACAAAATGCGAGATGAATTGACAGAGGAGAAAACAATTAAAAACTGCTGAAATATGAACTTTGCTTATTTTCAAAAGTTGATATTGAACAATTTCATCTATTGCCGTCATCTTGCTTTGAAATCAAGACAAACTCTTCAAATTATTGGGATATTGACGACCACTAGTGATGATTTGGGTTGTAATATCGACACGTAAAATAATCTGATCTTACTACTTCGCAAATAACAGCAATCCCTCAATTAACGTTAATTCCGAGCGTTATGTAGAGATGACTGAGATGTTCTTCGTACTCGCTTAGCAAAATCTATATGGTTGTAACCAAAGAACCTGGTGTGCAGGATGAGGCTATATTCATATACTTCAAACACATCTTAGCCAGCCTTCTGAGTTTTTCTTTAATAAATTTACTTCGATAATAAGTAACATATGTTAGTCTTCATCTAGCCTTGCTGTTAGGCCGGTGGATTTTTTTAACGTTCACCACCTCAGTATAGGATGATCCTACCACTATATCTGAGAGATATCGGCTGCCATAGCTGTCATTATATTTCTTCAACTACTACCTGTGGGAATTTCTCAAGGCTAACATTTATAGTAACATTAACTTTTTTTTTATCGGTCACCTCCTCGCCTAAATCGGAATTACCCTTTTTGGATGTATATCAGCGAGGATTATCTGGCAACGTTGTCCAAGTTCTGAAACATACATTTGTAGTTCACGCTCTTCACTGTAATTTCACAACTTCTTTAAAAGAGTACCGGTAACCTAACGGTTCATATTTAAATGATATTTTTTAAGGAATGATGAGGACTGTGCGTTAATATAAAACAAATGTTTTCATTTATTAATTTCTATTTTTTTTTTTTTAATATTTTAGACCTAAATTTTTCTATAGAGTACCTTATAGTACGATATATACGAGGCTGGTTTGAAAAGTCCGTGCAAAAACAAAAACTACTTATGTGTTTGGGGTAAACCTTTTTTATTTTTCGACATAGTCTCCTTTTAGGCTTATACACTTCGTCCAACGATGTTCTAGTTTGTTGATTCCTTCCGAATAACAGGATTTGTCCAAGTCTGCAAAATATCCATTAGTGTCTGCAATCACTTCCTCGTTTGAATAAAATCTTTGTCCCGCCAGCCATTTCTTCAAATTGGGGAAAAAATAGTAGTCCGAGGGAGCCAAGTTTGGAGAATAGGGGGGATGTGAAACGAGTTGGAATCCTATTTCCATTAATTTTGCGACCATAACTGCTGAGGTGTGTGCTGGTGCGTTGTCGTGATGGAAAAGGACTTTCTTGTGGGCCAATCGCGGGCGTTTTTCTTGCAGCTCGGTTTTCAAACGGTCCAATAACGATGAATAATATTCACCTGTAATAGTTTTACCCTTTTCCAGATAGTCGATGAGGATTATCCCTTGCGAATACCAAAAGACAGTTGCCATAACCTTTCCGGCCGAAGGAACGGTCTTCGCCTTTTTTGGTGCAGATTCCCCCTTGGTAACCCATTGTTTAGATTGTTGTTTGGTCTCAGGAGTATAGTAATGTATCCATGTTTCATCCACAGTGACGAAACGACGCTTAAAGTCCTCCGTATTCTTCTGGAACAGCTGCAAACCATCCTTGCAACACTTCACACGATTCCGTTTTTAGTCAAGCGTGAGCAATCGCGGCACCCATCTTGCGGATAGCTTTCTCATGTCCAAATGTTTATGCAAAATATTATGTACCCGTTCAGTCGAGATGCCCACAGCACTAGCAATCTCACGCACCTTAACTCTTCTGTCATCCATCACCATATCATGGATTTGATCAATGATTTCTGGAGTCGTAACCTCCACAGGCCGTCCAGAACGTTCAGCGTCACTTGTGCCCATATGGCCAGTCCGAAAATTTTGAAACCACTTATAAACTGTTCTAATCGAAGGTGCAGAGTCACCATAATGTTTATCAAGCTTCTCTTTAGTCTCCTGAGGCGTTTTGCCTTTCATAAAGTAATGTTTAATCACCACACGAAATTCTTTTTCGTCCATTTCTTGAAAATCACTCGACTTCCATGATTCACACGAATGCCAAACACAAAGAAATAGACCAATATGGCTGAAACTTGGTGTGCGTTCATTCAAGAGATGCTACTAACTAAACATGACCTCGATACGCGCCGGTGGTGCCATCTATCGGACTTTGCACGGACTTTTCAAACCAGCCTCGTAGTAATATTAACTTTTTTTTTTATCGGTCACCTCCTCGCCTAAATGAGGATTACCCTTTTTGGATGTATATCGGCGAGGATTAACTGGCAACGTTGTCCAAGTTCCAAAACATACATTTGTAGTTCACGCTCTTCACTGTAATTTCACCACTTCTTTAAAAGAGTACCGGTAACCTAACGGTTCATATTTAAATGATATTTTTTAAGGAATGATGAGGACTGTGCGTTAATATAAAACGAACTTTTTCATATATTAATTTCTATTTTTTTTTTTTAAATATTTTAGACCTAAATTTTTCTATAGAGTACCTTATAGTACGATGTATAACTTGCTCTACAGTCTGTCAAGTAAGAACGCATCCGCAATAATTCATTTTTGGTAGATGTGATTCTAGCAATTCAACGAAAAATCCGTAGAGGGGACCTCTACAACACATTTCAGAAAAAGTATCAGTATCGATTCCGAAATGTCGTCGAAATCACGTAAAATCCAATATGAGTCACTTGTTTGCGCGTCCGTTTAAGACAGTCTTTCTTTATTTCTACGAGACCTGAAATAGACGCTGCGTCAAGGAGTGGCAAAATTAAGAAAATCGGGTTTGAATGTGTCCCATAAGACCATTCGACAACACCTTCGTGCTTATGATGGCAAATTCCGAAGCACGTTGAAGTCTTTGCACGTTGTTGAACGAAAATCACGTCGCGAAGAGGCTCGCTTGGGCCCACGATAAGATACTAGAGTGGCCTTCACAATCACCAGACGCCAACCCTATTGAAAACGTTTAGTCTTTTATGAAGAGAAACCTCAGGGGAAAGACTCTGAGGACTTTGACTCAGTTGTCTCGCGAGATTCGAAAAATTTGCAGGGTATGCAGAAAATCTCGTCGACAGCATGCCTCGAAGATGTCAGGCGATTATAGATGCAGGAGGCGAATGAACAACTCACTAAGGTAACTGCGCCATTGTCAGCACGCCAAAGAATACATACATACAAAAAATATTCCCGAAACATTTTTTCAAGAATACGAGCGGTCACATTCTTACTTGACAGACTATATCTACTACTGTCACCACTATTAATTTTTTTTTATGGGTCTAGCACACTTGCTACAGGGAAATCCCTAAAGCGCTACAGGAACGACACGTGTGCGGAGAAAGCGATTCACGTTGTTCTTGAATCGCTGTAGATTGTACTCGGTGGGAAACACAGTCCTGGGCAAATTATTCCAAAGGGATGATGTTCTCCATATAAAAGACTGCTTGAAAAGCGTTGTACGAGGAGTAACAAGCTGAACCTCATACGGATGTGAAGAATGCACCGCTCTGGGAGGAATTAAGCAGGCCACATCCTTCGAACACTTTCCATGAAAGAACTTGTAGAATAGGCTCAAGTCGCCAACCGCTCTTCGATGTTCTAGCGAATCAAGGCCGACGGTCAGTTCCGGGTCTAGAATCAGACGAACAGCTCTTCTCTGAATAGAATCCAACAAATGCAGTGTATGTTTGGGAGCGGAGCTCCAAACATGGGAGCAGTATTCCATAGTTGGTCGAATTTGAGCTTTGTAACGAATTAACAGTTGTTGTGGAGTGTAAAGCTTTCTGGTTCGAAATAATATTCCCAACTTTTGAGAAGCTCTCCTTGCTATGCCTGCAACATGTTCATGCCAGGACATATTTGCCATATTGGTGATCGCTAATAATGTTGAATCCTTCGAGATATTTTAGAAGATGCTGATTGATAGCCTTTTCCATGACTTTCGATATTATTGAAAGCAGTGCGATTGGTCGGTAGTTATTTGGCAAGGTCTTCTTGCCTTTTTTAGGTATCGGCTGAACTGTAACACATTTCCAGCAGGAAGGAAATATTCCCTTTCTGTAGGATAGGTTGAAAAGTCTACAGAAAACTGGTATTAGTTCCCTCGCACAGATTTTAAGAACTATGGCAGGTATTCCGTCAGCGCCAGAAGCCTTTTTGGTGTCTAGCTTCATCAGAATACGCTTTATGATACGCTGTCTGAAGATAACATCGGGCATCCTTGACTGCACTATGGGAATAGTAGGTGGTGTTTTTTCTTGGAAATCGACAGTAGAATGTGAAGCAAAGAGTTCAGCCAACAAGTTCGCTTTCTTAACAGGTGTCGTTGCAATAGAATTATCTGGCCGTTTGAGTGGTGGTATGGTGGATTTGGTGAACTGTCACTTGCTATTGAGTTAATTTAAGAATTACGAATTTTTCCCCACAAACTACATATAATCTATTTCAAAATTAAATTTGTATCATGTTTTTAACAAATTACCAGCTCTTTAATAAATCTATTGTTTACAGATACTTGGAGAAACCACAACAAGTAAATTATCCAGTATATGCGGTGCCGTAAAGTGGCCCAGAAAAGAAATATAGACTGTTTTCTTGTAAGTGAGGATAATAAAAAGATACTTCATCAACTCGAGCCGCAACGACCCTGTTTACAATAAGATTCAATATTAAATTAATGAGAGGGTATTAATTTTAGAGATAATGTGAAAGGTTTATAGATAGTCGATGAGAATGGATTTTTGTTAGAAAATTCATGAGAAAATTGCAGTTCTTCTTTTAACTAATTGTGGAAAATATGTTAAGGTATTACTAATTTGCTATTCTTACCGGTTTGGTACAAATGACTGTTCGAGAAAAAAAGAATTATGAGGTTAAATTATTGTGCCCGAACGACGGGCAAGGTAATTTCCACACCACTTTTTTTTATGACCTAGACATAAATTCCACACCGAGTACTTTCAGGTAGAGGATGAGGGTTGATAAATGGATGGTGGTACGCACCGGCCTGTTCAATTAAATTATTATTAAACCCTTCTACATATCAGTTTAGTACATATTATTAATTTGTGATTATTCCTTGGTTGTGCGTATATTTTTTAAAGTGTTGCTAATATGGAAGCAAAGTTAATAAAAAGTAATCGAGGAAAGGACATGTTATGTGTGAATTACTACACTTACTTTCGACAAAAGGTGCTAAAATGTGGAGAAACATTTTGGAGATGTTCAAAAAAAGATTGCAAATCAAAAGTCTTCACCGTTGGGCCCGAGAATTTAGTTACCAGAAGTGAAGGACTCCATACACACGAAGCCGACACCAAGAAGCTGAATCGGCAAATAATTAGTAATTCCTGCAAAAGAAAAGCCGGAGAGCATATGAGTGAAAGGCCATCTAAAATTATCCGACAAGAACTACAAAACACGCTGCCTGAAACAGTAACAGAAAGAGATGTCGAATATATTAAAAAAACATTTATAACCATAGACGAAAATTTTTGCCAGGACGTAATCCAAGAAGTGCTGAGGAGGTGCATAGTGTTTTAGAGACATTTGAAATCAAAACTAGCAAGGGTGAGAATTTTCTATATATCAATGAACTCGAAAGTGGCATTATTGTTTTTTCTTGCACTACAAATGTCAATATGTTCTGTAAAATATCCAATATATATATGGACGGCACCTTTCCATACTGCACTAAATATTTTACACAGTTATTTACAGTGCATGGTTTTGCAAACGGTCATTACATTCTATTATTATTTTGCTTATTGCATGATAAGAGAGCTGAAACATACAAAAACCTCTTCACATTATTAAAATGTAAGATTTATTCAACAGATACGCTGTATTTCAATCCAGAGAAAATTACTATTGACTTCGAAAAATCTATTCATAAGGCAGTATCTGAAGTTTGGCCAAATGTTAAAGTGTTAGGATGTAGATTTCATTTACATCAATCTTGGTTTCGCAAGATACAGAATCTAGGTCTAGGTAAAGAATTGCGACAAAAATTCTGGTTTGGTTAAAGTATTGTTTCGGCTTGTCCTATTTAGCAACCGAAGAATTAGGTGATAGTTTTGCATACGATTTATATTCTATAAAACCTGAGGATGAACGTTTAAATAAATTTTGTGATTACCTACTAGAAACGTATATAGAGGAAGGAGACGATTTTCCAGTTGAAATATGGGCAGAATCGAGTCCATCTTTAACTCGAACGACTAACTGTTGTGAGTCATTCCATTCCCATCTAAATAGTTCTTTTTAATCTACACATCCGTCTCTGTATACTTTTATCGATAGGTTGAAAGAATTTCAGATTAACGTATATATAAAAATACAAAGTGTCGACGAGTCTAAAATAAGTAATAATCATAATAATCACAAATTAAAACATTTAAAAAAATCTTTATGAACAAAGACAATTAGGAAATATTAATCGTTTCTATTTTTTAAAAAGTGTCTCCTATTTTTCTCAACCTGTTTTGTAAATATATATAAATAGATATGTATACGTTTGTAGCATTATCTAGTATATGTAATGAAATTTGCCCAACTGTATTTTATGTATTTAGCAAAAACATGTTTTATCAATATTATTCTACTATGAAATAAAAACATATATTTTTGCAAATATCTAAAATTTTCGATGAAAACTGATTTAAAAGAAATCCGTTCAATTTTATTTAGATGAATAAAGCATAATTATATTTGCTTGGTCTGGAAATTACCTGTAAGATTTAAGAACCCTTATAAGGTTAGTGTGGAATTTACCTGTTGTATTAAGGGTGCAGGAAGTCTTGGTGTGAAATTTACTAACACCGCGAATGACTATTGACCTGAAATTATATTTAAATTTTGTCTCATATCACTATAATGATATCAGAAAGTATTTAAATCAACCAGGTAGTTTTTACTACTCAGTATATATCACCACTACACCAACACTTTATATTTTTCGCTAACCATGTTAGCTTCAACAGGAGCGATGATTAACTAACGCTAAACTACAAATCTACCCTATTTATTCTCAGCCTAACCCTTGAATTACTCAGGCGGAACTAATGGCATAGGCAAGGCCATCAGTTCCGGTCAAGTAACCAGTAGAGGGGATTATAAGAAATAGGCCCTCTGTCTTTATTTAAACTACTTTTACATTTTGTAATTTCCATATTTTGTATGCGTTCAACAATCTCCTATCAGATACATTTTTTATTAATCTTAGATTATCTAATGTTACAATATGATCAGCTTCAAGGGCATGTTCGGCAATGCTAGACTTTTCTGTTCTACTGTATTTTAAGTGTGCTAAATGTTCTTTAAATCGTGTTTTAATTGACCTTTTAGTTTGCCCAACATACTTTTTGTCACAATCATTACAACTAATTTCATAAATTCCAGTTTTCTCACAATTAGGAATCTTATCTTTGGGATTTCCTAAGATATTCCTCAGATTGTCTGATGACTTATAGACTAAGGTGAGGCCTACCTTATTAAATACCTTATTGAGTCCCTTGCTATATTTTGGATTATATGGTATGGAGACATACTTGGTGTTATTTTCTTCGCGTGTAAAAAAGGTGGAATTCTGAATATTTAACCTGAACTTGTCTATTTATTAGCTTGTTTACTAAGTCATAGTCATAACCATTAACTCCAGTTATAACATATTTCTAATACGATTCCGTTCGTTATTCAGAGGAAAAGTGACCAAACGATGAACTAAAAAATTTAATGAGGCTAATTTGTGTTGTCTGCAATGAAATTAATCATTAGGAATTTATTTAACTGTGTAGTGTAGGGGTGATATATACTGAGTAGTGTCATTGTGCCAATGATTCCACATTCCCAACTTAGCAGGTAGTTCTTGTTACAAATGTGGAAAACTAATCTGAAAAAACAACTGCGAAATTTTTTACCTTTAAATGATATAATGGTATCTTGACAATTACGGTTTTCCTGTTGAGCATCAAGACGAATCTTACACTATAACACGAGTTGGACTGCTTATGGAATGAGCTAAGGGATCTCGACATATATTCATTACTGTGCCAAAGAATTACACTGAAACTAAATATTACTTTTAATCAAGTGGCATACACAATGTAACTAATAAGTCAAAACACATCATTAAATATCCAAACCTATTCTCTGCAAAAAGGCCAGTTCATCATCGTGCTAAATTTCTTGTGCCACCTACATTAACATCTTCTAAATCTGTAGAAACCGAAGAAACATTTGTCATCCCTGAGACCATCAAACGGAATTCGATCTAACTTATGAATACATATGTCCTTAAATGCGGAGGAAATATAGTTGACTAAAAACAAAATCCGCTCGAGAAAGCAGCCGAAAATTATTTCGGTAATCTGTCCAAAAACATTTTGAGAAGCCATAGTGCGGAAAACTACCCACATTTAATTAATCAACTTTCCATATTTTCCAAGACTGTAAGACTACACAATAGTTATCAGTACAACCCCAAATACTTTATTTTTGCCCTTGACGAGTCATTCGCTAACCATGTTAGCATCATCGGAGTGATAGTTGACTAAATCTAAGATTAAAATGTAGAGGATTTATACTCGAGTGGAACATACCAGAAGACCAAATGAAGTATTTAGCAATGTAGGCCTCGAGGTACCCAAACAGACAATTAACAAATACGTTGGGAAGTCAAAGGGATAAACTCAATGAACTTGAAAGAAATGGAATAATGAGATATGGTAAGTTGTAATGACTGTAACAAGTAGTATGCTGGGCAAACAAGGTTGGTCGATTCCACATGAGTAAATCGCCCTTTGAGTTTAAATAGCCTAGTTTTTAATCTTAGATTTAGTCATTTATAACTGCTCATGCTCTCATGGTTAGCCAAATGCTATATATACATATATATATATATATATATATATATATATATATATATATATATATATATATATATATATATTTATAATATATATAAAATGCAACGTCTGTTCGTTTGTGTGCTTGTCACTGGAGAAACACTTATCCAATTTACGTACTTTTTTTTTTAAAACATACATATGTTCTCTGGCCAGGTTATAGGCTATATTTTATTACGATAGGTAGCATAAAGAATGAGCAGTGACGTAAAATAGTGAATGAAGTCGTAAAAAAGTTTGCCGCTAACGCGTTCCATTGCAAGCATAGCCTAAACCAATAAATATGGAACAATATTATGTAGCAGAGAATATCTATAATCTATAATATATATAAAATGGAATGTCTCTCTGTCTGTCTGTCTGTCCATTAGTGCGTTTATCACGCGAGAATCACTTATCCGATTTAAGTGTCTTTTTTTAAATTCATACATATATTCTTTGGCCAGGTTATATAATAATAATAATAATCTATATCTATAATATGTATAAAATGCAATGTATCTCTGTCTGTCTGTCCGTTAATGCGCTTATCCCTCGAGAACCACTTATCCGATTTACGTGATTTTTTTTAATTCATACATATGTTCTCTGACCAGGTTATAGATATATATTTTATTACATCTATAATATATATAAAATGCAACGTATTTCTGTCTGTCTGTCTGTCCGTTAGTGCGCTTATCACTGGAGAACCACTTATCCGATTTACGTGCTTTTTTTTAAACATGCTAAACCATTAAATATGGAACAATATCATGTAGCAAAGAATATCTATAATATATATAAAATGTAACGTCTCTTTGTCTGTCTGTCCGTTAGTGCGCTTATCATTGGAGAACTACTTATCCGATTTTCGTGCTTTTTTTTTAAACATACATATGTTCTCTGGCCAGGTTATAGGATATATTTTATTACGTTAGGTGACATAAGGAATAAGCAGTCACGATAATAGTGAATCAAATCGGAGAAAAGTTTGCTGCTACCGCGTTCTCTTGCAGTACACTGCCTAAAGCATTAAATATGGAACAATATCATGTAGCAAAGAATATAATATAAATAAAATGCAACGTCTCTCTGTCTGTTTGTCTGTCTATCTGTCTGTGTGTCCGTTAGTGCGCGTATCACTGGAGAACCACTTATCCGATTTACGTACTTTTTCTTTTAAATATACACATGTTCTCTGGCCAGGTTATAGGATATATTTTATTACGTTAGGTGACATAAGGAATAAGCAATGACGATAATAGTGAATCAAGTCGGAGAAAAGTATGCTGCTAGCGCGTTCTCTTGCAATACACTGCCTAAAGCATTAAATATGAAACAATATCATGTAGCAAAGAATATAATATATAAAATGCAACGTCTCTCTGGCTGTCTGTATGTCCGTTAGTGCGCTTATCACTCGAGAACCACTTATACGATTTACGTGTTTTTTTTAATTCACACATTTGTTCTCTGGCCAGGTTATTTATAATCTCCTATCTAGAATCTATATATAAAATGCAACATCTCTCTGTCTGTCTGTCTGCATGTCTGTCCGTTAGTGAGCTTATCACTTGAGAACCATCCGATTTACGTGTTTTTATAAATTTTTACATATGTTCTATATAATTCAATATAAGCCTAGATAATGGGAGATAAGATGAGATAATGGGAGATAAGGAGAAATAATGGGAGATAAGTCGAGCTAAGCGTCGATAATGGGAGATAATTGGAGATAAGTATAAATAATGGGAGATAAGGAGAAATAATGGGAGATGAGCAGAGGTAAGTCTAGATAATGGGAGTTATGGCGAGATAATGGGAGATAAGGAGAAATATTGCGAGATAAGTCGAGACAAGCCTAGATAAGTCGAGATAAGCCTAGATAATGGGAGATAAGGTGAAGTACTGGGAGCTAAGGAGAAATAATGGGAGATAAGGAGAAATAATGGGAGATGAGCGGAGATAAGCCTAGATAATGGAAATTATGTAGGGATAATGGGAGATAAGGGGAAATAATGGGAGATATTTTATTACGTTGGGTAACATAAGGAATAAGCAGTGACGATAGTAGCGAATCAAGTCCACGCGAGCGGAGCCGCGGGCCCGGCTAGTATATATATATATATATATATATATATATATATATATATATATATATATATATATATATATATATATATATATATCCCATAAACTAGCAGGGAACATGTTAATAACACACTACGCATATTTGCACATTAAAATCATGGGCTTTTTCACATCTGGTCTCTCTGTCCAAAAAGAGACTAAATTTTAATAAATAATTACACGATTATAATTGTTGAATCAGGTCATTCATTTCAATTGCTACACTCCCGTTCGGCTTTGATTAAATCTGACATAGCGGATTAGTTTGCCAAATGGATTGGGTCGTGACACTACCGCTTGAACATTTTCAATGATATATGAAGTCGGGGGAATAAAAAGTCTCCGATAACTAAATCTAACTAACTAAGGCTAGTTATCTTGGGCAATTTTCATCAAGACAAGATTTTATTTATTGTCTTGGCAATCTTACTGAATTGCCAATCTCTTGTTAATTTTCTTCATTGTGTTGTTTCAAGTTTATAAACTTTAAGAAAAAGTATTTGTAAATAGTGAATAAAGCGGTAACTAGACAATAGATCCAAAAAATAATTGTAAAATTCGTCTGAGCCCTCCGATTTGCTAACAAATTTTCTTAAAATTTATGCTTAGTAAAAAAGAAAATGAGGATCCAGGTCAAACGATGTGCCCATCGCAAACTTTTATGTTTTTAAATTTCCTGCTCTTTCCTTCTTCGAAATTATATAAATATCCCTGAGGTGACCTGGACACACTTTTATGTTATTCCATTTGTGCGAAAATACAAGGTGGTGTGTCTGCGGATATTGGACCATTTTATTATATGGCCAGTGGCCATCGGACATTGAACGTCCCCTGCATGTTTTTTCTTGATATTATCTAATATCGTGAAGGTATATGACCACGACGACATAGCTCGAGGGTCAAAACAGGGCTGTAGTAGAAAAAGATTACTTACAATTTGTAAATTTTATTAAAAATACAGCGAGCCAGAACTATTTTATTTTTATTTTCAAGATTGCTCATTTGGGCAGTGGATATATAGAAGGAAAAATCTTTTTGATATCCCAAATTCTTTATTTAAAATGATGGTTACTATGTCACCGGCTTCGTACCGAAATTCAGCACATCTTGAGGCCTAAGACCGTAGGAAAAAACTGGTGAAGTGCAAGTTGGACTTGCACAATTAGGATTCCGTACAGTGATTGCTTTTAAAATAAAATCCTTACCTAGGCTAAGTTAATTAGGTCCCTGACATCTTAAGATCCAATATATATTTTATCTTTTTTCTTAATCAGTAATGTATAATAGTTCTAACATCTTAGCTACCTAATAGCTCAATCTAGAATCTAGTAATGAACGTGTAACACAAATATTTACCAAGATATTTGTTTAATTATAAAAATAAAATAAAATTGTCTCAGAACAGCAGCGACTCAAGATAGTAATGTACTGAAAAGTATATTGAAAGAAGCTCCACCATATTGTCAAATCACATAGTTTTCATAGTTTTTTTATATACCAGATAAATGATTGAAAGTGATGCACTCCTGATAATTTTCGTTCTTTATTATGGGGGATATTCCAGAATTATTTACCAAAATTTTTTAATCAGTACTTTTCGAGATTGGGGGGGAACAGTGGTTGTTGGCAATTTTTTAAAAATAATACAAAGAAAAGTGTGCGCAAGTATTACATCATATTTTTTAACTCGTGTTTTCCTAAGCTTTCATTTGACACTGCACTAGATGACCTGGTAATTTTTTTTTTACTTTCACCCCCCAAAAGGAACCTCTCAAGTGAAAATTAAACTTTCAAAACTACACGGCTTTGATTGGGCTATAAATTTCTATATTTGTGCCAAATTTCAACTTTTTAGGTTAAATGGTTTCGGGGAAAATTGGGTGTAACCGACGGGCCCCGAACTGATCCCATAAATGTTCCGTACGGAACATTAAAAAGATGAGAATTTGAAAAATTAAATGATGAATTTTAAAAAACTAATATGAAGATTGTACACAACTTTTAAAACTTTCCACATTATTACAATTGCATCGAGATTTAACAAGAAAGTATATACTAGTATATATGTATATATATATATATATATATATATATATATATATATATATATATATATATATATATATATATATATATATATATACACGAGGCTGGTTTGAAAAGTTCATGCAAAAATAAAAACTACTTATGTGTTTGGGGTAAACCTTTTTTATTTTTCGACATAGTCTCCTTTTAAGCTTATACACTTCGTCCAACGATGTTTTAGTTTGTTGATCCCTTCCGAATAATAGGATTTGTCTAAGTCTGCAAAATATCCATTAGTGTCTGCAATCACCTCCTCGTTTGAATAAAATCTTTGTCCCGCCAGCCATTTCTTCAAATTGGGAAACAAATAGTAGTCCGAGGGAGCCAAGTCTGGAGAATAGGGGGGATGTGAAACGAGTTGGAATCCTATTTGCATTAATTTTGCGACCACAACTGCTGAGGTGTGTGCTGGTGCGTTGTCGTGATGGAAAAGGACTTTCTTGTGGGCCAATCGCGGGCGTTTTTCTTGCAGCTCGGTTTTCAAACAGTCCAATAAAGATGAATAATATTCACCTGTAATAGTTTTACCCTTTTCCAGATAGTCGATGAGGATTATCCCTTGCGAATCCCAAAAGACAGTCGCCATAACCTTTCCGGCCGAAGGAATGGTCTTCGCCTTTTTTGGTGCAGATTCCCCCTTGGTAACCCATTGTTTAGATTGTTGTTTGGTCTCAGGAGTATAGTAATGTATCCATGTTTCATTCACAGTGACGAAACGACGCTTAAAGTCCTCCGGATTCTTCTGGAACAGCTGCAAACCATCCTTGCAACACTTCACACGATTCCGTTTTTGGTCAAGCGTGAGCAATCGCGGCACCCATCTTGCCGATAGCTTTCTCATGTCCAAATGTTTATGCAAAATATTATGTACCCGTTCAGTCGAGATGCCCACAGCACTAGCAATCTCACGCACCTTAACTCTTCTGTCATCCATCACCATATCATGGATTTGATCAATGATTTCTGGAGTTGTAACCTACACAGGCCGTCCAGAACGTCCAGCGTCACTTGTGCCCATATGGCCAGTCCGAAAATTTTGAAACCACTTATAAACTGTTCTAATCGAAGGTGCAGAGTAACCATAATGTTTATCAAGCTTCTCTTTAGTCTCCTGAGGCGTTTTGCCTTTCATAAAGTAATGTTTAATCACCACACGAAATCCTTTTTCGTCCATTTCTTGAAAATCACTCGACTTCCTTGATTCACACGAATGCCAAACACAAAGAAATAGACCAATATGGCTGAAACTTGGTGTGCGTTCATTCAAGAGATGCTACTAACTAAACATGACCTCGATACGCGCCGGTGGTGCCATCTCTCGGACTTTGCACGGACTTTTCAAACCAGCCTCGTATATACGAGTATATATGTATATATATATATATATATATATATATATATATATATATATATATATATATACAAGAATCTAGAACATTATATACATACATTACAGGAACTATCCAAACTTTATTAAAAAATACTAAATTGGGATTATTTTGTAAATATTAAAATTAGAACTGAAATATTTTTGACTAGATTAAAATTAAAATATAAGGAAGACAAAGTAAAAAAGGGTGGTTCACATCTTTTAAACTGATCACGCAGCATTAATCTGAAATATGCGCTATCTATGCGATATAAACTTCATACTGGTGATGAATAGCATCGTCTATTTATTTGCTCAAGGAGATGTACAATTCTACAGGTTCAACACTATATACGGCCAGAACAAAAAATAACCGGTCAAGTATAAGTTGAACTTGCGTAATTAGTGTTCCGTACGTTGATTGCTTTTAAAATAAACAATTTTGTTACGGAGGTATAAAATGATCAGTCACTTCAGAAAACACACCCCAAATGAAGTTTCGTTCCAATCTTTACTGAAAACTCATGACCTTGAAATTTTTGTTTTTTTTTATATACCAGATAAATTATTAATAATTTTCGTTTAATCTACATCCCGTGGAGAATATTCAAGAATTTTTTCAAAATTTTTTGATAAGTACTTTTCGAGGTAAGGCGGGTGGACAGCGATTTTTTTTCGCGATTTTTTAAAAATAATACAAAGAAAAGTGCGCGCAAGTATTACATTATTTATATATATATATATATATATATATATATATATATATATATATATATATATATATATATATATATTTTACTCGTGTTTTTCACAAGCTTTCATTTGAAACCACACTCGATGAGTTAGTAAAAAAATTTTTTTTTCACTTCCGATTTCACCCCCTAAAACTAACACCGCAAGTCAACATTTAACTTTCAAAACTATATGGCTCTGATGAGGCCATCAACTCCTATATTATTACCAAATTTCAACTTTCTATGACAAATAGTTTCGGAGAAAATCGGGTGTGACAGACAGACGGACAAACAGACAGACGGATAGACAGACATACGGACAGACAAACGGATAGACACAGAAGTCATCTTATAAGTATTTCGTACGGAACACTAAAAATGACAGAGTATGTAATTCAAAAAATCAATAATTTATAAGAAACTTCGTGTGGTAAGAACAAGTAGAAAACACTGAACAGGTTTCCAACCCTGTCTTATGGAAAAAGATTATCGTATCCCGTGTCCGTATCACGCCGCTTAAAACCTAAATGATTACACATGTTCTGCTAGCAAAACCAGATGGATATGTACCTATATTTATTAATTTTGATAGCAGATTATCTGTGGTTATGTATCACTTATTGAAGTACCAATTTAGAAAATATTCAGCTGTTTTTTTTGATAAATATTTACTTTGTTCTCTATTAGCTAAAACTATGCATTGTCATTTTATTACAACAGATTAGAATTTTAATAATGTAGCGAAAGCCGGTCAATCATGGAATATTTGAAATTTTAGAAATCTGACAACATTTACATTCATTGAATCCACTGTTAATCTTGGACAGCGTTTAAATGTAAACAAGTGGAGTGATCTACGGACAGTAAAATGCAATTACTACAAAATAAAATTAATTAGAAAACAATAGGCTTAACATAAAAAAAAGTAAAGGGGGGTGAAAAAATTATGAAGCAATATGTTCTCTATGTAACGAATCATGATTTATAAAATTACAGGTATGACATTCAATTTCTATCCCTGACTGACACGCTCGAGTTGTCCATTATTCTTAGGCCTGCAGTACTTTCATCGAAAGGGCAGGACTTTACTGATTTCGTGAAATAAGCCACTAAGTCACTTTTCTACTACTTTTTAAGGTCGCTCTTTTGAACATTTCAACCCTACAAACCTAAGGCAATTTTACGTTAAGGACGTTCCTAAGGAGCAGTCATGCTCAACTTACAGAAAGATCCGTCCTATGTAAACTACCATGCGTACAATAAAACACAGCTGAGGCGCAGTGCGCTCTTTCGCCCCGTCCCATATGCGCAGAAAAACAAAAATAATCCCACTGCGTGGTTTTTCGGATCTGGCAACGTTACATTCTTACTCTGATCGAGAGACGAATTGTTCATGTTGGGTTTTAATGTTTTGGAGTATTTTTTGAGGTTACGTTTATATTGGAGATTTTTAATAGGGCATAGGTAATGACTTCGTGAATAAAGAATGGGAGATTTGTTAAAAAAAACTGCTGAAAGAATAGATATAGCGTTAGCAAGTATGTCTGATGCAAAGAAACAGGAAATTCAAATAACAATCAATGAAATTCCTAATGAGAATAGTATAGTTTCATTGAGAGAGTTAGCTAGAAATCTGCAGAAGTCTTTTAGATATGGAAAAATTGCCTGATTTCAAAAGGGAACGGCTTCATTCAGAGTTCAAATTAAAATGTGACAACTATAGTAAATCCAATTTACTAAATTCTGGAGTGATAAGAAACCAAGTCTCAGATATTAATTAATATGCTACTTATTTATGTTGGATACCAATAAATATTTAATTTCTTATAAATATTGACTTTTTACTTACGGTCACCCATATTTTTTCTATATCTGTGAGCTACACGCATTTATTAAAACCAAATGTGCGTTGAAGGTATTTCAAACTTCCCGCGCAGCGCGACATTGCCAAGTCGAGGACTTTTATTTATTAAGTTATGCGAGGAAAACTGAAAACGATCAAAAGTAGCTAATTTTCACCCTTTTTTTTTGTAGAAAAACGAATACCGCTTGACATAATTTTCTTTACAGAAAAACATTTGTTATATTTTTAATTAATAATTCTAAGTTTTTCAAGACAACCGTAAGAAAATTACCATTGTTATATAATTAAACATCTGTTTCAACATAGGTCGAGCTAGGGTTCATATGTTCAAAATGTAAATGTTAACAGCTAATATTTACAAATTTAGTGCCATAAGGAGTATTACAATTTTTCTATAATATATATAAAATGCAACGTCACTCTGTTTGCCTGTCTGTCTGTCTGTCCGTCCATTAGTGCGCCTATCACTGACGAACCACTTATCCGATTTACGTGTTTTTTTTTTTAAACATACATATGTTCTCTGGCCAGGTTATAGGCTATATTTTATTACGATAGGTAGCATAAGGAATGAGCAGTGATGTAAAATAGCGAATGATGTCGGAAATAAGTATGCCGCTAGCGCGTGCCTTTGCAATACACAGCCTAAACCATTAGATATGGAACAATATTATGTAGCAAAGAATATCTGTAATCTATAATCTATAATATATATAAAATGCAATGTCTCTCTGTCTGTCCATTAGTACGTTTATCACGCGGGAACCACTTATCCGATTACCGTCTTTTTTTAAATTCATACATATATTCTTTGGCCAGGTTATATAATAATAATAATCTATATCTATAATATATATAAAATGCAATGTTTGTCTGTCTGTCCGTTAATGCGCTTATCCCTCGAGAACCACTTATCCGATTTACGTGCCTTTTTTTTTTAAACATACGTATGTTCTCTGGCCAGGTTATAGGATATATTTTATTAGGTGACATAAGGAATAAGCAGTGACGACAATAGTGAATCAAGTCACAGAAAAGTTTGCCGCTAGCGCGTTCTCTTGCAATACACTCCCTAAAGCATTAAATATGGAACAATATCATGTAGCAAAGAATACAATATATATATAAAATGCAACGTCTCTCTGTCTGTCTGTCTGTCCGTTAGTGCGCTTATCACTCGAGAACCACTTATCCGATTTACGTGTTTTTATAAATTTATACATATGTTCTATATAATTCGATATAAGCCTAGATAATGGGAGATAAGGTGAGATAATGAGAGATTAGAAGAAATAATGGGAGATAAGTCGAGATAAGCCTCGATAATGGGAGATAAGGTGAGATAATGGGAGATAAGTATAAATAATAGGAGATAAAGAGAGATAATGGGAGATAAGCAGAGATAAGTCTAGATAATGGGAGTTATGGTGAGATAATGGGAGATAAGGAGAAATAATGGGAGATAAGGAGAAATAATGGGAGATAAGGAGAAATAATGGGAGATAAGTCGAGATAAGCCTAGATAATGGGAAATAAGGTGAGATAATGGGAGATAAGCAGAGATAAGTCTAGATAATGGGAGTTATGGTGAGATAATGGGAGATAAGGAGAAATAATGGGAGATAAGGAGAAATAATGGGAGATAAGTCCAGATAAACCTAGATAATGGGAAACAAGGTGAGATAATGGGAGATAAGGAGAAATAAAGGGAGATAAGGAGAAATAATGGGAGATGAGCAGAAATAAGCCTAGATAATGGAAATTATGTAGAGATAATGGGAGATAAGGAGAAATATTGGGAGATAAGGAGAAATAATGGGAGATATTTTATTACGTTGGGTAACATAAGGAATAAGCAGTGACGATAGTAGTGAATCAAGTCCACGCGAGCGGAGCCGCGGGCCCGGTAGTTTACATATAAAGGACACTTTTCTTCTTCCTTCAGCCGCTCTCTACCCACTGTCGGGTATAGGTCTCTCTCAAATCTTTCCATTTTTCTCTATGTTGTGCTTGTTGATACCAGTTTTAAGCCCTCCGATTCTCTTCAGATCGTCGCTCCATCTCTGTTGGGGTCTTCCTATGCTTCGCTTTTCACCCCATGGTCTCCACCTAGTGATCTTGCCACTCCACTTATACGTCGCTCTCGCTACATGGCCGGCCCAGCTCCATTTCAGAGATGTTATCCGTTTGGTGATATCATCCACCTTTGTTTGTTGTCTAATCCATTTATTAGTTTTCTTGTCCTTCAAAGTAACACTCAACATCTTCCTTTCCATTGCTCGTTAAAACCCATGTCCCGGCTCCATATGTTGCAGCTGGTAAGATATATTGATTGTAAATTTGGGTTTTTGATCTTTGAGGAATGTTCATATTCAGTACATATTTCAATTTTCCATATGCTGCCCATCTCATACGTATCCTTCTTTCTATTTCAAGCTGCTGGTTTTCCTTTCCCATCGTTATTATTTGGGCCAGATAGATGTACGTGTTTACTTTTTCTATTGTTGAATGTTCAATCACTATATTTTCATCATTGGTGTTTTCGTTACTCATGTACTTTGTCCTGGAGAAATTTATGTCAAGTCCCACTTTTCTTGCTTGGTGATGGAGATCTGTGATCATCTGGATTATTTCATTCTTATTATTCGCTATAATTACAATGTCATCTGCGAATCTCAGGTTGCTTAGCCGATCGCCAGCTATCAGAAGGCCATTTTCGTCCCAATTCAGCTCTTTGAATACATCTTCTAAGATCATTGTAAATAACTTAGGTGATATTACATCGCCCTGCCTTACTCCTCTGTTCACTGGGACCTAATAAATACATATATTCAATCTTATAAATACATATGTTCAAATTTTCTAGATAATCGTAAGAAAATTTATTTTCTTAGGAACGTCCTTAAGGACGAAATTTTTATGATTTCAGTTTATGAAACGCACCATATAAAAAGACCTTTCCGAAAATAACAACTAACCTTTGTTTCATATTCCTGAGATGTCTGATGAGAAAAGGTGAGTTTAATAATTGACAATAATAGGTTACAGCGGGTCCCAATTAACCCAAACAATGGTAGTTAAAGTCCCCTTTGTTAATTGGACAATATTAAAATTATTAAAGTACGATGGGTTGAAGTAATTGAGTTAAACAATAAATTTGATGGAAAGAAGTATTGTTTATAAAGGGTGTTCCAGTAAGAGCTACCACTGTAATTAAATAAAAATTGTTAAAAAAAAAATCAAATTAATTTCATCATTTCAATTTCAGTGATTCATCAAGGAACTGAGTAAGATAATAACTAATGACTGGAAATTTGCTGAATGTTTTATTTAAACTATTCTACGTTGGTTAAAATTTCGTAAGAAGGTTATTTTTTGTTTTTCAAAGCGTTTTCGACAAACGTGTTATTTTAATTTGAACATGGCACAGTTTTTATTGGATTCAGCGATCAAAGAACTTCAAAATATTAATACATTATCATCTATCAAAAATGAATATTGATAGAAATTGCTCAAGTTAAAAAGTTATATTAATTAATTTTCCTTGTCTAATTTTATTACACTCCTTGCATATTGAGCAGGTTGTTTCAGTAGTGCGTAAATCATATAAAATACATAAATGTATTCGTTACTTACGAGCGGGACAGAGATAAATAGATGGTTTCCTGTAATTTTCAAAATATCCACAAATTGTTTACTGTTTTTCGAATTTTTCAGTTTTAACAATGATAAAAAGAAAAAAATTTGCAACTTATTCCGAAGTTATTGCAAAAAAAGTTGACATATAAAGCTCAGAATATTCTTAAAATGACATATACAGGGTCTTATATTAATATAATTATTTAATAAACTGGTAAATCCTTTTATTAAGAGTAACTACAACTAACCAGAAAATTGACCGTGAAGAATTATATCTTTTCAGCATATACGCCAATGGTTACAGTAAATAGATATGTCAAAAACAACGGCAATGTTAACATGCTTTAAATAAAATTTTTGTAATATCCTGAAAGAACTTCAAAATTTTAATATATTATCATCTATTAAAAATGAATATTGATAGAAATTGCTCAAGTTAAAAAGTTATATTAATTAATTTTCCTTGTATAATTTTATTTCACTTCTTGCATATTGAGCAGGTTATTTCAGTAGTCCGTAAATCATAAAAAATACATAAATGTATTCGTTACTTACGAGCGGGACAGAGATAAATAGATGGTTTCCTGTAATTTTCAAAATGTCCACAAATTGTTTACTGTTTTTCGAATTTTTCAGTTTTAACAATGACAAGAAGAAAAAAATTTGCAACTTATTCCGACGTTATTGCAAAAAAAGTTGACATATAAAGCTCAGAAAATTCTTAAAATTACATGCACAAGGTCTTATATTAATATAATTATTTAATAAACCGGTAAATCCTTTTATTAAGAGTAACTACAACTAACCAGAAAATTGACCGTGAAGAATTATGCTTTTTCAGCATATACCCCAATGGTTACAGTAAATAGACATGTCAAAAATAAGAGCAATGTTAACATGCTTTAAATAAAATTTTTGTAATAACCTGAAAGAACTTCAAAATTTTAATATATTATCATCTATTAAAAATTAATATTGTTAGAAATTGCTCAAGTTGAAAAGTTATATTAATTAATTTTCCTTGTCTAATTTTATTTCACTTCTTGCATATTGAGCAGGTTGTTTCAGTAGTCCGTAAATCATACAAAATACATAAATATATTCGTTACTTACGAGCGGGACAGAGATAAACAGATGGTTTCTTGTAATTTTCACACATTTTCACAAATTGTTTACTGTTTTTTCGAATTTTTCAGTTTGATAAATGACAAGAAGAAAAAAATTTGCAACTTATTATGAAGTTATTGCAAAATAAGTTGACATACAAAGCTAAGAAAATTCTTAAAATGACATATACAGGGTCTTATACAAATTATTTAGTAAACCTGTAAATCCTAAGGGTAACTACAACTAACGAGAAACTTGACCGTGAAGATTCATGCTTTTTCAGGATGTACACCAATGGTTATAGTAAATAGACATATCAAATGGCAATGTTAACATGCTTGACATAAAATTTTTGCTATAACAGATTGGAATAGTGTTATCTTTTTCAGTTTAAAACCAGCGCTTTAGAGAAATTATTCCGTAACTAAGACAAACACAATTTTCGATCCATAACTGAAATGTTGCTTAAGGCTTACAATCCTATACTGTATTTTAAAAACCACTATCAACTACTAAAAATGAACAAAGTCCATATTTCAGCAGTGCTTCACTGTTTTCTCATCTGTCAATCCATGTCGGGACGCATTTCGTCGTATCACGATTCATCAGCCGATCGAGGAACGAGAAACAAGGGAACAAAACTTAAAGTACTAATTGCAGTACTAGCGTAACAACACGTTAAGATATAATAAATTGTATCTCTGGCTGGTAAACGAATAAAATTTAAAAGCACTCCCTGGGTCGGGGGCTTTAAGGCCAGTACAAGAATAAAATAAATCTCAACTAGTTAGCGAAGAGGTAGAAAGAAATCATCAATAGAAAAAATCATATTCAGAACAGAGATTATTATAGTTGATAAGCTGACTTTCATTGTACTATTTTAAATGAATATGAATGAAAGTATACTCGATTATAGATATACTAAAGTGTAATCAAGTTTAAATCTGTTGTAATACATCATCGAACCATTCCAGCAAGCTAATTTCTTAAAGTCCAAATTTCATCTGATCGATAATTAATTATCATCGATATTTTGTTAGGGACTCGCTTCTCGATATGCCGATGGAACTTTAAAATTTATTCTATTTTTTCAACATTCGCTGTCAAAAACCAATTTAAAAAATAATATTTCTTCCTACCATCGAAGGCAATGAAATTTCAGGCAACGGTTCATATAGCCTCAGAGGCAATAATAACAAATTCGTCCTCTGCATATACTTTTCCTGACCCTCTTTGCCTGCGGCCTTTGAGGCGACCCTAGGAGACATTCTAGCTAATAAAAATACCGATATGTTGCTGGACATAGGCTATACGCGAATAAAGTGAAGGTATATATTGAGGACAGGATCGTATTTAAATATTATTATATTAAAGCTATGTAACTAAAACTTCTGACGAGACACAAATCGATTCGAAAAAAAGCAAACTCAGCATGTCATTCAAACTGTTTACAGCCAAATTAATATAATAATTATCCATTTAAGATTTCAATCTGTGCGGTATGAAAAACTAGAGAACAGTAGAGCAAATTGCAACCTTGTACAACACTTAATACTTTTATAGAATCTAACTTTAGCGAAATAACTTTATTTAATAAGTAGTATAACTACGTAAGAAGAATACCTCAGTGTAAAAATATTCTAAAGTGGGAGGCAAGCAACATATGGACAAATTTTTTATTATTAGAGTATCTTTTGCGGATAATCAATTTTACAGGTCCGACAACCTAAAAATTTATTTTGACATAAATCAGGTCATCGTTGGTATGATGCGAAATTTGAATAAACTGATAAGGAATCATGAAAAGTCGGGTTTATTGACACAATATCGAAAAAAACTCAAAGAATACATAAAAAAAATTAAAATGACAATTGTTTTTAACTATTCTTTTATCTAGTTTAACACTACCTACCCCGTTAATCTATTTATTTTTCCAAGCCAGGTATTGGCGCGCTCGTAATTTTAAAACTTGCTTTTCTATAATGCGCTGATCTAAATATTATGCAAAAAATGCGAATTCTCTTGCACGGAAGTATAAAATAACTGGTCAAGTGCAAGTTGGACTTGCTCAATTAGTGTTCCGTACGTAGACTGCTTCTAAAACGGAGAAATAAAATGATCAATAACTTCACAAAACACATCCCAAATGAGTTACCAACAAAGTTTTTTCCGATCTTTACTAAAAACTGGCGACCTTGAAATTTCAGTTTTTTTTATATACCAAATAAATTATTAAAGGTAATGCACTCGTGTTAATTTTCGTTCAATCTATAACCTAAGAATATTCTAGAATTTTTTCAAAATTTTTCGACCAGTATTTTTGGTGATAAGGCGGGCGGACAGCGATTCATCGCAATTTTTGAAAAATACTACAAAGAAAAGTGTGCACAAGTATTACGTTATACATATTTTTGAATTCGTATTTTTACAAGCTTTCATTTGACACAACACTCGATGACCTAGTAAAAAAAAATGTTTTCACTTCCGATTTCATCCCCAAAACTAACCCCTTAAGTCAAAATTTAACTTTCAAAACTATACTCTGATGAGGCCATCAATTCCTATATTAGTGCTAAATTTCAACTTTCTGTGTCGAATTGTTTCGGAGAAAATCGGGTGTGACAGAGAAACAGACAGATAGACGGACGGATGGACACCGAAGTGATCTAATATTCCGTATGGAACACTAAAAAATAAATAATGAACGTGAATTTTAATCTACATTGCTGTAATAATATAATAAGTATTAGACCGAAGTAAAAAACAAATATAAACAGCCAATAAAAAAATACTTTTTAAAGTTGTTTTCAACTTGACAAGGATCAGTAAACTGATGCATTTTAAAACACTTGAGGACGTTTCTTTGTTGTAAAACACCAATACAAATCCTTGCAGCGGTCGGCGTTCAAACGTAAACTCATTTTTTGAATTATTTCTCCCAGTTGTCAAAAAAAAAACCAAAGGATATTTCTAATTATGATCAAAGTAAAATGAATTTACTCGACTTAAAACTACTTTTTATTTTCTATAGGGTGTTTTTTATAGAGGTATAGAACTTTGAAATGGAATAAAACAAAGATGAATTTTTTAAATTGACATGAAATTTACTTTATTCGAAAGATAATCTTCTGGCATTATAATTTAAATATGACTTCTGGCATATGACCGCCACGGCTGGCTCGGAGTAGTCTAATCTGGAGGTCTAATTTTCGATGACTTTTTTCAACATTTGTGGCCGTATATCGGCAATAACGCGGCGAATGTTGTCCTCCAAGTGGTCAATCATTTCGGGCTTATCGGCGTAGACTAGCAACTTCACATATCCCCACAGAAAATAGTCTAGCTGCGTTAAATCGCACGATCTTGGAAGCCAATTTACGGTCCGAAACGTGAAACTATGCGGTTACCAAACGTTTCCTTCAATAAATCAATTGTGGCACGAGCTGTGTGACATGTTGCGCCGTCTTGTTGAAACCACAGCTCCTGCACATCATGGTTGTTCAATTGATGAACGAAAAAGTCAGTAATCATGGCTCTATAGCGGTCACCATTGACTGTAACGTTCTGACCAGCATCGTTTTTAAGGAAATACGGACCAATTATTCCACCAGCCCATAAAGCACACCAAACAGTAAGTTTTTCTGGGTGTAACGGTGTCTCAACATACACTTGAGGATTATCATCACTCCAAATACGGCAGTTTTGTTTATTGACGTATCCATTCAAACAAAAGTGGGCTTCATCGCTAAACAAAATTCGCTTATGAATATCGGGATCAACGGCAATCTTGTTTTGGGCCCATTCACCGAATCTACGCCTTGCTAGGTGATCGTGTGGCTTCAATTGTTGCACGAGTTGGATTTTGTAAACACGCAAACCAAGATCTTTCCGCAAAATCTTCCATAAAGTGGATGGACACATATCCAATTCCTGTGCACGATGGCGGATAGACTGATTCGGGTCTTCCTCTACGCTACGCTCTACAGCAGCAATGACTTCTTCTGTACGCACTGTACGACGTCTCTGTGGATGCGTATTAATCATTTAGAGTAAACGTGGTGCGAAAACCTTCCATAGTTAATCGAATTAATTGCTCTGATGGACGATTATGTTGACCGTAAAATGGACGTAGTGCGCGATACGTATTTCAAACAGAACCATGATTTTCAAAATAAATTTGCACAATTTGGAAGCGTTGTTCAGGCGTCAGTCTATTCATGTTGAAATGCCAAACTAAACTAAACATAAATCACTTGACAGCTGACAAAATGGCCGCCAGTTAAAAAAGTGTTGCCAACTTAAAGTTTTATACCTCTATAAAAAACACCCTTTAGTTAGATAAAGAAATATTTTTAAGAAATCCGATTTTAATTTTTTTATGTACATGCTCAAAACAAATTCCAGATACTTTTTATTCTTTGAGTTTTTTCGATAGTCTGTCAATTAACCGTACTTTTCATGATGCCATATTAGTTTATCCAACTATTCCGCCATATTAACGGCCACGTGACATATCTCGAAATCAAATTTCAGGCTATCGGACATGCAGAACTGATTACCTGAAAAAGAAATTTGGATACTCTAATTATAAAAAAATTTCCCATATGTTGCGAAGTTTTTGCCGGTCATGTATATACAATAATATATATTATGTGCCATATATCGGGCTTGATCCACCTTTATAACAATCGTAAATATCATCAATTAATACAAAAAGAACCCCCATGTTAAAATTAAACTCGTTCATATTTCATTAAGTTCATCAACCTAGCAGACCTTCATAACAGTTTGTTTGGGTACAATAAAGTTTAATATTAAGCAATTGTGTTTCTGCGGGCATTCAATTTATAAAAGAGCCCACCGGTGTTTATTGCTTTTTCTCCACGTTGTCTGCAAGTAATACAGACCTACGACGGTTTTAATTGTTCATAAGTGAAGGTAATGGACCACACCTGCTGACCCGCATGTATGACGAGATGAAGTGGTGATATAGGATGTTTCGTGTAGAGTAATCATAACTAGAAAATGACAACTTGCCCGAACAAATTACCTGACTCATTATTTATTATATACACTTTTGGTAAATGTTGCCTCGTTGGTAACTAAAATTGATCTTTTGTTCATTTTCTTACTTCTAGCTAAACGAACTTTAGAAACTGCTGCTCGAAAAATATCACTCGAAGCACATCCAAACCACCTTCTCATGTCATTCAGCCCCAAACATGGGAGCAGTATTCCATAGTTGGTCGAATTTGAGCTTTGTAAAGAATTAACAGTTGTTGTGGAGTGTAAAGCTTTCTGGTTCGAAATAATATTCCCAACTTTTGAGAAGCTCTCCTTGCTATGCCTGCAACATGTTCATGCCAGGACATATTGCTCCCAAATTAACGCCCAACAAACTGAGTGGGAATGGGGTGCCCCGACATAACCATGTCAGGTTCAGTAACGTTAACTTTTTTAGAAAAACCTGCCGCCTGGGTTTTTTGTAGCGTTAAATTCCACTTGGTTACTGTCACCCCCAAGACAGAATTTCTTCCAGGTCTTTGTTAAGTTGAATGACTTCCTTCCGTTTTTGGTCAAAAACGGAATCGTGTGAAGTGTTGCAAGGATGGTTTGCAGCTGTTCCAGAAGAATCCAGAGAACTTTAAGCATCGTTTCGTCACTGTGGATGAAACATGGATACATTACTATACTCCTGAGACCAAACAACAATCTAAACAATGGGTTACCAAGGGGGAATCTGCACCAAAAAAGGCGAAGACCGTTCCTTCGGCCGGAAAGGTTATGGCGACTGTCTTTTGGGATTCGCAAGGGATAATCCTCATCGACTATTTGGAAAAGGGTAAAACTATTACAGGTGAATATTATTCATCGTTATTCGACCGTCTGAAAACCGAGCTGCAAGAAAAACGCCCGCGATTGGCCCACAAGAAAGTCCTTTTCCATCAGGACAACGCACCAGCACACACCTCAGCAGTTATGGTCACAAAATTAATGGAAATAGGATTCCAACTCGTTTCACATCCCCCCTATTCTCCAGACTTGGCTCCCTCGGACTACTATTTGTTCCCCAATTTGAAGAAATGGCTGGCGGGACAAAGATTTTATTCAAACGAGGAGGTGATTGCAGACACTAATGGATATTTTGCAGACTTGGACAAATCCTATTATTCGGAAGGGATCAACAAATTAGAACATCGTTGGACGAAGTGTATAAGCCTAAAAGGAGACTATGTCGAAAAAAAAATAAAAAAGGTTTACCCCAAACACATAAGTAGTTTTTATTTTTGCACGGACTTTTCAAACCAGCCTCGTAATACCACCTGCCTTGTTATTAATTGAAAATGCACGTGCTCCTTCTCGAAACAAACATTTTAAGAAGAATCATTCTAAAATATTCATTAAATGCAACTTTTTTTAAATGTTGACTGCCTCGTCAATTAGTAGGTTTGACAGCGGGTGAGAGGATGATGAATGTGGTTGCTCAGGTACAGAATTAAAATTATAAATTTGTAAGATCCATAACTGCTAAATTTATTGCACATTACTTATTGTTTCATACAGCATTTTGCTGTATGAAGCAAGTTTATTTCAGTTTAATAAAATTTATATCAAATAAAGAGATCTGACATAATTGTACCGAACCAAAAACGTTTATAAATAACTAGAGTCAGTGACAAAAGACTCTAAGCTTAACTTCACCTTAAAATTAATTAGGTTTCGACAAGTTAACGAGCCATACGACATATTTATAGCCGTTCACCTATCGCAATCCGTCACGCAGCGTTACAGAAAAAACTAATTTACAAGAAATAAGTTATGGTTTAAAGTTTCGAAACACCTCACTTAACTTTTAAAACTTTTTATTAGTTGATTTAGAAGGATACTTTGTTTAGAATTGAAGTGAAATTGAAGTTCAATGGTGCATTTTATGCTACAGATTAGATTGACTGTTAGAGAGGAGAAGCACTTAGGCTATAGGAACTGGTTCTCTCTTGCAGCAGAACTAAATAAGAAATACTATACTTGTATAATGCTAATTGCTAAAATCTATTTTTACCCGACCGTATACATACAAAGGCCAATGTTTTTCATCTCTATGAATGCACGAGGGTACTGTAAATTATCTACCTAACTATTCACGTAGGGCTTAGAAAAAAAATATTTTCCTACATACCTACCGTGTACACTAATAACACAGGTCAACACGAATTTTGACTTTGATAAGAGGGTATGAAATTTCGATAGATTTATCGACAGTTAGACGAAAAAAATATATATGGCCTGAAAAAGTTTGCTTTTGTATCCAGGAGAACGGTTGAACAGTATTTTAGAAAATCCATAGTTTAAATTTTTATTTATTGATAAATCGAAACAAATATATTTATATATGATTTTTATCAACTTTTACTATCATATCAAATTACAAAATAGTGGAAAAAAGTTTAAAAAAGTGAACCCTATTACTTTTTCTTTCATGTTCATAAGTACTTTCTCTCACTAAACCACAAATGTAGTCCCCCATCATATTTTCGTTGTATTGGCCCTGATAACGTTGTTCGAAGTGCATAATATATTGATGAAAATGTTCTCCTTGTTCTTCTGAGTACCCCCATATTGTTTTCAAATTTATCTAAATGAGCACGCATCATATGTACTTTTAGAGACATTCTGCAACCCATGGTTTTCGAGTTTTCTAACATGTTTTCAACTAGCTCTTGGTAATTTTCAACTTTGTTATTCCCTAAAAATCCAGAGACTACTGCTTTAAAACTATTCCAACTTTTTTTTTGAGCACTAGTAAGTAATTTTGGAAATTCTTCACTGGCAAAATTTTTTTAAATTTGTAGACCGACAAAAATTCCAGCTTTAACCTTTGCTTCTGACAACTTTGGAAAAAAGTTTTTTAAAAATGTAAAAGCTTCAGATTTTTTCATCTAGCTTTTTTACGAATTGTTTCATAAGCCCTAACTTGATGTGTAAAGGCGGCATTAATACATTTCCAGGTTCAGCAATAGGTTCACATTTAACGTTTTGTTTTCCAACACAAAATTCCGTTCTTAGTGGCCATGATCGTTGAACATAGTGTTGAGCATCCGCTCTACTATCCCACAAACAGAGATAAGACGGATATTTTGTATATCCACCCTGTAGTCCCGTTAAAAATCCTACCATCTTAAAATCTCCAATGAACTGCCACTTATACTCTTGATATTTTAAAGCTTCGAGTAAAATTTTAAGAGAGAGAGATGGAAATTTATTTCCGTTATGTAATAAAACGGCTTTCAAGCTTTTCGTCGAGCTGTCAATAAATAAACGCCATTCACTGGGAACACAGGGCATCCCAATTGCTTCAAACAAACCTCTTATATCGTTACAATAACAAAGTCCATCTTCTTTGGTGAAGAACGTAGCAAATGTCTTATGCCGACTTCGTCGATCTTTTTTTTTTTTTTTTTTTATGGGTCTAGCACACGTGCTACAGGGAAGTCCCTAAAGCGCTCCAAGAGCGGCACGAGTGCGGAAAAAGCGATTTACGTTGTTCTTGAATCGCTGTAAATTGTACTCGGCGGGAAACACAGCGCTGGGCAAATTATTCCAAAGGGATGACGTTCTCCATACAAAAGATTGCTTGAAAAGCGTTGTACGCGGAGTAACAAGCTGAACCTCATACGGATGCGAAGCACCAGCGCGACGTGTATTTCTAACATGCACCGCTTTGGGAGGAATTAAGCGGGCTACATCCTTCGAACACTTTCCATGAAAATACTTGTAGAACAGACTCAAGTCGCCAACCGTTCTTCGATGTTCCAGCGAATCAAGGCCGCCGGTCAATTCCGGGTCCCCAATCAGACGGACCGCACTTCTCTGAACAGAATCCAACAAATGCAGTGTATGTTTGGGAGCGGAGCCGCAAACGTGGGAGCAGTATTCCAAGTTAGTCGAATTTGGGCTTTGTAAAGAATTAACAGTTGCTGTGGAGTGTAAAGCTTTCTGGTTCTAAATAATATTCCCAACTTTTGAGAAGCTCTCCTTACTATGCCTGCAACATGTTCATGCCAAGACATATTTCCTCCCAAACTAACGCCCAACAAATTGAGCGACGATGCTAGGGGAATGGAGTGCCCCGACATAACTATGTCGGGTTCAGCAACGTTAACTTTTTTAGAAAAAACTGCCGCTTGAGTTTTTGTAGCGTTAAATTCCACTTGGTTACTGTCACCCCAAGACAGAATTTCTTCCAGGTCTTTGTTAAGTTGAACGACCTCCTGCTGTCTGCGGATATTCGCCTGAGCAGCCGATGTCGGAGCGTTCAAGGTGAATGAAGAGACAAGCGTACTGTCATCTGGAAAGCTATAGATTGGATTCCCGGTCTTTTCCAGCAGATCGTTCATGTAAATGAGAAAGAGAGTAGGAGACAGTATGGAGCCCTGGGGCACACCGGCGTTGATAGTGAAGGTGTTAGAAAGAAATCCGTCGACCGCCACTCGTAAAGAACTCGTAAAGAAGAAGAAGAAGTAAAGAAGAAAGAAGAATCTGTTATTTTGACATCAATAAGCAAATTCCATTGCTTCAAACAAGAACCCAAAAACTCTGCCTTACTCTTCGGTAAATTCAAATCTCTTATTAAGTCATTAAAGTCTTCTGAGGTAAGAATATGGGGTTTCGGTGGTTCCTGTGACAGTACAAATTCTTCATATTCAATTATTTTTATTTGAACTCTGAGAGCTGAGCTTGACTGAGACAATTTTTTAGGAGGTTCAGGTACTGGAAGTTGTGGGCTATGTGAGATTGGAGTAGAAGACGAAGCAAGGTCAGGATATTCGATGGGTTTCGCATTTTTGCCTCTACGTCTTTTAGCTGGATTTACTACGCAAAAATAACAGTCATTAACTGCGAATTTCATACTCCGTTTCTCTCACCTCGATACCAACCTGAAATAAAGAAAGATAAAAATATTTATGTTTTTTTTTAATAAAAATTGTTTACCTTTTAAACATCTTTTGCAATTACTACAAGCAACATATGGAGCCCAGGGCTTGTCTAGATTCCGAACAGGGCAGTTGAAATAGGCTTTGTAGGCTTCACAAAGCTTTTCACATGCGTTTAAAATAAAATTTTAATCTCGTACTTTAATAAATATGCCACATATATAACAAAATGCATCAGCATCATATTTACACTTTCTGGACGACATTTTAACCTCTTTAAGTCTTTTACCAAACAGTCAATTGTTGTTTATCACTTAAGTGACATCTGTAGACACTGTGTGAAAGTTACGACCCGTTTATTTTTTCGTGGTATTTTTAAATATACCAGAACTATTTAATATTTCTACGATAACTCAAAAAAATGTATTATTATCATAACTACCACAAAAGCAAACTTTATATGGAATATGGGTACTTTTCCTTTATTTTGGAGCATAATGAATAGGAAAATCATAAAATAAATTTTATGACAAAAACAAAAAATTTTTTTGTAGAGTTGTGTGATACACTTACTCCTGAGATCCTTGAGATGTTTTATTCTATCCAAAAAATCTTTTGTTTGCCCCTCAAGTAACAACACCACAGCAGCTTTCAACTTATCATCTTGTAACATTCATTTTTTTCTAGATTTTAACACCATGTAATGTTACTGATTTTTCACTTTAAATTGTACTTCTTTTCATTTTTGTATCGAGCGGTATATTAATCAGAAATTCCAAGCCGTTCGGTATATTAGTGTGCTGTGCGGGTTTGCGACCGAATCTCTCGATACGCCGGGATTGGTTAAATATTTGTATCCGCAGTTTTGGTTCCGGCGTAGCCATATTGCCGAGAGAGTGCCCACGGCTTATTTAAGCGTCCGGAGGACTCGGATCGAGGTTCATTTCCACCGAACCGCCAAGTAGGTTCATTTCCACCGAGCCGCCAAGTAGGTTGTTTCGACCAAGCCGCCAAGTAGGCTAATTTTCCATCGAGCCGCAGCGAGGCTTACTTCGACCGAGCCGCAGTAGAGGCTCATAGCAACAATTATGAGAGCTAAGTAAAGCACAAGTTTTTTTTTTAACGTAAAGCCGTAGTGGGCTCTAAGTGTTTCCTACAAAGTGTGAAATCGGTTGTGTTCCATCGAAGGCCTAGAAGCCGAAATAAAAACCGTAAGTTACCAGAACATTCCTCAATAGACTTATTCCCGAAGCAGTGCCTTAATAGCAATTTGAACTGACAAAAAGTGAAAATCACGATTCTTCGCTTTCGGGGGTAGTCAGGTTTTAGAATTTAAATGTCTGATTTAGGGACTCTAATAATAATAACTACCTGTTAGGCTAGAATTCTTTGTAATCCTTAAAGACACAGAGGTTAGAACTTTTATTTTAAAATCATGAATAAATTTTCTTTTTGTTGATTAAAGCTAGTGTCTCACTGAATACCTATCTTACTTTTCAGGATAATGACGGCTGTACCAAACTGTTTTTTATTTTCAACAACTGTACACCCTTTCAGTATTTTTTCATTTTTTTTAGCTGAAGTTAGATCCTTTCTATTTTAAAATGAATGGTGCCCAAAATTTGTACAGCTAAAGCTTTTTAAAAAAATAGAAAAAAAATTCCAAAAAGACGTACAAAAATTATCTCTTACCCATATCTCTCTCCCAAGGAAAACTGAGCTAGGGTTTGTTTAATTTCTTTAGTTCTTTTAAAATCAATTCAGTATCAGAAATTAAAGCGGGGCTGCAAGAAAATTGCGCTCAAGCGTGGGACAAACAACTTTTCACAGGGTACAAAAGTGCGGGCAAGTTCACACGTTACAATCTGATGAAAATTTTGACCTCTCACATTTTTTTCTGATGTTTGAAAACAGGAGTCGCATGGCTTGAACTGTGCGAGACTTGTGAATCATGCAGTTGGCGTATAACGAGAAAGTTTGATTTATCCGTGAATTCAGATGGTTTTCTCTAATGGCTTGGTTGGAGCCATGGATCGTCTTTCCTTAAACATCTCCATTAGTTGTGGATCCCTTTTTCCTTATATTTATTAAGCAAAAGTCCCTCTCATCGCCATCTGTCTCGGGGGAGTATTCCATAAATTTATGATAAAATTGCAAAATTACGCTAAAAAAAAAACGAAAAACGGGCCAATTCTTCCATTTTTGACGTTGTTGCCTCAGTTTTTTCAGCGGTCGCAATATTTTTTCCTTAATGTACTCACGAGATGAGTATTTTTTTTTTTTAAAGTAGCAATATTCGACAATTTCTGTTTTTGACCTGTTTAAAAATAAGACACTCTATTTCAGATCTCATCAGCTAACATAGGTGAAAAGGAAATCGGGAGTACAAAGCTTTCTGAAATCACGATATCGTAAATAGTAGTGAAATAAAACAGCTTTTCTTAAGAACTAAAATCAGTTATTTTACTGATCAACCATGTTTCGCAGAAGTACAGTGATTCTGGTCTCAACGAAACTCAAGCGACATCTTTTTCCTACGTACTAATTCCTTTTAAAGATAAAGTTCATAGAATGCGACTTAATCCACGTAATAAATCACATTTTTAAACTAGACAATAGTTTAACTTAAATAGACAATTACACTAAAATATAAATTTCAAGGAAACCTTTTATGGAGCTAAATGTTACGCATAAGCTTGCCCTTACCAAATCCTCCTCCTCCTTCTGCTTTCTGGTAATTTTATTTTTAATTTGTATCGACTTGACGTCAGTCGGACACATTATTTCAGCTTTCTTGAGGTCAAATATGTGGGTAGAGTTCAACTTCAGCAATTGAGAAACACTTTTCACATTCAAAGTAGTTTCACGCAAAAAAGCAACCAAAATATTCGTAGATCTCTGTATAAGACATATACGTTCAAATATGCAGTGTAATGATACAACGTATAATCTTCTGTATTAGCTTTTTGTATTTAGAAAAACTACGTAAGAAAAAATGAGGTGACGCTACTACCGGATCTTATCCTATACGCTTTAGTCACTATATGACATAAACAATAATATTACATTTTAAAACAATAACAAAAAACATTTGGAAATTTCACCACATTTTGTTATCTCATCTGTAACATCAAAGGAAATTCTTTGTCACCAATATTAATTAACTAGTTAAGAATATGGCATTCCCGATCTAAATAAAAATAGAAGATAAAGAAAAACCTCACTTGGGTATAAAAATAGTTTTTTCTTTGTTTCAAAATTTCGTGACTTATGTTATAGTCATCTTTAGTTCAAGTTTTTTTCAAATTTTCTAAAATCTAAATTATTTATGAAAAATATTATCGATATTGAAACATTTTGCAAATTGGAAAACTTAAAATTCAAATCGTTCAAAAAATTTCATTAAATTATTTTATAAAGAGTTACCTGAACAATTGTAGGAATTAAAAAGTTATTTAATGACGTCAGGACATTTCCTCAGATGAATATCTAGCATCTTGTATGCAAACATGGTGCCGAATTTAGGGTCCTGAAGACTTTAAAATGTGACTAGAGTTATATATATACATATGTATATATATATATATATATATATATATATATATATATATATATATATATATATATGCATATATATATATATATATATATATATATATATATATATATATATATATATATATATGCATATATATATATATATATATATATATATATATATATATATATATATATATATATATATAGTATGTATATATATATATATATATATATATATATATATATATATATATATATATACATATATATACATGTATATATACATATGTATATATATATATATATATATATATATATATATATATATATATATATATATATATAATAGTATTAAAATTCCGGGTGTCAATCCGTTCGTCTAACAATGAATTTGCACGACGTTTCGCCAAAATCTCATTTGGCATTTTCAAGTGCTCTTGCAGTTGCTGCTACTCGATGCTGTGATCTTGCTGCTGCTGCTGCTCAATGCTAACTCGCTAAGCGGGTTCTTGGAATTAGATCATTAAAACTATTCTTGGATTTCTTATATATTTATTGACTTTTCGACCTTCGGAAGAGGTCTTCTTCAAAATTTGCTCTTAACCTGAACTACTTTCTAAGAGCAAATTTTGAAGAAGACCTCTTCCGATGGTCGAAACGTCAATAAATATATAAGAGATCCAAGAACAGTTTTAATGATCTAATTCCAAGAATACGTAAATTAAAATATATATATTATATATATATATATATATATATATATATATATATATATATATATAATATATATATATATATATATAATATATATATATATATATATATATATATATATATATATATATATATATATATATATATATATATATATAATATATATATATATATATATATATATATATATATATATATATATATATATATATATATATATATATATATATATATATATATAAATATATATATATATATATATATATATATATAAATATATATATATATATATATATATATATATATATATATATATATATATATATATATATATATATATATATATATATATATATATATTTATATATATATATATATATATATATATTTATATATATATATATATATATATATATATATATATATATATAAAATATATATATATATATATATATATATATATATATATATATATATATATATATATAAATATATATATATATATATAAATATATATATATATATATATATATATATATATATATATATATATATATATATATATATATATATATATATATATATATATATATATATATATAAATATATATATATATATATATATATATATATATATATATATATATATATATATATATATATATATATATATACATATATACATATATATATACATATATATATACATATATATATATATATATATATATATATATATATATATATATATATATATATATATATACATATATACATATATATATACATATATATATACATATATATATATATATATATATATATATATATATATATATATATATATATATATATATATATATATATATATATATATATATATATACGCCTTCGAGGACTGATATGCCAGCGTATAACTTACCACGATATATAAATATGATCTTAGTGAAAAAACCGTTAGTATGAAGTTAGCTAGTTAAAATGTTTTTTACTCATGATAGTTGCAAAAATATTTTTTTTCTCACAGGTTTAGCCCAATAAGTTTTATTTTGAACTGTTATCAACAGCAGGGTTACTCAGGATTACGTAACAATAATTAGAATCTTAGAATACGGAAATTTGTAGTTGTGGTACTCGATACCGATCATATTTACATATTCTGGCCTATCAGCCCTCGAAGGGAATACGTTGGTTTTTGGGACACCCTGTATATATATATATATATATATATATATATATATATATATATATATATATATATATATATTAGAATTTAAATAGTAATTGAGAAGAATGCGCTTTTTTATCTCTAAAAATTTCAGGTGTATAGCTCTGGTTTCATAAATGTGATTCCTTGGAACCTCGAAGAATGGTTGACGACTTGAGTCAATTCTACAAGTACTCTCATGGAAAGTGTTCGATGGATGTACCCGCTTAATTTCTCCCAGAACGGTGCATGCTAGGAATAGATCTCGCGCTAATACATCACATCCGAATAAGATTCAGCTTGTCACTCGTATAACCCTTTTCAAGAATTCTTTTATATGGAAAACCTCATCCTCTTGGAATGATGTGTCCAGGAGTGTGTTTCCCACCGAGTTCAAGATACGGCGATTCACCAGGATAAATCGCTTTTCCTGCACACGTGTCGCTTCTGTAGCGCTTTAAGGATTTCCCTGTAGCTCATGTGCTATGGTCATATGATCATAAAAAAAAAAACAAATAGAATGGTAGAACAGAACGAATTGTACCAAGTGCGCATACCTTGGATACTTGGATAAGTACCCGTAAATTTTTTTCTCTTGCCCGACTGACCAGCCGTGAGACGGCGAAACGCGTTTCGGGATGGATTTGACGATTAAGAAAACAGTGGGTACAGTGCTGAAATATGGGTCTTGTCCGTTTTCATTTACATTAAAAACAAAAATATTTTCAGTGAATCATTGTTTTGTAACTTCATAGACCTTCAGAAGAAAAAACTCGTAAATGGAAAAGGGATTTAGCTAGAAAAGTTTATTCTTTCCAGTTATAACACTAAAAATGCCTCATGCAATCGTTAAAAACATAGGAGAGAATGTCTTGTTTTCTATTAAGGTCTCCCTGAACAAACTGTATAGTATTATCAACACCTTGTTAAGGCTAGGCTTAATAATTTTTTGTTAATTTTTATTCTTATTTTTAGTACGTACGTACGGAACACTTATAAGATAACTTCTGTGTCTATCCGTCTGTCACATCCGATTTTCTCAGAAACTATTTGCCATAGGGAGTTGAAATTTGGCACCAATATAGGAATTGATGGCCCATCAGAGCCGTGTAGTTTTGAAAGTTAAATTTTCACTTAAAGGCTTAGTTTTGGATGGTGAAATCGGAAGTGAAAAAAAAAAATTACCGGGTCCTCGAGTGAGATGTAAAATGAGAGCTTGTGAAAACACGAGTTAAAAATATATATAATGTAATACTTGCGCACACTTTTCTTCGTATTATTTTTAAAAAATTGCCAAAAATCGCTGTCCCTCCCTTATTTCTAAAAGTACTGATTAAAAAATTTTGAAAAAATTCTGGAATATTCTCCACAGGGTGTAGATTGAACGAAAATTATCACGAGTGCATTGCCTTTATTAATTTATCTGGTATATAAAAAAAAACGAAAATTTCAAGGTCATCAGTTTTCAACAAAAATCGGAAACAGACTTTGTTGAAAACTCATTCGGGGGTGTGTTTTGTAAAATCATTGATCATTTTATACCTCTGTAACAAAAAATTTTATTTTATAAGCAATCAAACACTAATTGCGCAAGTCCGACTTGCGCTTGGCCGATTATTTTATTTTATCTTTTGGCACATTGAATTCCTTTTGACTTTAGAGCTCCATAAAAACACGATTTACCAAAACGGAAAATAAAAACTTAAACATTCAGTTCCAAACAATAGGAAAATCTGGCATGTAATATTAAGAAGTGAATTTTACTGAAATAAAAATGAACAAAAACTTTATTCCAATAATTTATAATTAAATCCCTCCCTTTCAAGATTTTATCTCGAAAATAATAACATAAAAATTTCGTAATAAAAAGAGATCCTAATCTGTTATCCAAACAACAAAAGAATACCATTTAAAGAATAAACTCCAACTAATAAAAAGCTTTTAAAAAGTATCGTTAAGCGCTGCTTCCCAGGCCGAATTGCAGCGGTTGGTCCAGTCTGGAAAGTGAATACAGAAATCCAGAAAACTAAAACGAAAAGACGGGAACATGCGACATCTATCGCTATTTGGCTTAGTTCGATGGCCAAAGGGTGTCGCTACTATTGGAATTTCTCTATTTGGGTATTATAGAATTGCCATAGTCGACTCGTATAATTCATTAAAACTCTTGTAAATTTTACAATTTAATATACCATAATGATTTAATTAATATGTACGAGGGTCATTTATTAAGTACAACCGGTCTCAGCTTAAACTCATTCAACGAAACCGCTCCATACTTCTAGGAATGCAAGTTGGTAACCTTGTGATGAGTTTTAATCAGCTGTTCGATCATGTAATGTAAACATAACTTCGAAATATTCAGCTTACCATGGCGAGTCCTTTGGAAGATTGCACGTTAGAAGAGCGGTATTCTCTCATCAAATTTTTAGTAGCAGAAGGTGTTAAACCAAGTGAAATACATTTTAGAATGTTATTGCAGTATGGACAAAGTTGTACGAACCGTGCGAACATTTATAAGTGGATAGATCGGTTAAAAAGTGACCGAACAAGAATGTGTAACGAGCAGCAACATGAATGTCCCGTCGAAGTTTCCGGTCCCTCGTTGAAATTGAGGATTGATGGACTTATTCGTGATAATAGAAGAATTACTGTTGAAATGATAGCTTAGGAGGTTGGGGTAAGCGTTAGAACTGTTCACAATATTATTCAGAACCATTTGCAATCCCGCCCTCGGCTTACCCAAGAAAAGTTTTAAGAACTGGGTTGGAAAATCTTGCTTCATCCCGCGATTTTTACCTGTTCCGATCTCTCAAAAATGCTCTACGTAGAAAGAGGTTCACTGACAATGAAGAAGTGAAGGAAAAGTGCAAGAGTGGCTTCGACGTCAACCGAAAGAAGAGAGGTGGGACAAGTGTATTAACGTTGGGGGAGATTATGTCGAAAAGTAGGCCAAATTTTGTAGTAATTCAATTAACCGATCTTGAGCTAGAGCTATTCGTCTCTTTACTTATTGAATGACCCTCGCATATCCTTTCTGTCCATTCGCAATGGTTCATTTAATCCTTTTTTTTCAGAGTTTTATGTCTATTTCTTCTCGCCAGCTTCATGTCCAATTTAATATCTCTTTCAGGAATTGCTCCTCTGTCATTCTTTGCATGTTCCCATACCATTTAAGTTGTTTTATTTTTATAACTTCTGTTATACTATCGGAAACTTTCATTATCTCTCTGATTCTGTTGTCAGTTACATGCTCAAGCCTTGACTTTCCGGTTGCTCTCTTCCAAAAGTCCATTTCTGTCTCCTCCAATGTGCTTTCGGTTGATGTTTTCAACCGTCATACATCGCTACCGTACGTTACAATACTCCAGCTACGTGTATTTTCTACAATTTTTTATTTGGTCTCCGTCCTCAAGTATTAAGTCTTGTCGGGCTCCGCCAATCGTCATACCTCGTGTTTGGTTTACGTTGACTTCTAAGCGCCATTTCTTTATATTCCTAGATCAGTTTCCGAGTCATATATTCCAAATCATCACGCATTATTACAATCTGGTCGTCGGGAAAGCATAATAAGTATAGAGGTTGTTATTCTCTAAAGGTATCCGCATATGACTACATTTTCGTTTCCATCCTTTTAGGACCTGCTCTAAATATATTTTAAATAGGGTACGTGACAGGCAATATCCCTATTTAAGGCCCTTGCTGACGTGGAAATCTTTCGATGTTAGTTTCCTACCTTAACTTTGGTTTCTGAATTTTTGTTCGTTTAACTGCGGAAATTAGATTCGAGTTTATATTTGTCTGTTTAAGGGCTTCCCATAGTTTACTTTGTGGCACACTATGATATTCTTTTTTAAGGTCAACATATAGCAGATGTACTTCTTGGCCTACGGCGAGCAAATTTTTTCTCGATAACTTGGATGACGCAAAAAAGTGGTCCAGTGTAGATCTTCCGACTCTAAAGCCTGCCTGTTTCCCGGCTTCAATATAATGGTACTCTTTTTCGATTCTGTTCTGTAATAACTTTTCGTAAATTCTACGAATTGGGCAGGGGACAACGATACCTCTATAGTTGTTACATTCGTTCTTACCCCCTTTTTTGGGAATAGTAGAAAAGACAAATGTTCTAAACTTAGTAGGTAACTCCCTTCCACAGAAACAGTGTTGAAATAGTATCCTACGGTATTCGTACAGATTTTCGATCCTATACTTGATTAGATCCCTCGAAATATTACCTGCTCCAAGGACTTTTTTATTTTTTAATGTATGGCAGATTTGCTCTACTTTTTTCCGCGTAATAGGAGAGACTTCGACACGCACATTCTGATTATGTTCCTCGGTCAACAACTCCATTCTGTCATCCTGTAGAAGCTTGGAGATGTGTTTATCCCATATTTCGGGAGTAATTGGGGAGATGAAATGAATTATCTGTTCTCAAGAATTTTAACACTTTCCAACTCTCTGTGTTCCTTTTTCCTTCAAGATAACTGTTTATTGTTTGGTATTTTTTTCCCAGAATTCACTTTTCTTTTGAGAGTTGTTTTGTCTTTTGTTGTTAAGTTCATACGTTTCCCTTTTCTCTTTAATTTTCGATTCTATTCTTTTGATTTACAGATGCTGATTAAAAAGTTATATAAATTGCACATAGCCAAAAAGTCTTCCTACGTTTAAAATTCGCCGTCTGTTTATATACCTATAAACAGGGTATTACAAAAATCGTTTAATATATTGTAACAAGAGTAATCACAGAAAAGAATGGCACCCCCATAAAACTAATTGATCCTTAAATTTTATGGTTTTTGAGCATAAACGCCAATGGTTGCAATAAATAAACGGGCAAAAATAAATGAGAATAACCTGGAATGTTGCAATGTTGCTAATTTTAATATCAACAGTTTTCTATTTTATGTCAAAACTTTAAAGTTTAATGCTTTGAAAGCAACTATTTACTACCAAAATAATACATATGCAGGTCGATATCTAACACGCACAAATAATTTTCTATTCAAAGTTAAAATTTTCTTCCGCTTTTCACGTGAAATAAATATCACAAAGTTTATTTTATATTTCTATTTATTTATTCCCAAATGTGCAAAATAAGGACTAAAAAAACTAGTTTTTTTAAGCCCTAGAAAATTTAGGTTTCTAATTAAACTTTGTCGTTAAGACTTAAAGCTTATAGAACCGTCAACTTTCGTGACACAAGTTGTGGCTTTAGTTATGCTACCCGAACATTAAAATATCACATGATAATATGGTAATTAGGATATTTCAGATTAGTTAGCTAATCCAACGTTAAACGTTTTATTTAACGAAGCAATTCGAATTATCTCAGACATATTATCATCCTGGTTACTTGTACAAGCCTATAATATTTTTAATATTGAGATTAATCTTGTATAGAGACCAATATTAGTATTTGACTCCCCGATTTTGGCATGACATCTAAAGTAATAATAATAAATAATAATAATAATGTCTTTATTGTAATTTACAGGGTAATATTACAAAAGGCGAAATTGAAGTCAGGCTTCCTCATTTAACCTATACAGTTGATTCAATAATAATAACTAAATATTTATATATGAACTAAAAACTAATACATAAATATAACTGTGACACAAATGTTGTTTGAGACATGGTAAAAACACAATAATACTACATTTCGACGCAACGGTGACATAAGAGACCAGATCAAAACAGAAGGCAAATCATGCACGGGACGCCAATGTTATCAACATGTTGCGTACTCATCATCATTTCTAAAATCGCAATATCATGAAGATGGAGAGTAAAATATTAATACGGGAATAAGCAGTATTCTAGTTAATATAGCATTTAATAGCGGCCTGTACCATATTTGCCTAGAGTAGTAGCAATGCTAATTTTAATTTTCCCGATCGTGGGCTTTGACGTTCAGACGCTGAGATTTGTTGGCTGCCTATATCATTAAAGAAAAGCTTTCACTTGTCAAAAATTTGGGCAACAGACACGTAACAGTGACAAAATACCTCGTTGCCCTAGTAACACTACCCGAATTTAAATATTTTAACTGATACTTTATTGATCTTTGTAATAAAGTAATCTGCTGATTAATTTTGTGGGAACAATTAATTAGTATAAGAAATATTATTTTGAGTATTAAAAAACTTAGTAGAAAGTAATCATTTTCCAAACCTGTATAAAGGTTTCTTTTTTATTTACATAACCTTAAAAACTATTCTTAAAAATAAAGGTACAATTATCAGTGTCAATAAATCACGTTTCCCAATCGACTCGTTTTCTTTCGGTCACACACCTTTACGAATAAAAAACTAAGTAGGAAAAATAAACTAGATCAGCTTCATTTTATAGCCGGATTAGGAATTAACCCCTGTTTTTATTTGAAAGGCTTTTTATTATCCTGTGGATCTACCTTTGCAGGAGTTTAAGTCGGAGAAATCAGAGTGGGTCGAAATACAATAAATAAAGTTCAAGTTTTCATTGTTTCAAAGGGTATTTTCGTCTAAAATTATACCATAACCAGCAATATAAATATATATATATATATATATATATATATATATATATATATATATATATATATATATAATAAAATATAAATACATGGTTGAATATAAAACCACTAAAAATATATGTTCGCTCATTTGCCAATCTATCTCGAGACGCGTTTCGCCGTATCAGGGCTCATCAGTCGAGCTAGGATTGACAAACGAGAGGACAAAACTTCAAGTACTTATCCCCGTACTGGAGTATATCGTGGTGGATAAAATCATGTTTTTCATGTTTAAGTAAAGTACTTTACCACGATATATATATATATATATATATATATATATATATATATATATATATATATATATATATATATATATATAGTGTATGTGTGTGTGTGTATGTGTGTGTATGAAATTCTGCATTTTGCCAAACTTACTTATTTAATATGATGTGTCTTAAAATTAGCGAAACAAAATTTGACAAGAACCTCCATAATTGTCAGCTTGTAATCTTCTTTCTAGAAAGTTGGGCAAGACACTCTCGATTGAATTTGACAAATGTAGCAACAGCTTTCAGCACCTCAGGCCTTAAAATACTGAAAATTCTGAACTGTTAAGGAAACCACTGAATTTGCCATTGTCGATGTCGGTAAGTATGTTGGTGAAATTCAGTAGCCCTGTATTATATCTTTCATAATTCCTAAATCCAGATGCATAGATTAGTAATACTTTGTTACTTTCGACTGGCTCTATAAGCTTGGTTTCAAAAAGCTTTTCTAATATTTTTGACAGAGATACTTGTTTGTTCATTTTCCTTAAAAGTTTCAGGAGTTGTTTTAAAGCAAAAAACAATCATACGCCCTTTTTCTTACAGTTCCAGTACCACCAAATGCAGTATGAGTTCCAGTACCATCGAATCAGTACTTAATATTTTTTTTTTTTATTGGTCTGGCACACGTGCTGCAGGGAAGTCCCTAAAGCGCTCCAGGAGCGGCACGAGTGCGGAAAAAGCGATTCACGTTGTTCTTGAATCGCTGTAAATTGTACTCGGTGGGAAACACAGCGCTGGGCAAATTATTCCAAAGGGATGACGTTCTCCATATAAAAGATTGCTTGAAAAGCGTTGTACGCGGAGTAACAAGCTGAACCTCATACGGATGCGAAGCACCAGCGCGACGTGTATTTCTTACATGCACCGCTTTGGGAGGAATTAAGCGGGCTACATCCTTCGAACACTTTCCATGAAAATACTTGTAGAACAGACTCAAGTCGCCAACCGTTCTTCGATGTTCCAGCGAATCAAGGCCGCCGGTCAATTCCGGGTCCCCAATCAGACGGACCGCTCTTCTCTGAACAGAATCCAACAAATGCAGTGTATGTTTGGGAGCGGAGCCCCAAACGTGGGAGCAGTATTCCATAGTTGGTCGAATTTGGGCTTTGTAAAGGATTAACAGTTGTTGTGAGGGGTAAAGCTTTCTGGTTCTAAATAATATTCCCAACTTTTGAGAAGCTCTCCTTGCTATGCCTGCAACATATTCATGCCAAGACATATTTGCTCCCAAACTAACGCCCAACAAATTGAGCGACGATGCTAGGGGAATGGAGTGCCCCGACATAACTATGTCGGGTTCAGCAACGTTAACTTTTTTAGAAAAAACTGCCGCTTGGGTTTTTGTAGCGTTAAATTCCACTTAGTTACTGTCACCCCAAGATAGAATTTCTTCCAGGTCTTTGTTAAGTTGAACGACCTCCTGCTGTCTGCGGATATTCGCCTGGGCAGCCGATGTCCGAGCGTTCAAGGTGAGTGATGAGACAAGCGTACTGTCATCTGCAAAGCTATAGATTGGATTCCCGGTCTTTTCCAGCAGATCGTTAATGTAAATGAGAAAGAGAGTAGGAGACAGTATGGAGCCCTGGGGCACACCAGCGTTGATAGTGAGGGTGTTAGAAAGAAATCCGTCGACCGCCACTCGTAAAGAACGCTCTCTGAGGAAACATGAGAGCCACAAACAGAACCTTTCAGACATACCCTAAGAGCGCAACTTAGCCAACAGTCCATCGTGCCAAACACGGTCGAATGCCTTGGATATGTCAAGAGCAACCGCTCGAGATTCTCCAAAGTGTTCAATTGCGTTGTTCCAAACATGTGTTACATAAGTCAGAAGATCTCCTGTTGATCTATGTTTACGAAAACCATATTGGTGATCGCTAATAATATTGAATCGTTCAAGATATTTTAGAAGATGCTCATTGATAACCTTTTCCATGACTTTCGATATTATTGAAAGCAGTGCAACTGGTCGGTAGTTATTTGGCAAGGTCTTCTTACCTTTTTTAGGTATCGGCTGAACCGTGGCACATTTCCAGCAGGACGGAAATATTCCCTTTCTGTAGGATAGGTTAAAAAGTCTACAGAAAACTGGTGTTAGTTCCCTTGCACAGTTTTTGAGAACTATGGCAGGTATTCCGTCAGCGCCAGAAGCCTTTTTGGTGTCTAGCTTCATTAAAATACGCTTTATGATGCGCTGTCTGAAGACAACATCGGGCATCCTTGACTGCAATATGGGAATAGTAGGTGGTGTTTTTCTTTGGAAATCGACAGTAGAATGTGAAGCAAAGAGTTCAGCCAACAAGTTCGCTCTCTCAACAGGTGTGGTTGCAATATATTTGTAATACTCAGCATAACGATGCATTATGTAAACAAAATTACATGATTTGTTGTATCTTTTTCTGATTTTCGACCACAGTAAGAAGTAGCAACATAAAAGTAACATAAAACGCAAAGTTGTCTTCCATAAACCCAAAGTTTAAACTTGGAAATAAACATGACAACCAATTAAGATGCAGATTGAAGTAACTACGGCATTTACATGTTGTAGGTGTGTTAGTATTTGTTTTGAATCCGTGTGTTTGGAATAAACTCTGGAAAAGGCAGAGGAAATCCCTTGAAATTTATGTTAATTGGTCTTGTTCGTTTTGTTGTTTAACCGGTAAAGGGGGAAAGAAGTATACCTTAGAAAGTTCTCCTGAAAAAGTTACTTAGGAGGAAGATAAATCTTATACAGCGTAAGTGGCTGACATTAGAGTCACCAATTTCAAAAAAGTTATAAACACGTTATTATAATATTCACTTAAGTAAGCTATTTTCCCAAAAAAGTAAAAGTTAAAAAATTACGAGGAAGATACGGTCTTGTTTAAAATTTAAATTCGGTTTCGTATTTTATTCATTATGATATCTGCTGGCCATTTTATTTATAACTACTACCTATGTCGTCAACACCTCAAAAAATGCATATTTTCTTGGTATGAAATGATATTATTTTCAGAAATTTTTCTTCAGATGTTGATTTCAATTAAAAACACTGTAAGTATTTGGAATTCCTTGCTTATTTTCCCAAACGAAATATAATACCATTAAGCCTTCCTCTTATAGACAAGGCGAAATCGGCGCCATCGTTGGAAAAAATTTTCTAATTGAATTTTTTTTCATAACCTTCTCCAGGAGATGCCCCTGAAAGAGGATCAACATGTTGCCGGGCGGTAACCTGGTCCGAATTTGTTTAAACAATTTTTTTTTAAAATAAAGTCCAAAAATTGAAATTTTCGCCCCGGAACAAGTTTTTTTTAGGTAAATTGGACCATTTTGAACAAAAAATGTCTCTTGTGAATTTTCTCTAAAATGCGCCGTTTTCGAGATATCGGCGATTTTAGGTGCGAGAAAACGCGAAAATGGCCACTTTCACCTCCCAATATCGGGGTCAAAAATTAAAATTTTCAATGTTGCCAAGTGTCCAAATTAAAGTTTGAGATCTCCTCTACAAATTACCGTAGGAAATATTGCAATATCTTCATTTTTAAATATTGTTTTTTAACAGTTAACAAATTGCGTTCGAGCGCCCCGCGGCTGCATCGAAACTGTATACATAGATATATACGCAACGCCCGTACGTAGGCGCACGGAACTGTATACGCACTGCGATGCTCTATAAAGCTTTGTTTCTTGATTTCTTATTAAAATTAATATATTTGAAAAGTATGTAAAAAATATTTATTTATTAAAGAGTAATTGTTATATCAAATTTAATTATTATAACAAATGAATATAAATAAAAATTCAATATTCGATTAGGATGGTAGAAGAATTAAAACAATTTTATGAAATATAACTTATATATATTTAATAGAATTTTCGCAAATATTAAATTACACCCACACATGAGTATACAACTTACGTTGTTGCTTTTGCAATTACATGCATTAGTTTTACAATTTTTTGTACATTTACATTGCCTAATTAACGAATCTGGTATCGAATTTTTTAACATGAATTTGGGTAACAATTCACCTGTTTCTATAGTGTAACCAAATTCTGTTGCATCTAAATGTCGATACCGAGAATACAATGACATTTTCCATATGTACGTTTGTAGTGAAGCTCGTGAAATGTGCAATTTTAAAGCATCGGATGTACATGGAATTTTTCCAAAATTAATACCCATCCCACAAGAACGTTCTAAAATTATTTGTCTAGCATTATCTGCTGTTTCTCCAGCTTTATTCAAAATTTTCAAATACAATTTTTCTAATGCATTGAATTCCATGGCATTTAATTGTAAGCCAGTACCAAGTGGGGTTAATGCATTTTGAGTATCTAAATCAAAGACTAAATCTAAAGCTTTATTTTTAGTACCTACTTTACTAGTAGTATCACAGCCTGTAAACGCATGTAAAGCAGGCAAAACTTGACAAACTTGACTAGTTAAATATTCAGTAGCTACATTACAAGACAATAATCTTGGCTTCTGACCAACTACTTTAAAATACAATCCTGTACAACCAATTAATTTGAAAAAGCTCCAATAATGAATTGCTAATATAAAAATTGAATTTTTTGAAATGATTCAAAATTTGGTTGTTGTACAACATCATCACACTTACCACAGAAAATGCACTTATGATCACATTTAATTCGTTTAATAGAAAAAGATATAATTACACATGTACATACTTGTAAGGGCGGAAAAGAAATGAATAAACTATTAAAGTGTCCGACTCTTATTTAAGCAATAGCATGTTTGAACTTTTGCATGATACTTCACGTTACAGCGAGTTGCAGCGCGTATACAGTTCCGCGCGCCTACGTACGGGCGTTGCGTATATATCTATGTATACAGTTTCGATGCGGCCGCGGGCGCTCGAACGCAATTTGTTAACTGTTAAAAAACAATGTTTAAAAATAAAGATATTGCAATATTTCCTACGGTAATTTGTAGAAGAGATCTCAAACTTTAATTTGGACACTTGGCAACATTGAAAATTTTAATTTTTGACCCCAATATTGGGAGGTGAAAGTGGCCATTTTCGCGTTTTCTCGCACATAAAATCGCCGATATCTCGAAAACGGCGCATTTTAGAGAAAATTCACAAGAGACATTTTTTTGTTCAAAATGGTCCAATTTACCTAAAAAAAAACTTATTCCGGGGCGAAAATTTCAATTTTTGGACTTTGTTTAAAAAAAATTTGTTTAAACAAATTCGGACCAGGTTACCGCCCGGCAACATGTTGATCCTCTTTCAGGGGCATCTCCTGGAGAAGGTTATGAAAAAAAATTCAATTAGAAAATTTTTTCCAACGATGGCGCCGATTTCGCCTTGTCTATTAACATTTTTCGCAGGTAGTCAGCTTCTGGCAATTATTAATAAAGCAAGAGTGGCACAAGCCATTTTGCGTTTGTGCGCGTAAATAGTGTCCTTTATAAGAGATGCGACAGTTAGATTTTGTGAAAGGCTTTTACGGTAAAGTAACATGAGCGAGAATTTTATTAAGCCAATTTTAGTTTCTAACGGCAAAACTTTTAATAGAAATGAAGTAAATAGATACCCACGTACCGGCGAGAAAGACCTCCACATCCTCCTAACATCACGATTACTTAATATTAACAATCTGCTGGAAAAGATAAAAAGAACTATATCTAATTTTGTTCCTGACAGCATATTTATTTCTGCAGTTGCCTTGAGTTAAGTAACGTCAGTTACCCAAGCGGGTGACTGCAGTCGTGCAATAACCTTAAAAGAAACTCTTTCTTGAAGTGACAGTAACCTAGTAGAATTTAAAACCCTAGTGCAGTAATCTTTCCTAAAAAGTTCTCTTTACAGAACCCGTCATAAGTATGTCAACTTGCTGGGTATTCACTTGTGACCAAATATGCCTTGGCAGGGTCATGTTCAGCAGCTTCTGATCAATTACAAACGTCAAATTCGACGATTAATGGACTACTGCTTCCTTTGCCGGAGATCTGCTTCAAAACATACTCTACATTCCTTATATTGTAGCCAGAAAAAAGGTTATTCGCCTGAATGAATACTGGGAATTCACTAGATACCATATTTGCTAGAAATATAAAAAAAAGCAGGTGACTTGAGCCTATTCTGCTAATAATTTCATGAGTAGTATTCGACTAATGCAGCATGCTTGAATTCTCGCAAAGCAGTGCATGCTAGTAACATATATTGTACTAATAAATATCCATACAGAGTTCAGCCTATCACTATTCGTATAATCTTCTTCAAGAACCCTTTTATAACGAGGACCTTACCCTTTTGATGTGAACTGCCCGGGACTGTAGTCTTTATCAAGTAAATTTTGTAGTTATTCAAGTACAAAAATCGTTACTTTCCGGCACATTCTGGTTCTGATGGATGGATAATTTACCTTTTAGATCACGATTCGTTTTTCGACTTTCGGACTGACCTTGCCTATCCAACCACATTTTGGCAAGTCATCGCCACTTTTCGTTTCGTTAAAATGATTTACCCACTTCTTTATAAACGATACCGACTTCTTAATAGATTTAGAGTCCGCGAAATGTGTCATTTTAGGCCACTTTGGATGAGGATAACGAAAGACTGCCTCGAACCGATGCCCAAAGAAGTGACTCATTATGGATTTTACGTGATTTAGATGAAAATTCGGAATTGACTGATACTTTTACTAAAATGCGTCTACCAAAAATAAATTATCGCGGACACGTTCTTACTTGACAGACTGTATACCTGGGAAAATGACTTAGTGAGTAATGATGTCAAGTATCGGTACTTTCGAGTATTTAGGGTATTTCTTAAAAAAGTACCCATTACATTGTACTAGGTAGAAAGTACTGATGTCGTTACGTAGTTGCCAATATACCTACCTACACTCGTCGGTGGCGTTTGGTACTTCGGTTACATTATTGATCATTACTAAAGATACCGAATGTACCGAAAGTGAACGCCACCGATGAAGACGAAATATACCAGTATGGCATTGGTAGTTTTAGTTTGGTTGGTTGCAGACGGCAGGCTCAGTTACCAGCCATCAATGTGTAGATACAGTACAATCCCGATTATCAGAATTGCGATTATCTGAAATCCGGCTTATCCGAAACAAATTGTTAAAAAGCAAATTGTATTCCCATTAAACGAACAAATCCCCATTATTCGAAACATATGATGAGTGCTTTCCTTAACGCGTCGGGGACTCCCCGACGTCTAGAATTTCACCGCTGTCTATGTTTTGGTTAGTCGACGAGTGTTACAAGTTACTCATTACGTCTATTATTATCGCAGAGGTAATAGTTTCGTTTTAATAGATATTTTACAAAATGGAGCGTCATAATAATAACCGTAAACGTGTTGTTATTACCTTAAAAGAGACACTTGAAGTAATTCAACGTTTAAATAATGGTGAACTTCTTAAAAATATAGCGAACGTAGCAAAGAAGTTATTACCGTTCTTGCATGCAGTAATGCTTCTGGAAGACACAAACTCCCATTATTACTTATTGGTAAGTCAGCAAATCCACGAACCTTTAAGAATATTCGTCGCAATGCTTTTCCTGTTTTGTATAAAAATCAAAATAATGCCTGGATAAACGCGACTCTATTTAATGACTGTTTTTTTTTGAGATTTTGTTCCCAAAGTGGAACTTTTTTTAAAAGAACATGGATATCCTAGAAAATGTATTCTGTTACTAGATAACGCCCCCACTCAGCTAAGTGCGGAGCAACTTGAAAGTGGGGAAATAAAAGCAATGTTTTTGCCTCCTGCTGTAACTTCTCTCATTCAGCCTATGGATCAGGGTGTACTGAAAATTTAAAACGCAATTACAGACGTTGGTTATTGGAGCATATTTTAGAATAAGTAGATGAAGGTTGCAATCTTACTGATTGTCTAAAAAAGATAAATTTGAAAAATAATATATATTGGATAGCTTCAGCCTAGAATCAAGTAAAGAGTATTACTCTGGAAAAACCTTGGTCAAAATTGATTCCACAAGAGGAGAGACATTACTCAGAGGCAGAAACAAAAGATAATGAAAGTTTACATCAAATTATTACAAGAATATCAGGATGTGAAAATGTTACGGAAACCGATGTTTGTGAATGGTTAACCAGTGATAGTAGGGAAGATAAAATGACTGATCAAGACTTAATTAAAAGTGTATGCAAAAATGCTAATAAAATAGACAGTGATGACGATGATGATAACGAAGTAGAAGCTACTGGCAATATTCCAGTAAAAATGTTACATTCAGAAGGACTAGAGGCCCTAGAAAAAGCGTTAGCTTATGTAGAACAACAAGAAAATGCAACCGCAGAGGACGTTTTGCTTATCAAACGTTGGAGAGACCTTGCAGCCAAAAAACAGAACTAACGCAAAACTAGTACAGTTAAAAATTACCTCATTTTTAAGATATTAAAGTTATGAATGAAACTGTTTTATTTTCGATTTTCCGTACATATACATAAAATAACTAAATTAATTGTTCTATTCTTCGTTTTAATAAATACCTATGTACGTAATAGCATATCGTATAAATGCTTTTAAGTCAAGCTGCAATGTTGTATTCATTCTAAAGTTCTATTTTATAAAAAAATTCAGATTAACCGAAATTTCGATTATCTGAAATCACTTTGGTCCATATTACGAGTATTTCGGATAATCGAGATTCTACTGTACCGGGTACCGGGTACATTTATTGTCGGCTACCCGGTACTTGTGATCCGAACGAGTAACGGGTACTTTGTATCCAGTAGTTACAATATTAACATCGCTATTAGTCAGTACTACATCCAGTACAAATAAAATCCCAACTTAAAAAAAAAGTAAGGTACAAGTTTAAACAATGTTTCTAATTTATTTTGTATAAAATTAAACTCAACAGACATACAAAATAGTTTAGGTGTGTAACTAATGATAACAATATATCCCTCAGGCATACCACACACTCTGCAATGGGATGACAAATAATTCCTCCAGATAAATTCCCGGAAATTTCTGAATCTGTGCAATTAACTATGAATAATTTGGTCACAGGTTAGTTGAAAAGGTGTTCGCCATAAATGATGAGGCGTCATAAGTTTAATTCGGTCTTTTGCCGGAAAGTTAGTGCTAACTTTGCATCATACGGGACTCTGCCAAGATGATTTGTCAATGTTGTTACGTACGGTATGTAGTACACGACTACTAGGCGTCTAGGTAAATTTAGATACGACAGTACAGTTAAGAATGATTTGTAAATGGCACGCAAGCTAATAAATTTTAGCAATGATCTATGTTCTCACAGTTTAGGTGCGGAGTACGCGATTGTTATCGGGATAGTTGGGTAGGTCGAAATGGTCTAATCTCTTGGTCACTAACGACTGTGATTTTTACCACAGTGGGTACATGTACAGTTTTTATCAAAATGTATGCAATATTGCATTGACTATTAGAGGTCATTAATGTTACGTACTAGCACGACCTAATATATTTTTATAGACTAAGAGAGCGACCCGAAATTTTGACCTGTCGACTAACCGTCTGCCTAGTTATTCATTCTATCAGATGAGTCAAATAAAAGCCTTGTACGTTGATTTTGCGGCCTCCGTGCCCAAAATGCTACATCCAAAAATGGACTGTCGTTTAACCATTTGAATCAACTAAGTTGGGAATGTGGAATCTTTGGCACAATGATACTACTCAGCATATATCTCTACTACACCAAACACTTTATTTTTGCACTCGACGCGCGTTTCGCTAACCATGTTAGCTTCATCAGGAGCGATGATTGACTAAAGCTAAACTACAAATCTACCCTATTTATACTTAGCCTAACCCTTGAATTACTCAAGCGGAACTAATGACATAGGCAAGGCCATCAGTTCCGGTCAAGTAACCAGTAGAGGGGACTGTCTTTATTTAAACTACTTTTACATTTTATGATTTCCATACTTTCGTATGCGTTCAACAATCTCCTAGCAGATATATTTTTTATTAATCTTAGATTATCTAATGTTACAGTATGACCAGCTTCAAGGGCATGTTCGGCAATGCTAGACTTTTCTGTTCTATTGTATTTTAAGTGTGCTAAGTGTTCTTTAAATCTTGTTTTAATTGACCTTTTAGTTTGCCTAACATACTTTTTGTCACAATCATTACAACTAATTTCATAAATTCCACTTTTCTTACAATTAGGAATTTTATCTTTGGGATTTCCTAAGATATTCCTCAGATTGTCTGATGACTTATAGACTAAGGTGAGGTCTACCTTATTAAATACCTTATTGAGTCCCTTGCTATATTTCGGATTATATGATATGGAGACATACTTGGTGTTATTTTCTTCGCGTGTAAAAAAGGTGGAATTCTGAATATTAAACCTAAACTTATGTCTATTTATTAGCTTATTTACCAAGTCATCGTCATAACCATTAACTCTAGTTATATTTCTAATACGATTCCTTTCTTTATTAAAGTTTACTTTATTCAGAGGGAGAGTGACCAAACGATGAACTAAAAAAATGTAATGAGGCTAATTTATGTTGTTTGCAATGAAATGAATCATTAGGAATATATCTGTTACTGTGTCCTTCCTATAGATATCAAATTCTAATCTATTATTATTTTTAATAATTAAAATATCTAGAAAAGGCAATTGTCCTTCGTTCTCAACTTCGTAATTCCATTAAATTCACTTACGAAGTTGAGAACAAAGGACAATTGCCTTTTCTAGATATTTTAATTATTAAAAATAATAATAGATTAGAATTTGATATCTATAGGAAAGACACAGTAACAGATAGATATATTCCTAATGATTTATTTCATTGCAAACAACATAAATTAGCTTCATTACATTTTTTAGTACATCGTTTGGTCACTTTCCCTCTGAATAAAGTAAGCTTTAATAAAGAAAGGAATCGTATTAGAAATATAACTAGAATTAATGGTTATGACGATGACTTGGTAAATAAGCTAATAAATAGACATAAGTTTAGGTTTAATATTCAGAATTCCACCTTTTTTACACGCGAAGAAAATAACACCAAGTATGTCTCCATACCATATAATCCGAAATATAGCAAGGGGCTTAATAAGGTATTTAATAAGGTAGGCCTCACCTTAGTTTATAAGTCATCAGACAATCTGAGGAATATCTTAGGAAATCCCAAAGATAAAATTCCTAATTGTGAGAAAAGTGGAATTTATGAAATTAGTTGTAATGATTGTGACAAAAAGTATGTTGGGCAAACTAAAAGATCAATTAAAACAAGATTTAAAGAACACTTAGCACACTTAAAATGCAATAGAACAGAAAAGTCTAGCATTGCCGAACATGTCCTTGAAGCTGATCATACTGTAACATTAGATAATCTAAGATTAATAAAAAATGTATCTGATAGGAGATTGTTGAACGCATACGAAAGTATGGAAATCATAAAATGTAAAAGTAGTTTAAATAAAGAGAGAGGGCCTATTCCTTATAGTCCTCTCTACTGGTTACTTGACCGGAACTGATGGCCTTGCCTATGTCATTAGTTCCGCTTGAATAATTCAAGGATTAGGCTAAGTATAAATAGGGTAGATTTGTAGTTTAGCTTTAGTCAATCATCGCTCCTGATGAAGCTAACATGGTTAGTGAAACGCGTCGAGTGCAAAAATAAAGTGTTTGGTGTAGTGGTGATATATGCTGAGTAGCATTTGAATCAAGTAAGATAACATTTGTTGACACTAAAAAAAGTTAAATTTTTGAACTCGAAAAACGACCGTTTTTGGCTGGAAAAAGCGAGTCCAGCTGCGTACTCCGGTATCGGCGGCGCACAATGAGCGGAATCCCGATTCTAGCTGAACAAAATTATTTTATGGGCTGAACAAGGTCCAAATGACTAGAATAGCCAAAAAAAAAGTAATAAAAAATATATATGAAGGAAAAAATAGGTGTAATAGTTTTCAGAACTGAATTTTTACTGCATTTTGAGGTGTTTTATATATTTTCTTAGGAAAAATTGGTATAAAAGAAAATGGAAATATAAAATAGAGATACTAATTGCTAAATTTATGTATTTGCTAACAAAATGAACTATTCTTTTATATAAATTCAAAATCAGAATCTTCCGATTCGCTCGGAGAATCCTTCTCCGCATCGCTATGCTGCTCAACCTCTTCCACAGAATCCGTGAGTAGTTCCTTTGCATCAGGATTCAGCTCCTTCAACGGGACTGTCTGGAACGTTCTAAGGCCAGTAATAACAGGATCCGATGAAATTAGAAGCATATGAACTAATTCTTCATAGGTTTTAATATATGAGGACTTTCTAGTATGATGGGCTCTGAATCGCTTCATGTCTTTATTCCTTGCCTCCTGTGCCTCCTCTGAAAGCTGCCCTATTCGAACAAGGGCATGTTTTTGTGTACGCTGGGAGGCATCCTGTACCAGCCATATAGCTCTACAAACAGTTTGGCAGTATCATAGGCAAATATGTTAAATTTGTCTTCCTTAATTGGATTCCCGCTTAAAATAACCTGCAATGATAAGAAAAAGTCATTGTTATAGTGAAGAATTTGAAGAAGTTTTTTAGAAATACCTGAAGAATAGTTCCAAATCGAGATATTAATCGCTTATCAACTCCTGTAACTACAGCGGCTTCTTCTGCATTTTTGTTATATCTACATTTATGATTCATTATGGCTTTTCCTCTTTGAATATGTTATTAATTATATTATAGTAAATAAATTCTGGAAATTAGAAGCCGGACGGAAGCGGATTTTAAAAGTTGCGCATTAAAATATAAAAGATTTTTCACTTTCCACAAAGCAAAATCACACTCACTGACATTGTAATGGTATGAACTTACCTTCTTTAATCGAATGTTTCCAGTGCTTGAAACTTCTTCTCAGAATGTATCTAAACCAGAAAAATGTATACTCAAACGAAAATAAACAATCCTGTCACTGTAATAAATAATATAAAGGAAGGTCACATAAATGTACCGTAAGAGCATCTCACGCTTTACTCGCATTCGACCGTTTACATAGTAACTTTTTACACACTATTATTTGTTATAATAATAAAGTGAGGGTGGAACTGAGTTTACTAAACTCTTAAGAAACATTTTCTTTATTTGCAAACCCTACATTTTGACATCGATTTTTAAATTTTGTCCAGCTAGAATCGAGATTCAGCCCATTGTGCGGCGTCTACCTCTTGCAGGTTCACTCTCATTTTATCAAGAACTAACCTGAACTAAATTTATTGATTTTATATAGTTAAATGATTCATTTTTGGATCGACGTTTTTTGGGCCCTCAAGCTGGGTGCTGTCTCGGCCGCGTCTACCCTTTGGGGCGCTCAACTTTTTAGTGTCAACAAATGTTATGGTACTTGACTCAAGTGGTTAAACGATAGTCCATTTTTGGATATACCATTTTGGAACTTATCTGGATATTCCAGGGCACGAGGGCCGCAAAACCAACGTTAAAGGCTTTTATTCGACTCGCCCGATAGAATGAACAACTAGGCAGACGGTTAGTCGCCAAGTCAAAATTTCGGGTGCCCTTTTGGTCTATTAATATCCTACTCTCGCAGGAGCTTTTTTTGAAGATATTGTTACAGACTTGTTACAGTAAAATTTCGCTTGAAAACAGGTGTTTCACTGAATAATTTGTGTGTCTGTGGGTTGATAAGTAAATTTTTATAGCTAGTTCGTTTGGCATTCAGAAATGGTCAATGTAGCCGTTGTTTATTTAATTTATTTCGAAGAATTTTGGGCGCATCAAGCTTGTGAATGAAGCATTCGACGTTCATTCTTTGCTTAACTTTGCAGTGGGCGAAATTTAAGATCTACGCAATAATTCACCAGACCAGTTCGATTTTCTTAGTTCTATTTTAACCGGTTCCTCAGCAGTGTCTGTCTGCCTTACGTATCATTTGAAAATGTGAAAGACGGCTTGGTTAAGCGCAATGTATCATTGAAATAGGTAACTAACTACTACAAACTACTTGTACAAGAGCTTTTGTGTATCTTTTACTTTTGGATAGAGTGTTATGTTAATAAAGAATTTTATTGCTTCTACTTCTTCACATCTTTATTAGATCACATAATAAAACGCAATTTTAAATGTAAAATGTTCCTATGGATACTGAAATTTTACATAAATGTATTTCGTTACTAATTTTTCTATTTCTGTGTAACATTGTTTACATAATTTGTATGTATTATTTGTAGTAGTTTGGATAGTTACACAAATTATGTATAATTATAGTGGTTCCAAAAGTTATCGATCTAACACAGATATGGCGCCAAGATGACCCAATATTATGATATTTGTTAAGGGGTTACATACACCTCGAATTTTCAGAAATCCGATTTGTTTCTTTTACGGATTTTTATTCTCTATACTTCTAATATTAAAAAAAAAAAAATTAAGAAAATTCCATTCCATTATAAATTTACAGCATTAAATGTGACCTGGCGTCGGATTGGGACCGCTACCTGTTTTCAGACCCTGTCTGCAACATTACTCGGTCAATTTTCAATATTTTTTAACTTTTTTTTTTAAATCTTAATAATTACTTTTTCTACAAACTGTCAAGAGGTTTTTTTTTTAATTTTTCTAATCGAAATTTTCTTATAAATAATTAGACATAAATTTTTTGGTCGAAAATTGCATACTAAAGTTTAAAAGGTTAATACCGAGTTGCGGTAAGGGTCGGTGAAAAGCAATAAAAAGTTCTGAGTTGCGGTACAGACTTTTTTCGAACCCAAAATTGACGGCCGAGTTGCGGTTCATCACAGGCAGGTATAGAGCTATAAGTATGCAAGTTTGTGTGAAAGTTAAAGCAAAAGACATATTTCAGTAACTACTATATTTGCAAGACATGCATTTGACAAACGTTACAGCATCAATTTCTTTATGTACATACATACTGAATTATCTTATTTTCTAAAAATGCTGAATTGTACCTATTAGTCGAACACTTTGGTGCACTGGTTTGTACAGCATTTATTTTTTGCATATGTTTCGGTCTGGAAATCCTTGATGACCTCTAAAAATTCATGAAAATTCGGATGAGGCGAACGACTATCCTTTGCGAATTTTGAATGAAAAGTCTCAATCTCGTTATAGTTCTCCAAATGCTGGCGTCGAGCGCGGCCCAAAGGAGGAGGAAAGGAGCACTTTCATCGATATAGTTTTCAATCATGTAGTCAGCAAACAATCTTACTTGTGGGTGGACTGGCTGATTTTCCAATAATTGGACGACTTGGACAGAGATTGAACTGAGATATTCATGAACTTCCTCTCGGGGCTTTGGCAACTTTGGATAGCACTGCAGTCTGACTCGGTTCAAATTCTTCCCTATTCTTGTCGTATCGGAGTCGGTGAAAGTGTTCAGCACATTCGGATCTGCTGCCACCTCCCGCCGAGTCATCTTTCTTGGTCTTTCGTTGTAATGTTCCTCGTTGGCTCTTTTCTTCACAGCATTGTTAATTTTTTGGCGATTCAGTACTTGTTCATTATAGTGTTGATGTTGATGATTGCCAGTTTGTCGTGAAAATATGTCGTCTCGTTCAATGGTATAAACTTTGACAGTGCAGTTCTTGTTTGTGCAGACCCAGCATCTCTTCCGTCGATTTTAAACGGCGATATTGTCGAAATTTGTAATTTTCTAATAGAATCAAAGTTTTGCCTTTCTCGCTCAACATTCTCTGTAATAAGACCATGTTAACTTGAAAAAGTTTAAACGTAAACTAGTAAATTTCTAATTTATGTTAACAAAATATTTGATAATTTAATCCTACATACCTGCCGATTTGTCGATTATCGCAACTCAGATGAAAGGCAGGTCAAAATATTTACAACCTTCTAAAGGCCATTAGGCGGACAGCAACTCGGTATCTACATTTTGAAACACCATAAATTTTTTAATTTTGAAAAAAACCCTTCGACAATTTTTAGCTACCACATTATTTTACAAGATTAATTTTTATTTTTGCAGACTGGATTATTTTTTGTAAAGTTATCTTGCAGACAAGGAGGAACAGTAATTTTTATAAGTGGTCCACTTAACCCGATAAAAAAAAAATGTTAACATTTAAACATATTTTAAAATTTTTTTTTTCTTATAATCTAAAATACAATAAAAATATACAATCGCCATTTTTTGTATTATTTACTTAATACTCTTTAATTTTTTTTTTAAATACACAGGTGAACGGATCCCCTTAAGATTTATCTATTAGATGGCGTGCTGTTAAATTTCAGACACGTACGAGGCTGGTTTAAAAAGTCCGTGCAAAGTCCGAGAGATGGCACCACCGGCGAGTATCGAGGTCATGTTTAGTTAGTAGCATCTCTTGAATGAACGCACACCAAGTTTCACCCATATTGGTCTATTTCTTTGTGTTTGGCATTCGTGTGAATCAAGGAAGTCGAGTGATTTTCAAGAAATGGACGAAAAAGAATTTCGTGTGGTGATTAAACATTACTTTATGAAAGGCAAAACGCCTCAGGAGACTGAAGAGAAGCTTGATAAACATTATGGTGACTCTGCACCTTCGATTAGAACAGTTTATAAGTGGTTTCAAAATTTTCGAACTGGCCATATGGGCACAAGTGACGCTGAACGTTCTGGACGGCCTGTGGAGGTTACGACTCCGGAAATCATTGCTCAAATCCATGATATGGTGATGGATGACAGAAGAGTTAAGGTGCGTGAGATTGCTAGTGCTGTGGGCATCTCGACTGAACGGGTACATAATATTTTGCATAAACATTTGGACATGAGAAAGCTATCCGCAAGATGGGTGCCGCGATTGCTCACGCTTGACCAAACACGGAATCGTGTGAAGTGTTGCAAGGATGGTTTGCAGCTGTTCCAGAAGAATCCGGAGGACTTTAAGCGTCGTTTCGTCACTGTGGATGAAACATGGATACATTACTATATTCCTGAGACCAAATAACAATCTAAACAATGGGTTACCAAGGGGGAATCTACACCAAAAAAGACGAAGACCGCTCCTTCGGCCGGAAAGGTTATGGCGACTGTCTTTTGGGATTCGCAAGGGATAATCCTCATCGACTATCTGGAAAAGGATAAAACTATTACAGGTGAATATTATTCATCGTTATTGGACCGTTTGAAAACCGAGCTGCAAGAAAAAAACGCCTGCGATTGGCCCACAAGAAAGTCCTTTTCCATCACGACAACGCACCAGCACACACCTCAGCAGTTGTGGGTCGCAAAATTAATGGAAATAGGATTCCAACTCGTTTCACATCCCCCCCTATTCTCCAGACTTGGCTCCCTCGGACTACTATTTGTTCCCCAATTTGAAGAAATGGCTGGCGGGACAAAGATTTTATTCAAACGAGGAGGTGATTGCAGACACTAATGGATATTTTGCAGACTCGGAGAAATCCTATTATTCGGAAGGGATCAACAAACTAGAACATCGTTGGACGAAGTGTATAAGCCTAAAAGGAGACTATGTCGAAAAATAAAAAACGTTTACCCCAAACACATAAGTAGTTTTTATTTTTGCACGGACTTTTCAAACCAGCCTCGTATGTTTAGTTGCGTTTTCTTTGTTAACCCGAGAACTTTTCGAACAGCCCTCTATATAAACAACTGATGGTTAGGATTATTATTTTTTACAGTATACTACCTATACATTTTCAAGGATTTAAAAGTCCAAATATATTTTCTAAAATAATAATCAAAAAAACCTTGGTTTATTCTTTTAGACATACTCTTAACCAAACTAGGTAGTTCTTTCAAATAACGTTCCTTTCTCTGGGGTTATGTTTATTGTCGTAAGGTCAATTTTGATCTCAAGGACAGAAGAAAATCGGGCTGTATTCATTCGTTTGTTGCTTGGCAGTATAATATAGCGAGAGGTATGCTTATTTCAATTTAGAACCTACTCTACGTCTAAGGGATTAATTGGACACATTGATGCTGCTATCGTTAAGGCTCAAATCGAGCAATTGGCAAATATTTTTTGATATTTAAGGGAATTGTTGGGCAAAAAGACGTATTTGGCGAAATGACTTTTAATTAGTACCATATGTACACAGACGAAGTGCAAGAAATAGCAAAGAAAATAGCAGGTGGTGCGCGTTTCAAACAGCAACATTATATTATTTTTATTTATAGGCAGAGAGCTTAGAAACCCAGTATTTGTTACAACTTCCTACATTGAGAATAACCCTCATACACGGTAAATTTTATCATCGGTTTTAAGCCGTTCTTCTTCGGTAAACTTTCCGCTATAGTTATTATATTTGTTGGTGTTTATTAATTAAAGATAGAGTAAATATTTGTCAGCTGTTAGTGTTTTCAGTTGGGAAATTATAAAGAAGGATTATGAAGGGAAGGTTAATTTGCTAAGGGGCACTTAACTTTCAGGCATTTTCTTACGAGCGACTTAGGAAAAATGGCTATTAAAATAAATAAAATTTGTTTGAGTAGCAATATGCTTCGAAATTAAAATTTGATAAATGGCTTATTAATTATGTTTTGAAATATAACGTAAATTAATTTTGAAAAAATCATTAAATCAGAAAATTCATTGTATGAAATAAAGTATACCATATGCTTAAAATATCAAGTGTCCCAAAAATAAAAATACAAAAATATATATAACACAAAAATAAATTTTTTAAAAAATTCTTTTCTAAAAATAATGTCGTCTCGTTTTCGGTACTTCTCTAAGCGAACCCTAAATTTATTGATCACAGCTTAGCACGTCGTTTGCGTGATCGCTGCCATTTCGTGTCAGATATTATCTTCCAATTGTTAAAGAAAGGGAAGATTGTTAGTTTTCGTATTCGTTGAATCGTGTTAAGAATATAGCCAGAATCAATAATTATGATGAAAACCGAATAAACAGGTTAATAAAGTGACATAAGTCTAGGTTAAATATTCATTACATCTTTTTCACTGTGCAAAGTAAAATGAAACATGCTGCAATACCATATAACACAAAATACACCAGAGTACCTAATAAGATATTTAATAGTGTAGGCGTCAAGTTAGACTTTAAGTCATCAGACAACTCAAAAATATTTTAGAAAAAGTGAAGAGTAAAATTCACAAAGGTGAGGGAAGTGAAAAATATTTGAAATAAGCTGTAATGATTGTAACAAGAAATATGTTAGGAAAACAAGAAGGTCGATTTAAACGAGATTGAACTAACATGTAGCTCATTTAGGGTACGGTAGAACCAGAAAATCACGTTTTGTTGAACATGTCCTTGAATATAATAATACCGCAACATTAGATAATTTAGGGTTATTAAAAAAATGTGCCTGATAGGAAATTATTAGACTCACTGAAATAATAAAATTTAAAGTAGTATAAATGAGAACCTAGGATCTATCAGAGTTCTGTGCACTGGTTACTCAGGACTAAATCTCCGTCTGTGATTGGTCTGGTTTACTCAAATACATCACAATTTAAGTGTAAACAGTCTAGTTCAGGGGTACTCAAACGGTCGATCGCGAGTGCTTTTTGAGTCGATCTCGAGAAAAAAATTCCGATATAGAACTATTCACAGATTTTCTTTTAGGTAACTAAAACAAAATGTAATGAATAAACTACTAAAATTTATTCGATCCACAATTAGGCCAGAATAACCCCCTCATCACGTTCTTTTATCGTAGTAACCCCCTTCTAGCGGCAAAAGGCGGCTTTATCAAAGGAACGCGCGGTACTTGTCAAAGAAAAGCCGCGTTTTTTATTCCCGCCGATTTTTCTAGAAACTTCGGGCGGCGTGTTTGACAGGAACATTCGAGACTTCGTTCGCGCCGATATAAATGTTGCGCCTGCAGGAATAGGAGTCAGTCTGAGTTGTAACTTGAAGGCGATACATCGATACAATGTTTATTAATAAATAGTCCAAAATGAGTGCGGCGAAGAAAAGTAAAACTGATCATTTTAATAACGATTGGGAGGAAGAATTTTTCTTTTGTGAATTTTTCTTTTGTATGGTAAAGGATAAGTGCATTTGTCTCATTTGCCGTGCGTCCGTTGCAATACCTAAGCGTGGGAACTTAAAGAGGCATCATAAAACGGTTCATAAAAACTATGAAAAGGATTTTCCGCCACCGAGTGAATTAAGAAAACGAAAAGTACGTGATTTGATAACTTGTTTGAAAAAAGAACAAACCATGTTCACAAGACCAGCCAAACAATCAAAAGCTGCAACGATCGCGTCATTTAAGATATCTCATATATTGGCGAAACACAAGAAACCATTTGATGATGGATTGGTTGTGAAGGAAGCATTTATTGAAGCGGGTGAGACTTTATTTGGAGATTTTAAAAATAAAACAGAGATTATATCTGCTATTAGAGAACTTCAGTTATCTCGTCCGACTGTCACAAGGCGTGTTGAAGTCATGAGTCAGGAGATGGCAGATAAACTAAAACATGATATCATGGAATGTACATACTTTTCTTTACAGTTCGACGAATCCACCGATATGACAGACACTGCCCAGCTGTGTATTTTTATTCGAATGGTATTCAATCACATGTCGGCTAAGGAAGAGTTTTTGACAATGATTCCTCTGAAAGGAAAGACCCGTGGCGAAGATATATATGACATTTTCTTCAATTTTGTAACAAACTACAAGCTACCAATATATAAACTAGTGTGCATTACAACCGATGGAGCACCAGCAATGACTGGAAACAAAAACGGTTTTGTGGCATTGCGTCGAGCTAATGATGATTTCCCTTCATTTTTCTCCTTCCATTGCATTATACATCAACAAGTTCTAAACATGGAGGAGATTATGGGCATTGCAATAAAAATTGTGAATTCTATCCGTGCACGTAGCTTGCAACGACGACGGCTCTTTAAATTGCAGTTGGAAGATTGAGAGTCAGCTGAATACACTGATTTAGTTCTTCACACGGACGTCAGGTGGTTGAGTCGCGGAAAATTCCTAGAAAGGTTTCAAGAATTATTGCCCGAAATAACAGCTTCTCTGGACGAAAGAGGTGATGACACTCAGATGCTGAAAAACGGAAAATGGCTGACTGATTTGGCATTTTTGACAGACATCACAATGCATTTAAACACCATTAATTTGGAGCTTCAAGGTAAAGGAAAAACTATTATTGAGATGATTAGCGCAATAAACGCATTCAAAAGTAAATTGCAACTTATGATAGATCAACTGAAAAGAAAGGATCTGAAAAATTTTCCGTCTTTGAAAGCAAGGATTCCTCAGTTGAATTATGATATTTATGAGGCAGAATTATCAAATATTTTTGGCCAATTCGAAATACGTTTTTATGATTTCAGTAAATTGGCAAATATCGCATCATTTATGAGTTATCCTTTTTCGTATAAAAACATTGAGGAATTAGCTACTGAAATAGCAAGTCAGATTAACATGGACTCATATTCTGTTGAAAATGAGTTAGTGCAGATTATATCAGATATACATCTCAAAGCCACAGCATCTGATACAAAATTCTGGTGTTTTATATCTGAAGATAAATATCCGAATCTAAGGCAAATCGCCCTTCAACTGACGGCAATGTTTGGGTCAACTTACTTGTGCGAGTCTGCATTTTCTGAAATGAAGATAATCAAGTCAAAATATCGTAATCGACTAACTGACGAATATATGTCATCATGCTTGCGATTAGCACTCGGTAATTACGTACCATCTTATGAAAAGTATGCTGAGGACATGCAGTGCCACGCTTCAACATCCAAAGTCACTCTTTAGTTAAATTTAGACACTAGAACTCGTTTGTTTTGTAAGAACCAATAAACTCGCAATTTTGAATAATTATGAGTTTTTTCATTGACATTTTAGAGCAGACCTACACTTATCTTGACTAAAAAAAATGTATATGGTGCGGAAAACTAATATCTATGCCACGATACACCCTACCTAGATGACAATCCTGCATCACACTTACTTGCAGCCTCTCAGAGTCGATCGATCGTAGTCTAACAATATTGAGGTAGATCGCAAGCAGTTCAAGTTTGAGCACCCCTGGTCTAGTTAGTCTGTTTAGACCGCTAAATTCCTCCCAGAGCGGTGCATGCTAGGAATATACGTCGCGTTAATACGACAGATCCGTATGAGGTTCAGTTTGTCACTCCTCGAAAAACTCTTTTATATGGAAAACCTTATCCCTTTGGAATGATTTGCCGAAGACTGTGTTTCTCAACGAGTACAATTTATAGCGATTCAAGGCAAACGTGAATCGTTTTTTTTTTCTGCACACGTGTGGCTCTTGTAGCGCTTTAGGGATGCCCCTGCATGATGCCTATAAAAAAACGCATTACTTTTAACGATCCTAAAACCCATAAACTCACTTTTACACAGGTTATACGAGTTACTATACGAGATCTGAAACAATATTGACATTAGCGCATATTATGATGATAATATGCTAAGGGTTATAGACTTTTTTCACAATATATCTATTATTAAAACATTAAATTAATTTATCTTGGAGCAACTCAAACCCACCACCTACATACTATTAAGTTCCTCTAAATTGTTTCCCATACGGCGGGGATTGCAAAAGGATTATTTCTCCCCTTTAAATTCCCCAAAGTATTTCACTGAATTTACCACCTTATCATTCATCAGGATCGAGTATACGGTACGTGTGCGACATATTTAATATTTACTTAAGAACGCCAGGACAAAAGTGACAGAAGTTTCTCATTTTGAGACAGAGGTTTATACAGTCGAGACTTACATCTGTGGAAGCTAAGTTTAAATTCCGCGAAACAATTTTACTTGAGACTTATTAGCAGTGTCGTCGCATATATAAAAATCGAAAAATATTTAAAACGTAGGTAAATAATACGTGTACGCAAAAAAATATTTAAGGAAGCTCCTTAAGCCTACTTTTAGCAGAAATTTTTATGAATAACAACGAAAATATAATTGAAAAACATGATACGTATAAATCTTTACTATACTGGTACCGTTATGTAGACGACATTTTAGTTTGTTTCAATGGCACGGATAGGCAGTTGAATACATTTTTTAATCACATAAGTTCCATCTACAAAAATATACGATTTACAATGGAAATAGGGGAAAATCATTCACTTAGTTTCCTAGATCTTACTATATCAAGGGATAACAACAAACACAAATTTTCAATATTTCACAAACCATCACACACAGACACAACAAGACACTTCAAATCACTCAAAACAACACAAATTTGCAGCGTATCACAGTATGTTACATAGGCTAGTGAGTGTTCTTTTATTTGAAAATGATTTCAATAACGAATTAAAATTAATATAACCGGTCAAGTGCAAGTTGAAGTTGCACAATTAGTGTTCCGTACGTTGATTGCTTTTAAGATAAAAAATGTTGTTACGGTGGTATAAAATGATCAGTGACTTCACAACACACCCCAAATGAGTTTTCAACAAAGTTTGTTTCCAATCTTTACTGAAAATTGATGACCTTGAAATTTTTGTTTTTTTTATATACCAGATAAATTATTAAAGGTAATGCACTCGTGATAATTTTCGTTCAATCTATGCCCCCTGAAGAATATTCCAGAATTTGTTCAAAATTTTTTGATCAGTACTTTTCGAGATAAGGAGGGTGGGCAGCGATTTTTCGCAATTTTTTAAAAATAATACAAAGAAAAGTGCGCGCAAGTATTACATTATATATATTTTTTACTCGTGTTTTCACAAGCTTTCATTTGACACCACACTCGATTACCTAGTAAAAAAAATTTTTTTCCCTTCCGATTTCACCCCCCAAAACTAAACCCTTAAGTCAAAATTTAACTTTCAAAACTACATGGCTCTGATGAAGCCATTAATTCCTATATTATTACGAAATTTCAACTTTCTATGGCAAATAGTTTCGAAGAAAATCGGGTGTGACAGACAGACGGGTAGACAGACGGATGGGCAGACAGACAGACACCGAAGTCATCTTATAAGTGTTCCGTACGGAACACTAAAAACAAATTGCCGTAAATAATGGTTACACACCAAATATGGTCAATTCAATACTCAATAAAAACCTTCAAAACAAAGCTATTTCTGAAATCTACCCTAAAACTAAAGAGAGAAATATCAATTATAAATCATTAACCTATTTTAACACACCTCAGAAAAAATTAAACACTACTTAAACCAAAATAAGATAAATATAGCTTTAAAAACTAATAACTCACTAGGAAAACTCATAAAAAATGTGAAAGTTAAACAAAACAAAGGTGAAAAATCAGGGGTATATATGTAAATTGAATTGCGGTTAGTGTACTAAGGCGTACATAGAGCAGATATGGAGCTCATTTGAAATTAGAATTTCATAACACAAACGAAGTTTTCTTAACAACAAAACAGATTCTTAATAGAACAGAACCATCAATTTAATGACCAGTTTGAAATATTACATGAATAAGACAAGGGAAAAAGTTAAACCTTTTGGAATGCCTAGAGATAAACCGTTTGAAAAACACAGGTTCCATTCTAAATGAACAAACAGAAATATGTAAATATGACCGATGGGAAATCCCCATTATTAAATTTACATACCTTATAAAGTTCAGTATGAATTCCAAGAATACCCTAATTAACTATTTTCAGACTAATTGTAAAAGTAGATAATATTGTGGAAAAAACCTAAAAGTTTGTTGGTTGCAAAAAGCATCAGAAGAAGTTACCATGTAACGACACGTGTCATGCAATTTTGTAATAAAAAGTGGAAATTTTGACAAATTGTCTTTCATTACGTTAAAATATTTAGTGGCAGAACAGACGAAAACCGTGGTCAGTTTTTATTTTGCAGTAACAATGTAGAAAGTACACTAGACAAATCGGGAGAGCCAATTACTAATCATCAAATAATATACTTGTCTCTATTTGGTGCTAGTCAGCTAGTTATAGATCAAAGAGATAATCTTCTGCTCTGGGCAGCAGCTAAGGTTTTAGAACTGTATCTCAAAAAATGTGAGTAACCAAGCAACGTCAATAACGGATAAAAAATATTGTGCTACTTTCATCATCATCAATTTCGCATTCGTTTCCAGTTTAGTTGGTTCGGCACCCCCCGCAGCCGTGAGAGTCCCGCGGTTCGCTTGATATCAACCGTCTAACGCATTGGTGGTCGACTTCTTGATCTCTGACCCATATATGGTTTCTACTGCAGTGTGGTTTTGTTCCATCTGCCAACATGACACCTCGCAACCTGGCCCGCGAATCCCCATTTCATTTCGGGCATAGCTTCTCGAACGTCCTTTATCTTCGTTATACCCCTTATAATTTCATTTCTATTTCCTTATTTTAAGGATACTCCAAGCATCTGCCTCTTCAGGACTCTTTGTGTTATTCTGAGCATTTTCATCGATTTGTTCGTTATAGTTCGGGTTTAAGAGCCATAAGTCATTACAGGGAGTATACACTGATCGAACAGATGGAAATTCATTTATAACATTTTTGGCTACGTGTAACACACTCCTAAGTGAGAGCAAAAGAAAGATCCTTTCTGTCTCTGAACAAGAACGTTGGTTCGAAGTTTCCATACCGAAGTCGGCTCTATTCCCGTCTAAATTTATTAGTTAGTTTTACTTTTTCCGGTTATCAATTAATGACAGTAGTATTTGTCTATGATAACAGTTCACGCTCGTGGGCTTTGGTCTTCGATTACACGTTTCAGCTGAGTCTGGTAGCGCGCTGATGCGATATGTGGTTAAGATAATATAAATGGGCCCCAATTCATTAAATTCATTATATAATTGGACTGTACATAAAACAGATTAATAATATAGCAACTGCATAGAGCATAATGATAAAATATATAAACTCCCTGCCACTGTAAGTTATATAATACACGCGTGGGGGTCTTTATACGTGGTTAAATAACAATCTCGTCCTGTCATTGTCATATATAGGTAACAAACTCCCCTGGATTTAGAATTGCTTGACTGCTACTTAAAAGGGGGATTTAATTATTATGGTTATCTTTATAAAGCAAGGTAGACGAGAAGTAAAGACTGTCTTAGTAATGTATAATCCAGGCATAATTCACGCGGAGATACCTTTCTTCTTCATTTAGATTCCTCTTGGCTTTGTTTCTCCAGATTTATACAATTGTTTACATTACGAGTTAATTTGGAATTTAAATTCCTAATTTATCAGATGCTCTTTCCAGTTGGCTTTTGCCTTTTAATTTTAATTTATTTTTTAGGTAGTGCTCCGTTAAGTGTTTTTGGGTCTTCATGATGTTTGAAAGGGTTGTTGCTTGTTTGGCTTGTTTTAAAAGAAAATAAAAGTATTATAATTTGTAGTCTATCTGATAATCCTGCGAAAAGAAATAAATAAAAATGTATGCAAAGTTCGGTTATACGAGGATGGATTGAAAAGTTCGCGGCCTAGTCAAGAAATCAAAATAAAATACGTACAAAAAATTTTTTTTCGACGTAATCTCCACCTGGTTCTATGCATTTCTTCCACCTGCTTTCCAAAGCTTCCACACCTGTTTGAAAAAAAGATTCCTCAAGGTCTTCAAAATACTGGTTAACTGCAGCTTCGACTTCTTCGTTGGATGAAAATTTCTGGCCACCGAGGTGTTTTTTTAGGTTTGGAAACAGACGAAAGTCTGAAGGTGCCAAATCAGGAGAATAAGCCGAGTGGGGCAGCAATTCGAAACCACAATTACGAATTTGAGTCATAGACTCAACAGACGTGTGAACGCGAGAGTTGTCCTGATGGAACAAAACTTTCTGTCTCAGTAATCCTGGGCGTTTCTCTTTAATTTCTTTACGTAAACGTCGCAAAAGGGTGCAATACTAAGCCGAGTTTATTGTTTCGCCTTTCGGAAGGTAGTCTACCATAATAATACCTTTAGCATCCCAAAAAACTGAAGAAATTCTATCTTGGGGTGACAGTAACCAAGTGGAATTTAACGCTACAAAAACCCAGGCAGTTTTTTCTAAAAAAGGTAACGTTGCTGAAACCGACATAGTTATGGCGGGGCACTCCATTCCTCTAACATCGTTACTCAATTTGTTGGGCGTTAGTTTTTTAAGCAAATATGTCCTGGCATGAACATGTCGCAGGCATAGCAAGGAGAGCTTCTCAAAAGTTGGGAATATTATTTCGAACCAGAAAGCTTTACACTTCACAATAACTGTTAATTTTTTACAAAGCTCAAATTCGACCAACTATGGAATACTGCTCCCATGCTTGGGGCTCTGTTCCCAAACATACATTGCATTTATTGGATTCTATTCAGAGAAGAGGGGTTCGTCTGATTGGAGACCTGGAACTGACCGACGGCCTTGATTCGCTGGAACATCGAGGCAACCGTTCTTCGATGTTCCGACTTGAGCCCATTCTACAAGTATTTTCATGGAAAGTGTTCGAAGGTTATAGCCTCCTTAATTTCTCCCAGAGCGGTGCATGTTAGAAATAAAAGTCGCGCTAATACTTCACATCCGTATGAGGTTCAGCTTGTTACGCCTCGTACAACGCTTTTCAAGCAGCGTGGAGAACATCCTCCTTTTGGAATAATTTGCCCAGGACTGTATTTCCCACCGAGTAAAATTTACAGAGATTCAAAAACAACGTGAATCGCTTTTTCCGCATACGTGTCGCTCCTGTAGCGCTTTAGGGACTTCCCTGCGGCACGTGTGCTAGACCCATAAAAAAAAATCACTTTTCCAGCCGACAGAATTGCCTTCGCTTTCTTTGAGGTCGGTTCACCCGATTTTTTCCACTGCTTAGATTGTTGTTTTGACTCTGGAGTATAATGGTGAACCCAGGTTTCGTCCATTGTCACAAACCTGTTAAGAAAATCTTGCGGATCAGCCTCAAACATCTCCAAACAGTCGCGAGAATTCGTTTTTGTTCAACTGAAAGCAATCTGGGGACCCACCCAGCGGAAACCTTAGAAAATCCGAGTTCGTTGGCAATTATGTTTTGTGTTCATTCTGACATGCTTCTAGTGCCTACAATCTCCCTGATAGTGAATCTACGGTCTTTCAATATGAGATCACATACTTTGCTTCAGTCGTAGACGTGGGTCGGCCGGAGCGAGGGTCATCTCTGATGCTCTCTCGACTACGTTTAAATTCTGCAACCCATTTTTTCACAGTGGTATATGACGGAGCAGATTCCCCTAGTGTTGTTTTAATATCAACGTGGATCTCCTTTGGTGTTAATCTTTTTTTAAACAGGTACTTGATGATCGCATGTTGTTCAATTTTTTCCGTTTTTCCAAAAACGCTGCACTTGGTCTCACTAAACTCGTTCTAACCTAAAAACCACAAATTCTACAGCAACAAAATTTTACAATGTGACAACCAAAGAAAGTACGAACTTATTGGGGGGTACTATAATAAAAATATTATATATTTCCGTAATATATTCCCGGCACAACTGGAAAGTGTTAAAAAAATATATTCGAATCAATGTAATATGGCGTATACAATTAGTCCAAGCTGAGAACCTTATAATCGTATTTGCTTATAACTAGAATTCAAAGCATAATGTACTTTATTCAATAGTGGGCATAGTAATAGATATCTATACGAATGTACACATTAAAACTAGAAGGCAATAACCAACTGCTTCTTCGTGATCTTAAAATTTTTCCATCAAATCGATAACACAAACAGCAAAAGGAGATGATTGGTGTCCAAGATGGATAAATCATACAGAGAATTAAAAAAGTAATGTAACAATAAAATAGTATATAAGGAAAAACCTCAGAATCTCTATCTCAAAAGAACAACCGATTACATCGAATACATATGAAACTACAATATATCTATCGCCCATAAACCACATAAAATACTACGATTATCACTCAAAAATTCAAAAGACAAAGAAAGATAGAAAACTAGGGCATACAAGCATTATACAGTCTGTCAAGTAAGAACGTGTCCGATAATTCATTTTTGGTAGATGAACCCAAAAAATCGGTAGAGGGAACCTTTGTCTACGACGCATTTCAGTAAAAGTATCAGTCGATTCCGAACTTTCGTCGAAATCACGTCAAATCCAAAATGAGTCACTTGTTTGTCCGTCGGTTCGAGGCAGTCTTTCTTTGTTCCCATCCAAAGGGGCCTAAAATGATACATTCCGCGGCGGCTAAAAATATTAAAAAGTCGGTATCATTTATAAAGAAGTGGGCAAATCATTTTAACGAGACGAAAAATGTCGACGACTTGCCAAAACGTGGCTCGGTAGACAAAGTGGCTCAGAAAGTCGAAAAAAAAAAATCGTGTTTTTGTTTTCACAGGATCCGAAATTGACGCTGCGTCAAAGAGCGGCAAAATTGAGAAAATCGAGTTTGAATGTGTCCCATGAGACCATTTGACGACAGCTTCGTGCTCATGATGTCAAATTCCGAAGCACGTTGAAGACACCTTTACTGGGCGAAAATTACGTCGCGAAGCGTCTTGCTTGGGTTCACGATAAAATACTAGAGTGGCCCACACACGCCAACTCTATTGAAAACCTTTGGTCTCTTATAAAGAGAAAGCTCAAAGGAAAGACTCTGAGAACTTTGACCCAGTTGTCTCGCGAGATTCGAAAAGTTTGCAGAGTATGCAGAAAATCTCGTTGACAGCATGCCTCGAAGATGCCAGGCGATTATTGATGCAGGAGGCAATTGTACAACTTGCTAAGGTAATTGCGCCATTGTAGCACACCAAAGAATACATTGATGGCAAGGAATGTTCACGGAACACATTTTTCAAGAATACGAGCGGTCACGTTCTTACTTGACAGATTGTAAGTGACTACATAGGACAAATCGATAAAAGGATGTCTGCAGGCACAAAAAACACATACTTAGCATCCATAACAAACAAACTACATCAGTTCTCTTTTAACACTAGTTAGCAATACGTCGATATTCAGTGCAAACAAATAGCCACCGGACAGTACAACAAAGCAAAATTCATACGAGAAGCCATCGATATTGAAAAAAAAATGGTACCTTAAACAAAAAAGATAATGCTGTCGGCCTTCCAGCAGCGTGGAAGTGCGTAATATCACAAAACACTAACGCTACAGCCTACTGAACAACGTCAGCTCATAGAGGGCAATACCCGGTCAATCAACGCTACTCACAACTCACAAATTGTCAATTTACAGTTAAGTAACGACCAATAAGTATCAATAATGTAAAATAACACTTTAACGAAACGTATGCGACTTTCCAGTCAAACCAACAATAACCAACAGATGTTTTCCTGAATCTACAAAGTCAGTTATACGCTGCGGTCAGCAATACAAATCGGTAGTACTACTCCAGATATCTTATTTCACCCTTCATAACTACATAAGCAATGTACTCAATTCAGTCTTATCTCCAAGGAGTGAGAAAAACATAAAAATAGTACTAAGGTGTCAAAATTGTTTTTGAAATATTCAGGTATAGGTATAGTATAGTGTACAAAAAGATTCCGAAGATTGTTGATAAACTGCAGCAGGGTTATCCTTCTTTTCGAACGAAATAACTTATCAAACCCACATCGGGTGGCATTACACATATGTTTATTATTAAAGAATTATATTTAATAATGGAAGTACTAAAGAAAATAGAAATAGCTACGTCTAGGACAATATAACGTTGACTAATGAGTTGACTAGAGACATGTTCCATTATTTGCTAAAACTAAAGATTAGCCCTCCGGTATCCCAGATTTAAACTCACGTGATCATAGACTGGGGAATATTTAAAAAAGGCATATTGAACAATGCATTCAAATTTAACATAAACAATATGAACTCGTTGGCATTTTTATATAAGTATTTATGGTTTTCAAGATTACTAAAGTTTATAATATTGAGCACTGCTAGCTCCAATTTTTCAGATACAAATTTCAGTACAATGGGTTCAGTACATTTGAGTTATGGCCTGGACGGATACGTAGATGGGCAAAAAACTTTCATTATGAAGATTTTCGTTTAAACAGAACTCTGAAACCATATTTATCTGTTTTGCAGAAACCGCATTGTGGCCGAAATGCTTACAGCGACAGGAGAAATCGAAATATGAAATAAGATCTGGACAACAGGTGAATGGCCTAAAGAATGGACACAATCGATACATACATACATACACACATATATATATATATATATATATATATATATATATATATATATATATATATATATATATATATATATACCGATTCACAAGAAAGGCCCATGAGACGTCGGTGATAATTAAATTCTCTTATATGTCATGCAAGCAAAATTATGCTCCACATCATCCAAAAACGATTGGAACCTCTTGCCTCAGATTCCTACAGGCAGGTTTTTACCCTCTAGAGGCCCAAGAAAATAGCTAATCAATGTGAAACACATGATAGAAAAGTTCTACGAATATAATGTTCCTGCCGTGTTCTGTTTCCTTGATTATACAAAGGCCTTCGATACAGTACAGTGGGCTCACTGATCTTCAAGAGATGGGGACACTAGACCACCTAGTCTTGTTGATCCACAAATTATACACCAACAACACCGCTCATGTTAGAGAAAAAGTTGTTTAAGCCATTCCAAGTCGGAAAGGGGGTGAGGCAGGGTTGTATTCTATCCCAACTACTCTTCAATATACATATGTGGGAATGGATTATTCGCAAAGCGACGGAAGAGTGAAATGGAGAGGTACCAGGAGGAGGCAGAAAATTCTCGAACTTAAGATACGCTGATGATACTACAATAATGGTCAGTTCCATCGAAGAAATTGTTGCACTGCTGCATCGAATCGAAAAGGTTAGCGCAAATGTCGGCTTATCACTAAATCAAGAAATATTTTCTTCTTACAGTAGATCGAGCTAAAATTTTGCCTTCTCTCAACAAAATCAACGATATACCACTGAAGACAGATATTATAAACTTAGGTGCCAGAATTTCTAACAAGGAGGGCTGCGAAGGAGAAATTAAAAGAAGGATGGCGATGGCCAAAACTGCAATGACAAGCCTAAGCAAAGTGTGGTAAGATCACATTATAAGTAAAAAAAGCTTGTCAATTCACTAATATTCCCTATAACCACATACGGGGCGGAAACGTGGACTATTAATGCAGCATGCCGTAAAATAATAGAGGCTTTCGAAACTACATGCTACAGGCGGATACTCAGAATTTCCTGGACAGCTTAAAGGACAAATACGTCTGTTCTGAACGACCTTAACATCCAAAATAGTGACCGACTGTAACCATCGATTCAAAGAAAAATAGCATTATTTTTTGATCACAGGGGAAAGTCGACGGTAGAAGAAAAAAGAGGTAGATCTTCTAACAGATACATCAATCAGATCATGTCTACAGTGCACTTGGAGTTATCGGAGATGATAAGAAATGTCAAAGATTGAGAAGTGCCCGAAGCCGAGCAACGATCGAGAGAGAGGGAAACTTGGCTTATGAGAGATTAATATCGTATGTCGTGCTTAAGGTACAAGTACTTCTTAAGGGTCGATTATCACCACGAGCCTTAAGAAATAAAAATTCTAACCTTAAAGTCATCGCACTGTACTAGAAACTGTTATAGAATTAATCGGAAATTCTAAAAAGGTAAATAACTAAAGAAAGTCATTTCCAGTCAGTATCCATTAATTAAATTACACATCCGTATTTGAAATTATTTGAAAGTAATAAGCCGAACTTCCTGTGCAAACCAGGTTCGTTTCACCTCGGGCGATTAATTGGAAGCGCGTTCAAAAGTCAACAAATGTGAGAATATTAGATATAATTTTCGAAGATAAACATTCCGGAAAAAAGATGAATAATATGTACTTTGTAAAGGTAAATGTTTAATTTGAGAAAGGTAATATTATAATTAAAAAAAAAACGAAGTTACATAAAAAAATATGGTTGTATTGACCAAAATATAAAAAATGGAAAGAAATTACTAAGCAAGACATACCGAGATGCACAAAATTTAAATAACCCGGAGAAACAATTATATTATAAGATGCAAAAAAGTAAATAAATAAAAAATAATAAAAAATGTTCGTAAACTTAGAATAAGTAAAGCCGATAATGTTACAAAAGAAAAACTGGCCAAGTGCAAGTCGGACTTGCGCAATTAGTGTTCCATTCGTTGATTGATTTTAAAATAAAGATTTTTGTTACCGAAAGTGATCGATGACTTCACAAAACACACCCCAAATGAGTTTTCAACAAAGTTTTTCCTGCCTTTACTGAAAACTGATGTCACTCGATAAGGTTTGCAATATAACAGAAAATCTCTTAATCACTTCTTCATCCACTCCTGTTATTGGGGACGATATAGTTGTGTTTTTAAAGAATCGACGAGTCGTATTCTCATCGTTACTATTTCCAAATCTGGGCCTTGGTCTATCTACGATCAATCCTAATTCTGTCTTAAACTTCTGTTGAATTCTTTCCTTATTTTCTGCAACTATCCGTTTATCATCTTTTGTTTGTATTCTCCATTTTTAGTGTTCCGTACGGAACACTTATAAGATCACTTCGGTGTCTGTCTGTCTGTCTGTCCGTCTGTCTGTCACACCCGATTTTCTCCGAAACTATTTGACATAGAAAATTGAAATTTGGTACTAATATAGGAATTGATAGCCTCATCAGAGCCATGTAGTTTTGAAAGTTAAATTTTGACTTAAGGGGTTAGTTTTGGGGGGTGAAATCTGAAGTGAAAAATTTTTTTTTTTACTAGGTCATCGAGTGTGATGTCAAATGAAAGCTTGTGAAAACACGAGTAATATATATATATATATATATATATATATATATATATATATATATATATATATATATATATATATACATATATATATATATATATATATATATATATATATATATATATATATATATATAAATGTAATATTTGCGCACACTTTTCTTTGTATTATTTTTAAAAAAAAATCGCGAAAAATCGTTGTCCCCCCCCCACCTTACTGATCAAAAAATTTTTAAAAAATTCTGGAATATTTTCCACGGGGTGTAGATTGAACGAAAATTATCACGAGTGCATTACCTTTAATAATTTATCTGGTATACAAAAAAATAAAAATTTCAAGGTCATCAGTTTTCAGCAAAGATTGGAAACAAATTTTGTTGAAAACTCATTTGGGGTGTGTTTTGTGAAGTCAACCAAATCTAAGAAATCCTTAAAATCAGGAGTTTATTTATTAAACTGTAGATCTTGAACTAAAACCTACGTAGGACAAACTGGGAGATCTTTTGAAACTCGCATTGAAGAACATAAACATAGTTATTTAAAAAATAAGAACAATTCACATTACGCAACCCATATAATAAAAGAATCCCATAATTTTGATGATACGATAAACATCCTACATGTAGAAAATAAATCTAAAAAATTAAATTTGCTTGAAAGTATTGAAATTAACAAACGGAAAAGAGAGATAGACTTAAACCATTCACCCTTACTTAATCTTTATTAGTTCTCGGAAATAGTACCACAGATTTGCATTCTTAAAATAATTCTGTCTGTAAATAATATAATAAAATGATTAGCATAATCTTATTTAATTAAGGATAGTTTTAAGCACTATATAACCAAGATTACCACCAAATATTTTTCTTTCTTATTTACTTCTGAAGAAGCCATTGTATGGTGAAACAATTGTCAAATGACTTTAAATATATTGGAAATTAAAACATAGTGTTGTTTTTATATAATTTTATTATGAATTTCCAACAAGTATCGGCTAACACAATCAAAGACATAATATCTAATTTCAGTGAAATTTATCGAGTGTTGAGGAATAAATAACAGAGAGCACAAATTTGGATACATTTCCAAAACTGGAACATAAGATTAGACGCCACCACTTACGTTATGGCGTCTTAAAGATGTCTTAAAAAGGTTTTAAAGACGTCTTATTTCCCGGTTTTAGACATTGTGCTGTCTGGAATATCGATGTTCAAAAAGATAAATTTATTTTCTTTAGGCTTAAAATGTTAGGCTTCAAAAGTTAGACTTAAAAGGAGTCCTCTGTATAAATTAGCAAAAATTAGCAAAATTGCTTCATGGTATATAAAAAAAGCATTAAATATATTATATTATCATGCTTATAACTTAGCGGGATTATGCGAGATAAACAAATATATCACTACATTAAAAAAAATCGCAAATAGCAAATTTTACATCTAAGGTTTCATGATTCTAAAAGTCTTATAACTATTAAAATAATAAGAACAAATAATATAACAGATTCTACTGATCTCCAGAAATCGAATGCATACTTGGGTATTTGTATTATATATCAATTATTATAAATTCGCTTAGTATAATGTTGCTGCTGTTACATTGAGCATATATGCAACGTTAAAAACAAGCAAATTTAGGTCACTGTTACCGGCTATTCCGAAGCAGAGGAATGATGGGAATTACGTCACGATATGTCAAAAATGTTAGACTTTCGACTGATATACTTCAAAGCCGCGGAAAAAACCTTTTTTTTAGGTTTTGGCCAGCATTTTGGGAAAATTGACCAGTGTGCGACGCCCAAAATAATTGACTGATTTTGGATTTTACGTGATTTCGACAAAATTCGAAATCGACTGATACTTTTACTAAAATGCTTCGAATACGAAGGTTCCCTCTACCGATTTTTTGTTGAATCGCTAGAATCGCATCTACCAAAAATGAATTATCGCAGACATGTTCTTACTTGACAAACTGTATGTAGCATCAAACCTCGAATGAGCTCGCTCTCTCGTCAAATGGTAAGTATGTTCCTTACTTCTCATTCACTTTCGTAAGATCGTCATCATCGTTCGGTGAGATAATTTTTAGAAAGAAATTGATAAACAAAAATATTATTAAGTTACGTTTTAAATGAAATACAAAGGCAGCTTTACAATTATATTTAATTACTCTCAATGCAAATACAATACCGTCAATTAGAGGAAGCAAATATTGTCATTTTATTTTAAATATACGGGAGGTTTTGGAACAGCATGACATAAGTTAATTAAAACATGATTCAGAATTACCTTTACAAGACGTAGTTTACCACTGATAAGGGAGTTTTAGCATGATATTATTTTCGGAAATGATAAATGTTACTAAAAAACCATATACGTATACATGGATATCCATGTCTGGTGTTTCAGCTTTATAATGTCGAAAAAGAAATAGCCCAATCCTCAGAGGCAAATTTTGACAAAACGCTCTCATTAAATGTTAACAGACTGCACTTTGGCATTCTGGATGATTAAATGAAATAAAAATACTTTATACTTAAAGCTTAGACTTTTATCTTTCATTTGCCACCTTTAAATATTTATATTTATTTTAAGTTTAAGTTGTATTATTAATAATAAGCAAAAAATACATTTATCATGAACACTAGTTTAAAAGCAAAATTACAAAAAAAAAGATAAACTTTTTTTATGTTTTCAATGATTTTCTAATGTCAAATATACTTTTAACTGCAACTAAAAAAATTGTTTGACTTTTTTGACCATTTCATATTGCTTTGAACATAAAATTGCCGGTGGCGCACTACAGCAGGCAACTTTTCATATTTTTAAACTCAATTTTTAAATAAGACAGACAATGTGGGTATAATAAATAAAATAAATTATAATATATGCACAAGGAGTTTTTCTTTATTACTATACTTTATTTTTTAGATTTGTAATTTACTGTATGCCGTTAAAATCATACAAAAAAAAAATCGTTTTAAGTTTTACAAATTATGAAGCAACAAAAATAAAAACTATTACTATCATCGGAAAGCTGAAAGTCTCCTCTTCAAAAAACTATTTTTTTTTACTGAAAACAATTAATTCTCACGCTAATGAAAAAAAATCCAGAAAAAAAAAATCTATATACTATTTTCTTACAAAATTTTCCTCTCTTTCACGTGGTGCTATTACTTTTTTCGATATTTTTTTTAGTTTCCGAGATATTACCAAAAAACCGAATTTTTGGGGCTTAGCGTACATCAAACCTTAGCAAACTTTTTTTCATCGTATTCTACGTCCGAAATATTACCTGTGAGCCAAAATGCAGCCTGTTAACATTTAAGGAGAGGCAAAGGCAACTGAGCTAAAAGCGAAGTTTTTGAAAATAAAAGAAAATAATGGGATTACTACATCTTTTATCGATATGGATTAGTATAGTAGATATGTCAGCTATTTTATTACATTTGATGCCTTAAATGCCTAGTTATAGTGGTACGAATTAGAGTGTGTTGTTAACTGAAGACCGAAAAATTCCAAAATTGCATGATTTCAAAAAAAAAAAACAGAATCGTCTGTGAGTTTGATTGAACCCGAATTGAAAACTGCAAAATCAACTGTACACAACAGTGTACAGTTGATTTTGCAGTCCTTACAAACCTTTTGTGAGGTTTCAAACTGCCTTGAAAGGATCATTACTGGTAATGAAACGTTATTTGGCCATTATTTTTTCGCAACTACGTTTGTGCCGTATGACAGTTAACATATGAAAACACGGTGATTACAAAATATTATTATTTATAAATATTATATTTATAAATTAAGATAGTGTCTCATTAAAAAGGTGGTCTTGAAACAAGCCAGCAAAATGAATTTGTAGGTGATGTTGCCATGACACTGGTGGTCAAAAAAGAATAGCCCTTGATAAACGCAACTAGATGGTTATTTAATAAACTCCCGCTCGCTTCTGAGAAAATAGAAGTAGTACTTTTAACTACTACAAAAAAAAGAATTTGTATTTGTTGTAATGTCTATTTTTCACAAACCCTCACATACAGATACTACAGTAAACATAAACTCAGCTCACCTCCTACAACACAAATTGGCAGCTTACCAGAGTATGTTGCATAGACTTGTAAGTGTCTCCTTATCTGTAGATGATTTTAATAAAAAATTAACAAATTGCTGTTAACAACGGATATTCTCCTGACTCCATAGACTCAATTCTAAACAAAATTAAAAAATAAAGCTCTTTCTTTAGTATACCCCAAGAAAGAGAACACAGGGAAAAAATATAATGCTTTAACCTATTTTGGTAACACGTCAGAGAAAATTAAAAACCACTTAAACAAATATAATATCAACATAGCTTTTAGAACAAACAACTCGTTAGGAAAATTCATTAAAAACGCAAGGGAAAACAAAATAGATCAAAAAAATCTTGAGTGTATCAGTTGAATTGTGGTTCTTGTCATAAAACTTACATAGGTCAGACAGGTCGCTCATTCGAAACTCGGATTTTAGAACATAATTAAAAAAACAAAACTGACTCAGCGTACAGTAATCATTTAACAGAATCAAATTATCTTTTTGACGATAAATTTAAAATTCTACACATACAAAACAAAGGCGTAAAATTAAACCTATTAGAAAATTTAGAAATAAATAGAATTAAAAATTCAGACATCATATTAAACGAACAAAAAGATACCTGTCTGGCCCATGGTAACTCACCTTTACTCAATTTATACAATTAATATTCAGAATGGATTCATTAGCACATTAATTTTATTACCTATCTACCTTAGGGTATTTGTATAAATGTAACAACACTAATATTCAATATCATTTTGTGTCAGACGAAGCTATAGTATAGCGAAACGCGTCATACAGTTTCAGTGAAACTAAATAAAGTGGAAATTTGACAAAATCAGTCTTTCATTACATTCGTTATGAATTTCCATTAAGTAACAGCCACCACAACAATTCAAAGAGTATAAAAGGCCTCAAAATACCTAGACATATTTTTAAATACCAAACTTACATTTGACAGATCGTTTTTAAACCAAAACTTTAAGCCAAATATGAGTGATTCTAACGTCCCTAAAAAAGATTATTGGCAAGTGTGATGCACTGACAAGTGTTGTACGAAACTGCTATTTGGCATTCAGCAACAAGATTTCACTTAAGCTCAATACAATTGAGAAACTCTTGTGCATCCGGGTATTTAGTGACAAGAGTACCACTAAAACTGATGGTGAAAGAAAGAAAGTAATGTACAACAGGGCACCAAGAAAAATGATAACTCTTTTCTTTTCACCGAATGGCAAGACTTGGTTGGAAACGCTACCCAGGAAAATGAGTTACTATCTCTGCCAGGATATGGCTATTTCCGGAAGAGCTTGTTTGAGGGATGTAGGTTTGAAACCGTATACTGTAGGTACAGCCGAAAAATGGATGACGCTGACATACACTTTTAGTTTGTTCGAGATGGGAGGGTGGTTTGAACAACAGAACACGTTTTGACCCCGTTTTTATGACGGAGAGCCTACTGCTCAATAAAAAAACTGTTATTTGATTAGTAAGATTAACACAAAAGAATACGAAAAGAAATAGACCCGTTAGGGAATGCAGATAAATAATAGTGGTCAACATTATCAAAAAGAGAACATAGTATTTAATGTAGCTAATAATATATAATACGAGGGCAGCCTTTTTAGTTTTTACAAATGGCCAATAGATGGCGCTATTAAGATGTGACATTACCATTGTTGTAAAATATAACATTTGTTGTTGTTAAAACAGTGGCAGCTCAGAAATTGGCCGAGCAGTTTGTTTACAGTGAGCGTTTTGTTAACAAATGGAAATTTCACGTGAAGGCTTGCTTTGGATGATTTTTTATGATTTTAGTAAAGGCCTAACTCAACAACAGTGCCTTGAATCGCTTCGTTCAACTTTTAGTAAATGTGACTTAGCGTGAGACAGAGGCATATCGAAGACTGCAGTATATTCGATTTTACATAAACATTTAGCCGTGAAGAAGATATGTTCGCGAAACTTGGATATATTGGTACGAACCGAAAAGTAAGCAACTATCAATTGTTTGGGTATTCCAAGATGAACTAAATCCAACAAAAATGGTTCGTTTGCGAATCACTTCCAAGAAAATGAAGAACAGTTAATGCTGAATGGTATACAACCCTTTATAAGTATCGTATGACAACCATATTTTCAGACATTCACTGTAATAATAGAGTAAGTATTCCGTCATAACATCTGGAAAATTATGCTGGAAAATATATTGGGTGGTACTACTGGACACACGTTACTACCTAAATTTCTTCTAATTGTTTACGGAAACCTATTTCTGAGTGTTTTCGGATTATCTGTACTGTGCAAGGGAACTAACACCAGTTTTCTGTAGACTTTTTAACCTATCCTACAGAAAGGGAATATTTCCGTCCTGCTGGAAATGTGCCACGGTTCAGCCGATACCTAAAAAAGGTAAGAAGACCTTGCCAAATAAACTACCGACCAGTTGCACTGCTTTCAATAATATCGAAAGTCATGGAAAAGGTTATCAATGAGCATCTTCTAAAATATCTTGAACGATTCAATATTATTAGCGATCACCAATATGGTTTTCGTAAACATAGATCAACAGGAGATCTTCTGACTTATGTAACACATGTTTGGAACAACGCAATTGAACACTTTGGAGAATCTCGAGCGGTTGCTCTTGACATATCCAAGGCATTCGACCGTGTTTGGCACGATGGACTGTTGGCTAAGTTACGCTCTTATGGTATGTCTGAAAGGTTCTGTTTGTGGCTCTCATGTTTCCTCAGAGAGCGTTCTTTACGAGTGGCGGTCGACGGATTTCTTTCTAACACCCTCACTATCAACGCCGGTGCGCCTCAGGGCTCCATACTGTCTCCTACTCTCTTTCTCATTTACATTAACGATCTGCTGGAAAAGACCGGGAATCCAATCTATAGCTTTGCAGATGACAGTACGCTTGTCTCTTCATTCACCTTGAACGCTCGGACATCGGCTGCTCAGGCGAATATCCGCAGACAGTAGGAGGTCGTTCAACTTAACAAAGACCTGGAAGAAATTCTATCTTGGGGTGACAGTAACCAAGTGGAATTTAACGCTACAAAAACCCAAGCGTCAGTTTTTTCTAAAAAAGTTAACGTTACTGAACCCGACATAGTTATGTCGGGGCACTCCATTCCCCTAGCATCGTCGCTCAATTTGTTGGGCGTTAGTTTGGGAGCAAATATGTCTTAGCATGAACATGTTGCAGGCATAGCAAGGAGAGCTTCTCAAAAGTTGGGAGTATTATTTAGAACCAGAAAGTTTTACACCCCACAGCAACTGTTAATTCTTTACAAAGCCCAAATTCGACCAACTATGGAATACTGCTCCCACGTTTGGGGCTCCGCTCCCAAACATACACTGCATTTGTTGGATTCTGTTCAGAGAAGAGCGGTCCGTCTGATTGGAGACCCGGAATTGACCGCGGCCTTGATTCGCTGGAACATCGAAGAACGGTTGGCGACTTGAGTCTGTTCTACAAGTATTTTCATGGAAAGTGTTCGAAGGATGTAGCCCGCTTAATTCCTCCCAAAGCGGTGCATGTTAGAAATACACGTCGCGCTGGTGCTTCGCATCCGTATGAGATTCAGCTTGTTACTCCGCGTACAACGCTTTTCAAGCAATCTTTTATATGGAGAACGTCATCCCTTTGGAATAATTTGCCCAGCGCTGTGTTTCCCACCGAGTACAATTTACAGCGATTCAAGAACAACGTGAATCGCTTTTTCCGCACTCGTGCCGCTCCTGGAGCGCTTTAGGGACTTCCCTGCAGCACGTGTGCTAGATCCATAAAAAAAAAAAAAAAAAAAAAATATCGTTCATTAAAACTGGCAATCGAAAACTCCTTATTATTTAAGGAAGTTGGGAAAACGAATAAGACGCCAAACTTACAAACTGAGAGCAGAAGGTAACATTGAACTTTCGACAGAATTAATTGGAAGTGGATTATTCCAATTAGTGCTCAGGGAGCACCGCGTCTGCCTTTATAAATATTCTGTGCTTTGTTTAAATTTCAAAGATGAAGATGCATACTAAACTTTTCTTAATACTTACTGCAGAATTAAATAAGTTTTTGCTTGTCGTTGAATAATTTTAATTTTCTACGTGGACGTCCTAATTTGCTTTTAAGATTTTTGAATAATTTGATTCAATCCAAATGTTTTAAAAACAGGCGGTTTTATTATTAAAGTTTAGTTCAAAATACAGTCTGAGGAGGTTTGTTTCTGCAGTTGTCTCTTCTTCATTAGCTTTCCTTAATTGGTTAGTTTAATCTTCAATGTGTATCTTTTAGTAATCTAAATGATGTATAAAAGAGTTTTTAATCTGATATATGCTCTTTTGTGACTTAGGCTGAATTAACTGGGTCAGTATTGTTTCCGACGATATAGGCTCCCACAAAGTTAGATTTTACTGGGCGACCATCTTTACTATATAGATCACCCAACATTCCTGTTTTCCGTATTTTTATACAGTAAATGGCTCATGAACAGAGAATGAGTGTAGACTGAGCATTGTTATTTGTTTTGATTTATAGTGACATTGATATAGTGTTATATATGGTAGTGCTCATAGTGCAGTCAAGGATGCCCGACATTGTCTTCAGACATCGTATCATAAGACGTATTTTAATGAAGCCAGACACCAAAAATTTTTCTGGAGTTGATGGAATACCATCATCATCCATCACCCGTCCTCATCCACTGCTGAATATAGGTCGCCTCTAAGAACTTCCATTGATCTCTGTCCTAAGCGGTGTTAACCCAATTTCCTGCCACTATTTTGACGTCATCGCCCCATCCTGTTCTTCTGAACCTTGGTTGATCAATTTTTATGTATTTGTGGTTTCAAAGCTTCATTTGTTGACTCTCTTTGTTGACTTGTGTATAATCTTTTATAGAAATCTTCTGCATTTTCTGTAAGACTTTCCGTATTTGTCGTTTCATTTCCTTCACCATTTTTATGTCTGTGTATTTCTCGTCTTTCATCTGTTAGTTTCCTTCTAAACACTTTCATGCTTTTATTTTCTTCAGTTGTTCGTTCTACATTCCCTGTGTTGATCCTCTTGCGTCCTTCTGTATCTCTTTTGAGATTCTCTTATTTAAGTTTCTAAATCTCTCTGAATCTCCATTTATTTCTCCTCTCTTAGGTGCCCTCTCCATTATAAGTTTTTTAGTATCGTCATTCAGTTTTTCATCTTTTGGATTTTTAGAGTGGCGTTGTTGTGATGATATCAGTGTTTCTGTAATTTGTCATTCCATGTCTCGATGTCGTTTGTAAGGTTATGACTCAATCCCAGGTGGTTCGTTCCAAATTACTTTTTTCTTCTTGTACATCATTTTTGTTCTTTTCGTTCTTTCGTTTTTCAGGTCTATTCGAATTGTAGCTCTCACTGCTCGGTGATCACTTCCCACGCAAAGTGTGTTCATTACGGTGATATCAGAGATGTTCCTTTTCTGTCTTGTTGTAAAGAAGTCATTTTTAGTTTTTCCATTAGGACTCACCTACGTCCATCTTTGATAAGTCTTCTTTTTGAAAAAGCTGTTCATGACATATACAGTCCCTGGCCAAATTATTAGACGCACTGCAAGATTTCATGTAAAATATTAATTACCGAGTGATATTGTACCGTTTTATTATTTTAAATTGATTTGTTTTTTATTTTTATATTATCCAATCAATTACCTATTTATTTGACATAAATAAAACAGCATTAATTTAGAAAAGCATAAGTTTATTAAGTTTTTAAAGAAAAAGTGAAATTAATGTTAGTAAAAGTCAATATTTAGTTGAGCCACCTTTAGCCGCTATCAAAGCTTTAATTCTGCGCGGCATGCTATCAATGTAAGATTGTACTGTCTCCTGCATTTGAGGATGATGATTCCACACATGAATAATCTTTTCTAGGAGCTGGGTTTTGTTGGTAATCACATCTTTAGCCACTTCTCTTTTCATCAGCTCCCACACATTTTCAATGGGCTATTACCCGGCCAATCCAACAGAGGGATATTTTTTCTGCCAAAAAAGCTTTAACAGACCGAGCAGTGTGGCAGGGAGCTCCATCTTGCATGAAAGTAAATGGTTTCCCATTTGGAAACCATTCTCGGAGCTGCGGAATCCACCGATTTTGTAACACTTCTTTGTACTGTTCTTGCCTCATTATTCCTTTGACGACGTTACAGACGTCCAGTGCCCTTGCCGCTGATGACTGACCAAATCATCACGGGATTTTTAACCGTCGGGGCGACACAATCAGGATGAAACTTTTCTCCATGACGACGACGCACATACTGAGCTTTATTCTGCAAAATTTCGAATGTGCTTTCGTCACTGAAGCAGACCTGTCAAAAACAGGAAAAATATATAAACTTCCATATTTATTTGCTTTATTTAACTGAAAATGATAATAATGTATCAATTATTGATTAAATTGCTGTATCTTACCGATCTCCAGAAGTCCACATCTTTGTCTTGCCATTGTTTGGCCCACTTCAGGCGCTTTGCTTTCATTGCAGCTGTTAACTTGGGCTTCCTGGCGGGGCGACAGGCCTTAAAATCTAATTCTTTCAATTTTCTTCGAACGGTGCGCTCAGAAGCATTTACGCTAGCATCCTGGAGTTGTGATTTTATTACCTTTGTGGTAGCAAATCTGTTTTCTACACAAATTTTCTTCAAACATCTCTCTGACCGTGGAGTGAAAATTGGTTTTTCTACCGCATCTTTTCTTTCTTTTCGGGCTTAATTCCTTCCCTGACTCAATTTTTTTTTTTATGCGTCGTACACTAGCTTCAGAAACCTCCAATATCACGAAGGTGATATTTCTCGGTTTGTAAATGTTTTCGCAATCACAAAGGCCTTCACTTCAGCTTTTTTTACGTGGTGAAAGATCGCCTTTTCTACCCATAATGAAAATAGTCCAATTACTTTTTTAAAACACTGCATACAAAATAAACTAATAACTGAGTAGTATAAAACTGTTAAACAAACAATCACAGTCCATAAAGCCACAGAAACACGTCCGTACCTGACTCGATTCCGATCGCGACTGATACAGGTTTGTACTTGTTTACGTTCATGTATCACTTTGTCAACACAGTGTTGCCATATGTTAAAAATAAATACAAATATATAGTCTGCAACAATTCTTTTAAATAAAAATCAATAATATTGTAGTTTAAATATACCATTATTGCATAAAAACTCTTAAGAAACATAAAATTACTAAAAAAATACAGTGCGTCTAATAATTTGGCCAGGGACTGTAAACGATGATGGTGTAAAAAATTTAGTATCATTTGTCCTCTCTCATTTCTACCTTCCAATCCGAAGACTGCTGTTTCAGATTCATCGCTCAGGGTTCCAGTTTTGGCATTAGAATCTCCATGAGAAAGGTATTGATTATTTTAGTGTCATTTCGACGTCTTCATAAAAGTGATTGATTTCTCCATCTTCATAATCTATGGTAGGAGCATAAACCTGTATTATTTTCATTTTATAGCGGTTACTTTAAACAACCGCTACAATACCTGCCATAGTACTCAAAAACTAACACCAGTTTTCTGTAGATTTTTCAACCTATCCCTACAGAAAGGAAATATTTCCTTAGTACTAGAAATGTGCTACACTTCAGCAGATATCCAAAAAATGCAATGATCTGCCCAGGACCGCGTTTCCCAAGTTCAATTTACAGCGATTCAAGACCAACGTGAATTTCTTTTTTCGCACACGCTTCGGCCTTCTAGCGCTTTAGGGATTTCCCTGCAGCACGTGTGCTATGCTCATAAAAAAAATTGACGCTTTCATATGTGCATCTACTATTTTAAAATCTGTGGACTTATACTCCTACTTTTTGTGTAGAGTCGCCTATTAATACTCTTAAGCCTCTTCTTCTTCTTCTTCTTCCACGTACTGTAGACGTCAGGCCTGTAGGTTCCAACTCATCAGTTTTCTTGAGATGTTGATGTCCATGATTCGAGCCATCTCTTTGGAGGTCTTCCCAGGGGTCGTCGTGTCCGTGGTTTATCATCTCGTGCGATTGTCGCTAGTTTCTCCTCAGTCATTCTCTCCACGTGATCTCTCCAAGCTCTTCTGCGTTTACGTCCCCATCTGATTATGTCTTCCACTTCGCATTCATGTCTTATGTTAGTGTGTATCCTGAAATGTTTCTAAGTATTTTCATCTCTGTTGTTCGAAGAATGCTTTTTGTTCTTTTATTGTCTGCTCTTGTTTCCATAGCGTATGTTAGTGTGGGTCTGACACATGTTTTGTATATCCTTACTTTTGCCTTTTTACTCATAACTAGCAGGGCCCGCGGCTCCGCTCGCGTGGACTTGATTCACTACTATCGTCACTGCTTATTCCTTATGTTACCCAACGTAATAAAATATCTCCCATTATTTCTCCTTATCTCCCAATATTTCTCCTTATTTCCCATTATCTCTACATAATTTCCATTATCTAGGCTTATCTCTGCTCATCTCCCATTATTTCTCCTTATCTCCCATTATTTCTCCTTATCTCCCATTATCTCACCTTATTTCCCATTATTTAGGCTTATCTCGACTTATCTCCCATTATTTCTCCTTATCTCCCATTATTTCTCCTTATCTCCCATCATTTCTCCTTATCTCCCATTATCTCACCATAACTCCCATTATTTAGACTTATCTCTGCTTATCTCCCATTATCTCTCCTTATCTCCCATTATTTATACTTATCTCCCATTATCTCACCTTATCTCCCATTATCGAGGCTTATCTCGACTTATCTCCCATTATTTCTCCTTATCTCCAATTATTTCTCCGTATCTCCAATTAGCTCACCTTATGTCCCATTATCTAGGCTTATATCGAATTATATAGAACATATGTATAAATTTATAAAAACACATAAATCGGATAAGTGGTTTTCGAGTGATAAGCGCACTAATGGACAGACAGACAGACAGAGAGACGTTGCATTATATATATATATATTGTATTCTTTGCTACATGATATTGTTCCATATTTAATGCTTTAGGGAGTGTATTGCAAGAGAACGCGCTAGCGGCAAACTTTTCTCCGACTTAATTCACTATTATCGTCACTGCTTATTCCTTATGTCACCTAATGAAATGTAGCCTATAACCTGGCCAGAGAACATACGTATGGTTAAAAAAAAACACGTAAATTGGATAAGTAGTTCTGCAGTGATAAGCACACTAACGGACGGACAGACAGACAGACAGCCGGACAGAGAGACATTGCATTTTATATATATTATAGATATTCTCTGCTACATAATATTGTTCCATATTTAGTGGTTTGGACTGTGTATTGCAAGAAAACGCGCTAGCGGCAAAACTTTGTCCGACTTCATTTACTATTATTGTCACTGCTCATTCCTTATGCTACCTATCGTTTAAAAAAAAAAAGTACGAAAATCGGATAAGTGATTCTCCAGTGATAAGCGCACTAACGGACAGACAGACAGACAGACAGACAGACAGAATACGTTGCATTTTATATATATTATAGATGTAATAAAATATATACCTATAACCTGGTCAGAGAACATATGTATGAATTTAAAAAATCACGTAAATCGGATAAGTGGTTCTCGAGGGATAAGCGCATTAACGGACAGACAGACCGACAAACATTGCATTTTATATATATTTATAGATATAGATTATTTTTATTATTATATAACCTGGCCAAAGAATATATGCATGAATTTAAAAAAGGACAGAGAGACATTGCATTTTATATATATTATAGATTATACATATACAGATACATAATATTGTTCCATATTTAATGGTTTAGGCTGTATATTGCAAAGGCACGCGCTAACGGCAAACTTATTTGCGACATCATTCACTATTTTACGTCACTGCTCATTCTTTATGCTACCTATCGTAATAAAATATAGCCTATAACCTGGCCAGAGAACATATGTATGTTTTAAAAAAAAAAAGTACGTAAATCGGATAAGTGGTTTTTCACTGATAGGCGCACTAACGGACAGACAGACAGACAGACAGACAGAGAGACGTTGCATTTTATATATATTATAGATGTAATAAAATATATATCTAAAACCTGGTCAGAGAACATATGTACGAATTTAAACAATCACGTAAATCGGATAAGTGGTTCTCGAGGGATAAACGCACTAACGGACAGACAGACAGAGAGAGGTTGCAGTTTGTTTATATTATAGGTATAGATTATTATTATTATTATATAACCTGGCCAAAGAATATATGTATGAATTTAAAAAAGACGTAAATCGGATAAGTGGTTCTCGCGTGATAAACGCACCAGTGGACAGACAGACAGACAGAGAGACATTGCATTTTATATATATTATAGATTCTAGATATTCTCTACTACATAATATTGTTCCATATTTAATGGTTTAGACTGTGTATTGCAAGGGAACGCGCTAGCGATAAACTTTTTTCCGACTTCATTCACTATTATCGTCACTGCTCATTCCTTATGCTACCTATCGTAATAAAATATAGCCTATAACCTGGCCAGAGAACATATGTATGTTTTAAAAAAAAGTACGTAAATCGGATAAGTGGTTCTCCAGTGATAAGGTCACTATCGGACAGACAGACAGACAGACAGACAGACAGACAGACAGAGAGACGTTGCATTTTATATATATTATAGAAGACATTGTTCCAGATGATGTCCCGAAGTGCGCCTGATATTCGGCTGGCTTTGTTTGCTTGGTCCTTCACTTCATTTGTTCTATTTTGGCATGAGGTGATTTGTATGCCTAGGTAGTTAAAAGCCAATGCCATTAAGTATATTTACGTTTGTTTAAAATTTTTGCATCACTACATACTTTTGTTTTTTGGTTTTACTACAATGTTCATATTTAGGTTTCATAAGTCTGGAATGATTTCTTCTATTTTTCCTTGAATATCCTGTATGTTTCCAGTGCTAAGGTCCGTAGTCCTTCGTTGCCTGGTGGCGTTTATCATATAATCCACAGCAATTCCAAGACTTATATTAGACATTTTCTGCTACTAAAATTTTTTAAAGTGCGTGTGGAACCTGACGCTTTAACCCCCCAATCTAGAGGACCAGGTAATTTTTTACAGAGTTTATTTTCTCTTAAATTGCTTGCCTTCCTAAATTCTAGTGACATAGATGTCTTCAACAAAAGTATAAATCAATGCTAAACCTTAATTCGCTTTACAAATCATTTCCAATTCTATTATTTCTCAAAAATCGTATCTAAATTTACCTAGGCGCCTAGCCATGTACTGCATACTCCAAGGTGTAACACTGACAAATTATCTTGGCAGAGTTTCGTATGACGCAGAGTTAGCACTAACTTTCCAGCAAATGACTGAGGTAAACTTACGATGCCTCGTCATTTATTGCGAACACCTTTTTAACTAACCTGTGACCAAATTATTCATAGTTAATTGCGCAATTTCCGAAATTTCCGGGAATTTGTCCGCTGAAATTATTTGTCATCTTATTGCAGAGTGTGTGGTATGCTCGAGGGATATATTGTTATCCTTAGTTACACACCTAAACTATTTTGTGTCTGTTGAATTTAGTTTTATACAAAATAAATTAGAAACACTCTTTAAATCTCTACTTTACATCATGTTTTCTATGTTGGTGCATTATTTCTACCTGGGTATACGAATATTACTCAGTATGTATATATCAACACTATACCAAACACTTTATTTTTGCACTCGACGAACGTTTCGCTCACCATGTTAGCTTCATCAGGACTGATTAAAGCTAAACTACAAATCTACCCTATTTATAGTTAGCTTAACACCTTGTTAAGGAAGCATGTCGCAATCAAATATCAAAACCCTTATTAACAATACAAATTCTAATTCACCAAAAAAAACATAAAAGTAGTTAAAGGATTGACACAGAAAGATGTATTCTATATATACATTGGTTAGTGTGTTATTATTAATTTTAAAATTTTTATTACTGTTTGACATAATTTGTGTTTTATCTAGGATCATTTCAAGGCCATGAGCTCCAGCTCCCCGGGATGTGGGCTTATCAAGACTATGTCGTCGGCGAACCGCAGATTCAGAACTCTTCCATCCACATTTATTCCCTTCCGTTCCCAATTTAATTGTTTGAACAGATTTTCCAAGGCGAGTATGAACAGTTTTGGTGACGCCGTATCGTCGTGCCTAACGCCTCTTGTTAATGGAATTTTGCCAGTTATAGTGTCTTCGTCTATTCTTATGTGCATGACTTCTGTACAAAGCTCAAATTCGACCAATTAAGAAATACTGCTCTCATGTTTGGGGCTCTGCTACCAAACATACACTGCATTTGTCGGATCCTATTCAACAAAAAGGATCTATTACAAATTGTGACAACTGTCGCACAATAACTTTAATTTCTCATGTCAGTAAAGTCCTTCTGTAAATTATTAACGATCGTTTAAAAATGTATATTCAACCACAAATCCCACCAGAGCAAGCTGGCTTTTCAAGAGGTCGGGGAACCAGAGATCAACTATTAAACATTCGCCAGATAATTGAAAAAGTGTGTGAATTTAACAACTCTCTCTATTGATGCTTTTTAGACTATCGAAAAGCGTTTGATAAGATGAAACGGGCAGAGCCTTACAAGTCTAATTAAGAATCTGTACACCAATACTAAGTGCCATGTTATTGTTAATAATACAAAAATTTCAACCTCAAAGTGGTGTAAGACAAGGTTGCATCCTATCACCCAAACTTTTCAATATATATGGCGAATATATCATGAGAAGGGCCTTGGATGATTGGCAAGGAGGGATATCAATTAACGGTAACATGATTAGTAATTTAAGATTTGCAGCATTTGAGCTCAAGAAAATCTGGCAAGACAACCATATATCCAAACGAGTGAAAATCAGTCTGGTATATTGTCTTGTCTTTCCTATTCTCACATAGGGCTATGAGTCCTGGACATTGAGAAAGTCGGAAATAAGAAAAAATAGATGTCACAGGGATGTACTGCTGGCGAAGAATGCTTAGGATCTTGTGGACGGCACGACGGATCAACAACTCAATTATATCAGAGCTCAATGTCTAGCAACGGTTTATCCAAACAAAAATCATTAAACTTTTCGGCCATATCATGAGAAAAGATCAGGAATGTTTAGAAAAACTCATCGTTCAAAGAAAAGTTCCAGGTAGAAGACCTCGAGGATGTTCTCTGTCCCGTTGGGGGACCGTTGCGAACAAACCACTTCACACACTGGTCTACGAAGCGCAGGATATAAAAATGTGGCAGAGAACAACCCACAATGCAACAAAATGACCACTACATTCCCTGGAGGGAATTGAGACTGAAGAGAGAGATTCAGAAGAGAGCTGTTCGCCTGACTGAAGACCAAGAACTGACCAGCAGCCTTGATTCCTTGAAACATCAAAGAACGGTTGACGACTTGAGTCTATTCTACAAGTTTTTTCACGGTAAGTGTTCGATGGATGTATCCCGCTTAATGCCTCCCAAAGCGGTGCATGCTAGGAATACACGCGGTGCTAACACTTTACATCCTTATGAAGTTCAGCTTGTCACCCCTCATACAACCCTTTTTAAGTCTTTTATATGGAAAACCTCAACCCTGTGTTTACCACCTAGTATAATTCACAGTGATTCAAGACCAATGTGAATCGCTTTTTCCGCACACAATGCCCACAACAAAAACGAACGCGATGACGAATACGTAAAAAAGGTCGGCGACATTAATACTAATATTTGAAATTGATATTTAAGCAATCTAGAGAGACAAACTGTTCACGACAGAGAGACTTAAAGCAGAGGGTGGGTAGATGACTTCTTGTAAGTATTATATTATATATTTCTAGTTTAAAAGGCGGAATTTTGCAAGGATATTGTCAAAAATTTTTGTTTTATTTAAGATATTAAAATTATTTTCTAATAACCAAAGTTATAAAAAAATATATATTTCAAAAATATATAAAAATAATTGGATTGAAAATTTTCATGTATTACATCCTTCTTTTTGCTAGATAAAAGTTTTATAGCCTAACCTCCATAAGGTTTTAATTCCTAAACATTTTCATTAACTTCGAGATTAATAGAAATTTTTTATTTAAAGCTATACATATAACATATATCGATTAATAATATGCGATATTCACCCTTTCTGAATAAATTGGTTTTAGGTTTAAAAGGGTACAAAGCGTTAACAGTTTGATTGGCGTAGTTACATTGTCAGACATATCCCGAGAACAGGAGTGGCTTAGGATCGTTTAGAATTAAAAGAGCCGTAAATGTAGATTTAATAAGACTCGACCGGCTGAATTAGAGACATCTAATACTTGATACTAACTATTTTGAAGGCATAATATGCTATATACACCCTGGTTTTGCAATTGGATTGTCTTTGGGATGTCTTATAATAGATCTTATTCTTCATTGTAGTGTGTGTACATTTGTATAAAGCCGGTATGTTTGTCCACGTTTTCTTGTGTGATGCAATTTCGAGTAGTGGTGCAAAATTCCGTATTCAGATATCTATTTGATATTATGTATCCCTAGGAAAGGCCATTGCTTGTTTTATCTATTTCTATATTGTATATATATATATATATATATATATATATATATATATATATATATATATATATATATATATATATATATATAAGAGGAAGGACAGTAACAGGGCACTGGCAACAAACAATCCTAAGTTTAACTACTGGGAAACGCCCTTATAAGGAGAAGAGATGGGCAATCAAATGTAAAACTGTTAGAAAACATTTTGTTGGACAATTACTATCCTAAAGCTCTAATTAAAAAGAATTTTCAAAGACCCCCCCTTCAAATTAATCCAACTGTCACCACAAATGTCGATATTAAAGTAGGAAAGTTACATTGAAGGCCTTTCCCAGTCCTTGTCTTCTCTTTTTAAAAATACAAACATTAAAATTGCTAATTACAACATAAAAAGAATGAATTGTTTTTACACCAATTTAAAAGATAAAACCGACACTTTACAAAGATCTAATATAATCTATGGCATTCCCTGTCAATGTGGTTTGGTCTACGTTGGACAAACTTCACAAAAGCTCTCTAAGAGATTAGCGTTACACAAAAGTGATAGTAAACACAAACCTAACGCAACTAGCTTGAGCTTACACGTAAATAATACAGATCACAGAGTACAATATAACAACAGCTTCATTCTGGACGTTGAGACTCGTACTTCAGAAGAAGTTTCTTGGAAATGTGTGAAACCTGTAAAAATAATCTCAATCACAAAAAAGATATAGAAGGATTGAGCTCCATGTATACTTATTTACTAACACAAAACTATACCAAACCAATAAAAAAAGAACGATTTTTATGAAAAAATTAGTTTCTAGTAAAGTTGACGTTTCTTTTCTCTTTCTGTCATTTTTGCTATTTATTACCAGTTACTTTTCTATGTCTTCTTGTTAAAATTAAATAATTAAAAAATTAAATATGACAAATAATAAATAACGTCCAGTATTAATTTTCTCTTTCAAATTTTTAAATTTTTAAATTAGCCTATGAATCTCTTGATTATAAAATTAAAGAATTAATATAATTAATAATAAATAACTCGTCGAAGAGTAACATTCATCAAATTTAAGTCCCCCTTTTTATAAAATTAAAACTAAAAAACAGATATCATTAATAATAAATAATTTATCTAAAATTAGCATCCACCTAAAAAAATTTTACCACATCCCTAACTTTAATGCTTTTTATGGTTTTTTGTCGACCTGATGACGACAGAGACTACCAACAATATCCGGTTCGGACTCAAATATCACTAAATAGTTACTAAACTCGACGTCAAAAAATTTTAAAATGGAGTACAATTTCAACATCATGGTGTTTCTTGCAGTTATGTTTCGGTCTTCAAAAAGTGTTTTTAACTAATGTTTATTGACAAAGTTTTATTTTCAATATTTGTGTAAATCTCTAAGTGTCTTTTAATCATGTTTGTGTAATCAGTCATACTACCTGGCCAACAAAAATGCAAATTTCATTGTCTTCACCAGAGATGAACTAACTGCTAAAATTTTTGTAAGTAATTTCACATACAGTCGTACAATTCATTTAATCACATTTTAAAAAACGAACGTTTTGGTTTATTTTCTGTACCTGGTTTGCATTTTTAGAATCCAGAAGAAGCTACCATTAGGCAGCGAAAGCTCGATAATAAAAATAAAAAGCAGATACTAGAGCCTTTAGATCTTTGATTGCTCATCTCTTCTCCTTATAAGGGCGTTTCCCAGTAGTTAAAGTTAGGAATATATATATATATATATATATATATATATATATATATATATATATATATATATATATATATATATATATATGTGTATATATATATATATATATATATATATATATATATATATATATAATGTATGGAATAGGGATTTATATCAGGTTTGCTGTCTGTAGATAATTAACACTCAATTGTTGTAAATTCAATATTTCGTCATTATATTATAACTTTATCAGGAAAAAAAACTAAAATAAAATAAAATACGAAACAATTAGTCAAACAAGGAGGAACTTAACAACTAAGAGTATGTTGTATATGCAAAGTAACAAAAGTCAATAACAATACTTAACTAACTAGATACATTAAAGTAAATAAAAAAATGCAACAGGGACACTACACGGCTCACATTTATAAACTAACTAAACGGTTGTGCTGGTACAAATTAAACATCAATAGTATGCATCATCATGTGCGAAACGGGGAGAAAGAAAAGAATTATAAGAATCGTTTGTTCCTTGAAATGTGCCATATAAATAGGCAAAAAAAACTGTGTAAATTCTAAATCGGACACGAATAAATTGAGCATCATCTATTGTAACGTTTAAAAATTTGACTAAAAGAAATTTTACCACTACTGACAGGTTGTGAACCATTGTACATAATGATGCATACTATTGATGTTTAATTTGTACCAGCACAACCGTTTAGTTATTTTATAAATGTCAGCCGTGTAGTGTCCCTGTTGCATTGTTTTTTTTTACTTGAATGTACCTAGTTAGTTAAGTATTGTTGATGATTTTTGTTATTTGCATATACAAGATAGTCTTAGTTGTTAAATTTCCTCCCAGGTGGCGATTGTAGTTCCCCATTTGTTTGACCCATTGTTTCGTATTTTATTTTCTTTTAGGTTTTTTCCTAATGAAGTCATAATATAATGACGAAATATTGAATTTACAACGATTAAGTGTTAATTATCTACAGACCGCAAACCTAATATAAATCCCTATTCTATATTAAAGTACGGTCGAGAAATTCACAACAAAAAGTATAAAATATATATATATATATATATATATATATATATATATATATATATATATATATATATATATATAGATTATAGATTGATTGAATATAAACTTTGTAGAGACCCAATTCATGACAAACTTAGTACTCAGTTGTCTCGTCTCAGTCAACGATCAAGAACTCACAAGTCACTGCTTATAAATATTTGAGACACGAAATCAAGTTAGGCAGAGACAATCAAACCCATGAATTACATCGAAGAATAAGCCTCTCATGGGCAGCATTTGGGAAGCTACGTCATGCATTCAAATCAGACATCCCGGTGTATCTTAAAGGAAAATACTTTGATCAGTGTGTGTGCTACCCGTTCTTACATATGGTGCCGAGACACTAAGGCTAAGTAAAAAATCGACTAATCAAATAAGGGTATTACAAAGAGCCATGGAATATTCCATCCTGAGCATATTTCTCAGAGTTAAAATCTCCAATGCTGTGATAAGAAGTGGAACAAAAGTAACCGATGCAGTGGAGGCGAGGAGGTGAGGCTAAAGTGGAACTGAGCAGGCCATGTAGCGAGGTCTTGGGACAATATAGTAGATGGTCGAAAAGAGTGCTGGATGGGAAACTCCGACAAGAAGCCTATAGAAACAGGGGGAGACCCGGAGACCACTCCCACAAGATGGTCTTATGATTGGAAACGAGCTGCCGGAAACTAGATTCAAGCAGCTCACGACCGAAGCAGCTAGATTAGAATGAAGGAGACCTATGTCCAGCCTATATATATATATATATATATATATATATATATATATATATATATATATATATATATATATATACGTATATATACATAAAATCTTCCAGAAATGACAGAAGATAAAATAAGTTATACTTTAAAATCAATGAAAAATAACAAAGTACCGGAAAATAATGAAGTCATAACAGAGATGCTTAAATATGGAAGAGGTGTACTGCTGGCAAAGCTATGCAAGTTATTCAATTAATGCATATATCAAGGCAGAATCCCCAGTAACTGAAATAACGCCATTTTGATACTCTTATATAAGAAAGGGGACAAAACCAACTTAGAAAACTACCAGCCGATCTTCCTTCAATCACAGGTGTATCAATTATTTATAAAGATTTTCACCATTAGACTTACCAATAAAATTGCTAAGTACCAGCCAGAGAAACAAGCCGGCATTAGAAAAACAATTCGGTACAAGCGATCATCTTTTAACAATGAGGATTCTAACAGAAAAAGCAATTGAATATAATTTGGAACTCTGCATGGCATTTGTTGATTTGCAAAAAGCATTTAACACCGTAGAGCAATGGGCAATTATAAAATTTTTCTAGAGAGCAAGAACCGCTCCTCACCTATTTTAAATTACATACACCAAAACACCACTTTAATACAAGTTAGTAAACTCACGAAGGACGTTGGAGAAGCTATTACCGAACTGAAATGGGGTTCGCGGGACATGTTGCGAGGTGCCATGATGTCAGATGGAATAAAACCAAACTATAGTGAAATAGTGGAGCGTGGGATATAGCTGCGAGAGACGCAGAACCGACAAAACTGGAGACGCATGAGGGAGGCCTATATCCAGAGATGGACCGATACAGGTATATATATATATACGTATATATATATATATATATATATATATATATATATATATATATATATATATATATATATATATATACTATACATATATATATAATTTCAACTAGACTATAAAACTCTTTAATTAACAGACCACACAGGAAAATTTCTTGATCCGGCCCAGTAACAAACCTATCATTTCACCCAGGTTGTTTTGAACACACGGTCAGATTTATATCGAACTACACGTAGTTACTAAAAACAATCGGACTATTGTTCTAAAGCACTTACTAAAGGTAAACCGACTGTCTAAATTACATTAAACGGGATAATGCTTTTTCCGATCCTCTCTCTATACACAAAACTGTCGACTTGGGTTTAATTGATAGACTTTCGACAATATATACGAGTATATTGGGTTTACGTAGGAAATATATTCTACTAATTTTCCTTGGTTTTTGATTGACTAAAATACGTATGGAAATCTTTTAATAATCAGAAATAATGTTTACTTATAATCAGGTGACAATTGACAACAACTGAAAACATATTTCAACAGCCTACCCACTGTTCTCTTATTCATCAAATCTATCGTGAGACGCGTTTTGCCGTATTACGACTCGTCAGTCAGGCTAGGATTGACAAACAAGAGATCAGAATTTACTGGTACTTATTCCAGAAGTTACAGAACACGATGGTAGGATACAATGAATTGTATTAAGTACGCATACCTATTACTCCATCGAAAGTTGACATAGCAGCTTTTAAGAAGATAGAGGGGTTGACTATGTCAGCTTTCGATGAAGTAATAGGTATGCGTACTTAGTACAATTCCTTGTATCCTACCATCGTGTTCCGTAAAATTGTTTTATTTATTTTTGTATGTTTATATTTTCTGCATTGTTTCTTTAAGTTTTTGATGTTTACTTGTATTTAAGTTTTTGTATAATTATGAGGAACATAATCAGGATCACTTGGGATTACTTATTTCTATTTTTGTAGGCACTTTGACGTGCCATTTGCATAATTTTATATAAATTGTTTATAGAAATGGCAAATAAAAAGTTTAAAGTTTGGACTTTGATAGTTTCAGTTGCCTGTACGATCCGCCGCTGATTAAAACAACAAACGCTTCCTTTTAATCGGATTTTCATGTCGACTAATTAAAATACATCAACGTTGAGGCACTAAGGAAGCCGCGAAATCTTTCTAATTACTAATTATAACTCTGTGTATTTTATAAATTGAGATTCTAATCGGTAATCATGATAATGAATTAATCGAGGTCCTCGCTCGAAGTGAACCGGTTTTAATTACTTTTCGTTTTTCGAAGTTCTTTAAGCGATTATTGTCTTTTCTTAAGCAAAGGTACGTTTTTATCGTTGTCTTGAAAAACTCTTGCAAATTGGGTTGGTTTATTAACGTTTTATCTGATTTTCTTTCTTGTGGAAATTTAAAAAGCCGTTTAAAAGTATGGATTTACGATTTTTTAAAATATTTTGACTTCTCACCTTTAAGCTTTATCTAATATATTTAATAAAATTCTTCAAAAAAACATATTTATGAATTTAATATCTTCTTCTTCTTCTTATAGTGACATCTCCATTACTGAACTTGGGCTGTAATTACGGCAAATTCTTCTTTATCGTGGGCAATTCTTAATAAAGTATGAGGGTCCAGGCCTGTCTGCAATTTTGTCCTCCATCAGCAACTAGAGAGACAAGTATCTTAGAACCCTATAGATACGTCTCAAATAGTAAGTTTTCTGTCTTCTAACAAATGAGAGATACAATTTATTGTATCTTACTGCTATATTTAAATTCATATTTCCTACATAAAATTTCTGCTCTCAGTAAAGATTTGACTTTCGCGAAAGTATTTTCCAAGTCCACTATAGCAAAGAAGAAGAAATTACAGAAGAAGTAGCTTTAAATTTGTTTTCTTTTTCTATCCCATAAAAGAGTCAACATTTAATATTGTTTTCGTTTTATATCATAAAATATCTTAGTGAGAATAGAGACCCAAAATTGCAAAAAAGTATTCTATCGATAGTTTTCCAGGTTTTTGTTAAGCAACAGAATTTTGTCTTGGATATTTGGGTAAACAGCTGGCGGTTCAGTGTTTAAGACAAATAAATGATGAAAAAAATGCCATCAGCCAGCCTATAGATTGAATTTTTAGTCGTATGTAAATAAGAAGATGTGAAATTAGTAGGGAGTCCTGGGATACATCGCAGTTAATAGTATGTAGGTGTCCATCAACTGCTACTTATAATGGTATGTAAATAAGACGGAAAAGTGGAGACATTAGGAAGTCTTGGGGGACATCGTGGTTAATAGTCTATAGACGTCTATCAACTGCTAATTGTAAAGAAACCGGAGATCCAAAAGCACAGCGTGGCTTCAGCACTTTAAACGCGGCCAGATGCCTTGGATATATCTAGTCAACGACCAAATGAAACATTATGAAATGTAGCCAGCATCCTGGCTATATTTCATAATATTTCATTTGATCGCTTTAAAAATGTATAAAATAGATTAGGAGGCCTACTATTGATCTTTGCTTACGAAAGTCGTATTGTTTTGATCTTGTTTGGTAACCTTTGATTTGCTATGCTTACAGTTGAACGTTTTCTGGTAAGATTTTTTGGCCCTTTTAGGTATCGCCTAAATTTAAGGTGCTTTTTAGAAAAAATACAATTTCTTTAGTTAAAAAGTCTTGCTTTAGTTCGCTGGCAGACTTTTTTTAAGTACGATAACAGGTATTTCATCAGCGTTAGAAGCCTTTTTTTATTATCTAGCTTCATTAGCATCATACACTTCAATAAAGAAAAATATAATGCCTAAAATTAGTATTTAAAAATACCAAAAGAAAGTAAATCATACCTTGAGTAATTGTGGATAATGGACAAATCGGTATTCATATTTTAAAGAATTATGAACAAGTAAATAGTCAAAAACAGAAGGTATTAATTAATATTAATAAAAATAATAGAGAGTGATATCAAATCATTTCAGAGGCAGTTGTGTACTTTCCAGGATTCTAGAATAATAATTAGAATTTGCGTAAACTTATCATAATTCAGAACGGTGTATTATGAAACTCGACACAAATCAAGCGAGTGATTCGACATGCTAAGTCCATTTTGTTTATAAATATTCCAAGTTAAGGTCAGATGTTTAAGAAGACAAACTTCAAGCATCCTCCTTAATATTATAATGATGAGTTTGTATATATTCAAATTTGATTTTGTCAGTTAATGTGATTAACTATACTCTCGTAACAAAAAAAACAGTTTAATATAAGAAAAATATATAAAGGGGATTGCAAAAAATATGTAAACTCTGTTTTATAACTACTTTAAGAATACAACATAGTCAATACTTTGTGAAAAAGACCACAGAACCACAACATATGGATTAGCGTTAGAACAATCTTAAAATTTTTATGACATTTCCTTCAAAACAAAAGCATAAATACAATGTCGAATTACTAGCATCTTTGAGTTTTCGTTTAATGTTTTTTGTTTATTTTCTTTTTTATTCTCCTTCTGAATGCAATTCCTTTTGACGTTATAGGTAACTTATGTATTTAAATTTATGTTACTAAAATTGAACCTAAATATTGGGAAAATTGGACACACGAACTTTAATTCGATGACAACACAGCTAATATACCAAATATCCAAAATTTATTCCCTAGTACATACAACGCATGAAAGGCAGTAGACGTAATAGATTCGAATAATGATATTTTGTAAAAGTGATAAAATTAGACATAATTAAATTTTCGATTACCCGACTCTAATATCCCTGGAAAGGTTGTATAACGCTATATATATATATATATATAAAGTAATCCCTCTAACCCCTTCACCATCCCTTTAAGCCCTTAAGTAACTGTAAAGAGTTATGTTTAAAATTTGTTCATTATCCCGATCAAAAACATAAATTGTAATAGTATTAAAGCTATATAAAATTTGTCGACACCCACCTCTTCTATACCTTTCTTCTGAAGTAATAGCGTTCAAAAACTATAGATTCCTTTCCCACTTTAATAAATATATTACATATTTCATTTCATTGGAGAGACAGAGAAATCGAAAGACTGTGTGAAAGACAGTTCCTTTAGCAAAGAAAATAAAAATAGTAAATAAAAGAAAACATTCCTAATTCCATTTGTCATATATTACTATAATTTTTCTAACTCTCTTGAAAAAAGTTACGAACTAGCTGAACTTATTCCAAACGAAGTATAGGTGGAAAATTTAATTTTTCCAGATAGAGAACAGGTGTAAGGAAGCGACATTACAGCATTCAGATTCGGTTAAAATACTTTATAGTCCTGAATTCCCCGTACACATTTACCAAATATACGCCAGATTGAAACCATGTGTGCCCCTGTTCGCCTTTATTCCACTCTCTCTTCATTGTTCAATTTTGGGGTACGTCCAAGAAAGAGGCTTAGAAGGGTATGCGGTGTATTTTATACCTCCTAGAAACTATTAGCACAAGATTTTATGTACGTATATGTACATTTTAATAAAGCATCCAGTGGGCGAGAAACGAGGAGACTAACCTTAATCCAGCAATATGTGAATGAAAAGACTGGACTTTATGAGGTTATTTTAAGTTCTTGACTTAATAGGTCAATTTTTTTGGCATATTTGGTTTAAGCACCCCAAAATACGTATATGGTAGATATAGTAGTCTGTTCATTTAATTTTTCAATGTACCTACAAACGTAAATCTGACCATTTTTGAGGTGTTTTTTTTTAAAGGTTATGTCAGATGCTGACCTGATGAGTGAATTCTAACCTTGGATTCAATTTCGGCACCCCAAAATACGTGTGGTTTACTCGTTTACATTTTAAATTTATTTGTGAAAGTGTTTTTGGTCATTTTCGAAGTGTTTTTTAAGAATATGTCAAAATCCTTGGGTGATGAGCCAATTTTGACCTCGAATTCGTTTTCAGCACACCAAAAAACATATGGTATGGTATTTCATCTTTCAACTACAAAACTTTTTTTTTGTCCTGTGTAATTAAAATGATAATTCACGTATACTTCGCTTCCTGTTTAAATGTTGTTGACTGAAAATAATTTTTTTTATGGGAAATTCTAGTCTTCTTCGACCATGCCCTGAAACCATGACCGGGAGTCAAAGCAGGCACGATAATCCTGGGCTTTTAAGGTTTATATAAATTTCAGTTTGTACGGAAAAAACTTTTTTCTTTTTAATATTCCTCGTACCGATCCTCCTTCAATATTTATTACCTCCGAAATATGAGCAACTGACACCAACTGAAACTGTCAGCAGTACATTCAAATTATTTTTATCATATGTCACTACTTGAAATAATTAAATAGAAAGAGGTAATAAAACACAAAAAATAAATTCGCAAATAAAATTACAATACAATAAAAAATAAAAATACATGTAGACAAAAATGGCAGATTTCTTTTAGTAGTGATTTCTTTTATTTCAATTTCAAAGGATACCTCGTTAATCTGTCGTTTTATAGTTTCCAAGCCAACTGCAGTTTTTGGCGAGCTTGTGACTTTAAAACTTGCTTTTTTATATTGCGTTGGTATAAATGTTATGGAAAAAATGTGAATTTCCTGCCAAGGAAATAATAAAAAAATAATGAATGTGAATTTTAATTTAAATTGTGTTGGCCAGCTAATCGAATAAATATTAAATTGAAGCAAAATAAAAATAAACAATCAATTGAAATTACTTTCTAAGTTTATTTGCAAATTTTAAAATTTATTTTTGAAACTTAAGTAAAAATTGACAAGGATCTGTAACCTCATGCATTTTTAGACACCTAAGGATATTTTTTGTTTTAAAATGCCGAAAATACAATGAAATAAAAATCATTACAACAGTTAGGGCGTGTAAACTAATTTTTTGAATTGTTTGTCCCAGTTGTCAAAAAAAAAACAATTTCAAATTATTCTCAAAGCAAAAGACCAAAAAAATTGAAAGTTTTTAGCTAGACAAAGAAATATTTTAAAAAATGGTGATTTTATTTTTTTTATGTAGATGCTCAAAACTAAAATACAGTTTAAATCACATTCTGAACACTTTTTTGTTCTACGAGTTTTTTCGATATCCTGTCAATTTTTCCGACTTATCATGGTCAGTTTATACAAATGTCCTGCCATACCAACGATCACGTGACTTATGTTGAAATAGATTTTTAGTTTATCGGACATGCAAAACCGAGTACCTGAACCAGATTTTTGTAAAGAAACATTGGCACAGTCAAAAGTGCATGTTTCTGCATGCATATATATATATATATATATATATATATATATATATATATATATATATATATATATATATATATATATATATCTTGGCATTAGCATGTTCACAGCAAAGAAATTTTCTCGCAAACTTGGAATTTTATTTCGTATAACTTGCAGAGATTCAAAACTAAGGTGAAGTGCTACTTCTGTAGACACATCTCTCTTATACAGATTACAGAAATGTTTCCCTATAGTGTGTTTACCGTAGCCACAAAAATGAAGGGCTGTCAGAGTCATCAATTCATTAAACTCTAGCGTAAAATTGTTCAGTTCTGAGTCACTATATGACTATGAATTAGAAAATACAGAGGCGGAAGTGCCGAATTGGGTGTCATTAGCCTATTGGAAATATTTATTAACGAAATCTAGGAAAATTTTGTTTAAGAATATAAAAGTATTCAGTTATCATTATTATTAGCATCATTATCATCAGCTTTGCAGTCCATCGTCGGATATAAGCCTCCCTTAAGTACGTCCATCTTCTTCGGTTTTGGGCCTGGTTTATCCAGTTGTATCCCAATGGTCTTTTGATGTCGTCAGACCATCGGTTTGCAGGCGTCCTCTACTTCCTTTCCCATTCCACGGCCTCCAGTTGATTACTTTATAAGTCCATCGATTATCAGAGAATCTTGTGATATGACCCGCCCAGCTCCTCCTCAACTTGCTTACCCTCTCAGCTACATCAGTTATCTCGGACCTTCATCGAATTTCTTCATTAGTCAGCCTATCCCTCAACGATACTCCCAACATCCTCCTTTCCATAGCTCGTTGAGCTACTTGTAAGCGATTTATAATTTCTTGATTCAAAACCCACGTTTCCGTACCGTATGTCAATACTGGCAACACGCATTGATCAAATGTGTTCGCTTTTAGCGTATATTTGGGACATTGGAAAGCAAGATGTTCCGCAATCTGCCAGACGCCGACCAAGCCAATGATATTCTCCTTGATAAATCCGCTTTCAAATTTTCTTTGGATATTACTATTTTTTATCCAAGACATACGAGGCTGGTTTGGAAAGTCCGTGCAAAGTCCGAGAGATGGCACCACCGGCGCGTATCGAGGTCAAGTTTAGTTAGTAGCATCTCTTGAATAAACGCACACCAAGTTTCAGCCATATTGGTCTATTTCTTTGTGTTTGGCATTCGTGTGAATCAAGGAAGTTGAGTGATTTTCAAAAAATGGACGAAAAAGAATTTCGTGTGGTGATTAAACATTATTTTATGAAAGGCAAAACGCCTCAGGAGACTAAAGAGAAGCTTGATAAACATTATGGTGACTCTGCACCTTTGATTAGAACAGTTTATAAGTGGTTTCAAAATTTTCGGACTGGCCATATGGGCACAAGTGACGCTGAACGTTCTGGACGGCCTGTGGAGGTTACGACTCCAGAAATCATTGATCAAATCCATGATATGGTGATGGATGACAGAAGAGTTAAGGTGCGTGAGATTGCTAGTGCTGTGGGCATCTCGACTGAATGGGTACATAATATTTTGCATAAACATTTGGACATGAGAAAGCTATCCGCAAGATGGGTGCCGCGATTGCTCACGCTTGACCAAAAACGGAATCGTGTGAAGTGTTGCAAGGATGGTTTGCAGCTGTTCCAGAAGAATCCGGAGGACTTTAAGCGTCGTTTCGTCACTGTGGATGAAACATGGATACATTACTATACTGCTGAGACCAAACAACAATCTAAACAATGGGTTACCAAGAGGGAATCTGCACTAAAAAAGGCGAAGACCGTTCCTTCGGCCGGAAAGTTTATGGCGACTGTCTTTTGGGATTCGCAAGGGATAATCCTCATCGACTATCTGGAAAAGGGTAAAACTATTACAGGTGAATATTATTTATCGTTATTGGACCGTTTGAAAACCGAGCTGCAAGAAAAACGCCCGCGATTGGCCCACAAGAAAGTCCTTTTCCATCACGACAACGCACCAGCACACACCTCAGCAGTTGTGGTCGCAAAATTAATAGAAATAGGATTCCAACTCGTTTCACATCCCCCCTATTCTCCAGACTTGGCTCCCTCGGACTACTATTTGTTCCCCAATTTGAAGAAATGGCTGGCGGGACAAAGATTTTATTCAAACGAGGAGGTGATTGCAGACACTAATGGATATTTTGCAGACTTGGACAAATCCTATTATTCGGAAGGGATCAACAAACTAGAACATCGTTGGACGAAGGGTATAAGCCTAAAAGGAGACTATGTCGAAAAAAATAAAAAAGGTTTACCCCAAACACATAAGTAGTTTTTATTTTTGCACGGACTTTTCAAACCAGCCTCGTATGTATGAATACGTTCTTGTGATTCTCGCGTTTTCAATGTTCAGTGCTGCTTCTTTATCACAGTCGACATTTGTCATGAACATGGTTTTGGCGTTGTTTATCTTCAGACCAATCTCTCTGGACTTGTTGTTCAGTTCGTTCAGCATTTCTTCCAATTCTCCTTTGTTGTTAGATACTTACCTACTTAATCCTTAGGCCTTTCTACCCCTTTAGGGGTGTAAGGCCTTGTTGTTAGATTTAAGCCCAATATAATTCGCGAATCACAAATGATTCAGTTGCTCTCTTCCTATATGTATACCTTTACTTGTCCATAGAAGATGTTTGAAAAGATCTTCTAGAGCCAACGTAAAGAATTTTGGCGAGATGGTGTCCCCTTGACGCATCCCTCTTTTAATTTCTATCTTATTGGTGTTTTTTTTTCAACACTAACTGAAATATTGCATTTTTATATATATTTAAAATAATCTGTGAGTATCTGCTGTCAATTCTACGGTTATTTAGACTATTTAATATTGCCCAGATTTCAAGGGAGTCGAACGCTTTCTCGTAATCCACAGAGGCCACCCAAATCTTAAAATTATACTTTTCTATTAAGGTATTTAATACGTGAAGGTGGTCCAGTGTACTAAAGCCTTTTCTAAATCCAGCTTGTTCTCTGGGTTGGTAAACGTCCAATTTCGTTGTGAGTCTCGCAGTTGTTATTGTCATAAATAACTTGTACATTACGGATAGTAGGCTAATTGGTCTATGGTTGGTTAATTTAGACTTATCTTTTTTTTTTGAAGAGCAGGATCACCTCAGCATTATTCCAGTCTCGAGGTATATTATATATTATATATTATACCTAACAAAAATTCCACCAATATGCTTATTCCTAACTAACATTCGCAACACTAGAAAAATCATGAGCGTTATTTTCGAACGTACTCCTTCAGGTACGAAATCGGTAATGGAGAAAAGGCAATTTTACTAATGTATTCATACCTATAGCAATAAAAGCTCCCCTTGGAACAGATGCCGCGAAAAAATTGGGGGCAAATTTTATCGGCAAGGTGCGGTAGATTTATTGTTATGACAATTTTGGATTATATCAAGATGTAAATTACACCCTGCGTCTGGTGTTAAGGAAAAAATATATTGAGCTTGAGAGAATAAATACGTGGGTGTTTGTGTAAAAGAATTTTCAAGATGATCTTGTGATGTAATAGAATATTTTTTTAGGCATTCGTTTGCAAAATTATTACTTTCTGAACAAATGCGTATGAACAGAAATTTATATTTGCTTTTTGCCAGACAATACATCCTGTACATTTCATAATATTTCAATAGGCAGCGACAGGCTTTGAGATATTTCCATAATTCGCATGTCACATTATAGTTTATATTGATTTATTTGACCGTTCAAAAATGTTTGTGCTTCTCCAGAAAGTGACGTGTAATAGGACTCATCTTTTAGAAAGAGAGTCATCCTAGGACTACTAATTATATTCTCAAAATTTCTCCACAGCTTACGACTTGCGCAACCATTCAGAGCTCTAGAAAAATTTCAATAGCAGCCGATTTAGGATTTGAAATATAGATAGAATAAATATGTCAAATTTTTTTTTAACATGAAGAGGAGACACTTCCCTTTATTAGGAGACACTTCTTTTTACTTTTACGTTCTTTGCAAAAAAAAATATTATTTTAGTAAAAAAATTACCATCCAAGTTTCACGTTTTAGGGACCATAGATTATGAAACAATAATTACTCATTTATATCGTTCGATTGGCGCGATAACCCTTCAACAAAATAGGATAACAATTTAAATTAACATATAAATCTTGAAAAAGGGATGGAACCTATAGTTTTTAAATAAGATTACTTCGGGGAACGGAGAATTTTGAAAAGGCGAATGGCCGATCAATTTTGGTAACATGGAACGCAAGCTTATACGGTTTTGATTAGAAGATCGAACACATCCGGTGTCCTAATTTCGAAGAGTAAATATCCCTGAAGATACCTTGTGCAATCGTAGAGGAAACGTATAGCGTGACTCTAATACGAGGCATGTTTTTTAAGTAAGTACCGTTTTGCGATTCCGCCGCCGCAGCGATACGGTCGGCGTTCCGCGCATGCGCGCTGGTAACCTACATCTCATGTCTACGCACTGACGCCATTACAGTCTGATTCTTCATTGTATACGTTGTTTACTGAGTGTTTAAGATGCCTCCGACAATCGTGAGTCCCGCCGATTGTGAAGTACGGGCTGTTATAAACGATTTCTTAGTGCTAAAGGCGTAAAACCGATCGATATTCATCGTGAGATCTGTGAAGTTTACGGACAAAACATTATGAGTGATGGAATGGTAAGGAAATGGGTGAGAGCATTTAAAGATGGCCGCACAAATGTGCATGATGAAGAACGGAGTGGGCGTCCTTCGGTCGTTAATGAAGATTTGTTGCAGAAAGTGGACGAAAAGGTGAGAGAAAACATACGCTTTACAATTTCATCATTGTGCGACTGCTTTCCTCAATATTCTCGTAGTGTTTTGTATCGCATTGTGACCAAGAACTTGAATTACCGGAAATTGGGTTCACGTTGGGTTCCAAAAATGTTGACGGATTTGCACAAAACTCAACGTTTAGGCAGTGCATTGACTTTCCTTGAGCGGTACCACAATGAAGGTGAACATTTTTTAGACCAAATTGTTACTGGTGACGAAACATGGGTGGCCTACGTCACACCAGAATCGAAACAACAATCCATGGAATGGCGACATTCATCATCACCCAAAAAAGTGAAGTTTAAGCAAACAATTTCTGCCCGCAAAATCATGTGCACAGTTTTTTTAGGACAGAAAAGGAGTATTGCTAGTGGAGTTTCTGCCTCGTAATGAGACAATCAATGCAGCGTCTTATTGTGAGACATTGAACAATCTGCATCGTGCAATCCAGAACAAAAGACGTAGCAAGTTGAGTAAGGGTATCGTTTTGCTGCATGACAATGCCCGTCCACATGTGGCTAATCGGACCAAAGATCTCATCAAATCTTTTAAATGGGAAACTCTAGATCATCCTCCATACAGCCCTGATCTGGCGCCCAGCGACTACCATTTGTTCCTGCACTTGAAGAAGCACCTGGGTGGTCAGCGTCTTCAAGACGATAACGAAGTCAAAACATTTGTGATACAGTGGTTAACAAGTCAGGCGGCAGAATTTTATGAGGAGGGTATTCAAAAACTGGTGCCACGTTATGACAAGTGCCTCAATATTCACGGAAATTATGTAGAAAAGTAGATTAAGGTACAGGCTTTCATGTAAAAATAAAATTATAGCGATATCTTTGCACGTCTTTTTTTAATTCCAAAACGGTACTTACTTAAAAAACATGCCTCGTATTACACGGTCTAATCCCAAAAATAACAAGCCAGGTGCAAGTCGGACTTGCGCATTTCTTTCTTCCCATCTATTTCTTTGATTATCTTCTTATTTGTATTTCTTTTACTAGTCCTTTCTTCCGTATCTTTTATCTTTGCCAGGGTTGTCGTCAATCTACCTATCTCTCTCTTTTTTCTCAGTTTTTTGACTTGAAGGTCGTAGTATTCTTTCAGTTTTTCTTCCTCAATATCCCATTTATATTCTTTTCCTTCGATTATGATTTTTTGATATCCTATTTTCAGCCTTTTTCCATTCTTTCTCTATTTCTCTGCTATATGCTTCAGTTTCTTTTGAATTTCCCGTTCATTCTTTGTTAAATCGTTGTTTATGTAAACTCTCTCTCTTAGGTTTCTCAGTTTGTATTTATTTTTCATCACCGCGTCTTTATCTCCCGTGTTTCCAATTTTTATCTTGTATATAGTCGCTCCTATTTTTATCACACCTTCAATCTGTACTTTTGTGTCCATACTCCTATTCATAAAATGTTCTACACCCATTTTCAGATTTGGTTGGCTATTCGCTTCAAATCTCATTCCCGATATTACAATATTATTCCTTACGATGTCTTTTTCCAGTCTACTCATCTTCAAATCCATACTTCTTATGTTTTCTCTAATTATCTTATCTTCCTCTTTCAATACTTCATTTTCCTTTCTTAGTTCCTTCAACTCTTGTTGGTATCTCTTCTGATCTTATTTTATATCCTTTATATCTGACATTAGCTCTCTGATAATTTCTATAAAATTGTCTATCTTATCTACTCTTTCGTTTTTTCTCTTTCTGTGGTGTTTCTATCAGCTTTTTACTCTTCTTGAATAGTCCCATTGGATCTTCTTTTTCTTCGACTCTTCCTCTTTTCGAGTCTCCTGATGTATAGTCATCGCTATCCATTGTCCTTTCTGTTATAAAAATTTTATATATTCCATTTTCAAACTCGGGAGAAAAAGAAAAAAAAACTATTGTTCATACTTCTTATCACCGTTCTCCGGTGGTGCGCTCACATTATACGCAGTAAAACGATCAAGGTCGTCGCTTATCGTTTCGTTAACTTCATACAATTTCACAGAATTATTCTCATAAACCTCTAAATTTTTTACTTATTATCTTAATTCTAACACTACACTATGCTTTATTTCAAGTCCCTCTCGTTTGCAACCGACAAAATAATTACATAAATCGAAAGAGTACCGTAATAATGCTCGTTGAACGAGTTGACTATTGCCAGACGTTCGATTCATTTGTTGTTGTTTTTTTTTCTATATATCGGATAATTTTCGTTCAAGCTATACCCTGTGTAGAATCTTTTTAAAATATTTTGATCAGTACTTTTCGAGCTAAGGGGGAGTAGCGATTTTTGGCAATTTTTTAAAAATAATACAAAGAAAAGTGTGCGCAAGTATTACTTTATATATATTTTTGAACCTGTGTGTCACCAGCATTCATTTGACACCCCACTCGACGACCTGATAATTTTTTTTATTCACTTCCGGTTTCACCTCCCAAAACTAACCTTTCAAGTTAAAATTTAACTTTTAACACTACACGCCTCTGACGGGGGCCACCAATTCCTATATTAGCTCCAAATTTCAATTTGTCAAATAGTTTCGGAGAAAATCGGGCGTGTCAGACAGACGGACAGACTAGAAAAATAATGAGGTGAATTTCTTCTTCAGATTATATTTTCGCAATTAAAAAGATAACTTGCCCAACGTTCCTCGTAACAATAGTTTTAGCGATTTGACGGACAAATGAACAAAATTTTATTAGAGTGGCGACGCATAGGTATCCGGTATCCGTTAAATCCGTATAAAATCCGTTTATGACTTCCACGTAATGCACGGTCCAAAAACAATCAAATCGAATTTCGCACAATAACACAATGAATTTATAGACGTCATTAAATGCCCCGCTCTTGATTTCGACGATAAAACAAACCCACTAAAATTTGCAGATAGTAATCATTGAAGTTGAAATTTATCAATTAATAAATTTTGTTAATTAGCATTATAAGCGAGGGGATAAAACTGAATTTATGTGGCTCGTGTTGTTTATTGAATACGACTACCTACAGTACTATCGTTTAATGATTTTGATATATTGAACTCGTGTTTTACGTCCCTTGCTCACGAAATTATTGTATTTGTGAAAAAATCACCCTCCGAGATTTTTGTATTTCTCCATATTTCAGGGTCCCTAAAAACCGTGCATTATGATCCCGTTGAACGGGTACATAAATATGATTACACAGGCCAACAAAAAAATATTTGTAAATACTTTTTAAAAAACCAATACATCTAAGTGGTATGTATTTTTGGGTGCTGAAACCGTATCTGGTATCAGTTTTTTTGTATCACTCACAGTTCTCTCACAATATGACGTCGATTAAATTTCAAAATAGGAGAAATTTGATACATAAAAAAACTGAGCAAACTGTTGATCTCTTGTTCTATAATGGTAAACAGATGTTCCGGATTCCAATAAATGTTTTTCTTTCAGCCTAGAACCAAGCAATTCTGCTTTTTCCTTAGTCAAACCCAAATCTCTCTCTAAATCATTTAACCCAGCTTGTGTCAACAACTGTGGTTTTAAATTTTCTAGAGAACATTAAAAACTCATCATCATCCGGTCGACTTTCGTTAAATTCGGGACTGTAAAACGTCATCAATAGACTGAGGTGGCTCAGGGACAAGAAGTCCCGGTCCATGTCCTACCGGCCGATTAGCTGAAGTAAAGTTAGGATAGACAATTACTTTCTTCTTTTTGGAGTTATATCCAGAAACATCAACGCTGCAAAAATAACAATCATTTGAATGTCTTTCTTGCTCTCTTTATACCATGGGTACTCCAGATCTAAAAGCTTTCTTTTTCTTCTTATACCATTTCCTAAGATTCTCGACACAAACATAACATACTTTGTGAGGAGCCCAACATTTTTCTTGATTACCGATTTCTACACCACAATATGCAAAGTATACTATTTTTACAAAGTCAGTAATGTTTTTTTGATGTTTTTTAACTACAAACTCACCACATAACACATGGGCTGAAAAGTCCCGGGCCTAACACATAGATGGCGCTAGTTTTATTGCAGTCACCTTTTTTTCAGTTAATACTAACCTTCAAAAGACAGCTGTTAAGATTTCATGATATTCTATTCATTAGTTTGTGAGTTATTGTGCTAAGAGTGACGCTACTTTTGTTATTTTCAAAACAATGGATCAAAAACAATTTCGTGTTTTAATTTTACACTGCTTCTTGATGGGAAAAAATACCGTTCAAGCGAAGCAATGGCTTGAAAAGTGTTATGGGGACTCCGCTCCATCAGAAACAACAATAAAACGTTGGTTTGCTGACTTCAAACGTGGTCGTAGAGACACCGATGATGCAGAACGCAGTGGACGTCCAAATGAGGCGGTAACACCAGAAAACATCAAAAAAATCCATAAAATCGTTTTGAATGATCGAAAAGTGAAGTTGCGTGAGTTAGCTGACATCGTAAAGATATCAAAAGAACGTGTTGGCTTTATATTGCATGAGCATTTGACTATGAGAAAGCTCTGTTCAAAGTGGGTGCCGCGTTTGCTCACTGTTGATCAAAAACAAGAACGTGTTGATGATTCTGAGCAGTGTTTGGCCATGTTTAAACGTAACAAACTGGAATTTTTTTGCGTCGATATGTGACAATGGATGAAATATGGATCCATCACTTCACTCCGGAATCAAAACGATCGTCATCTGAGTGGACAGCAACTGGTGAACCTCGTCCAAAGCGCCCGAAAGCACAACAATCGGCTGGAAAGGTTATGGCCTCGGTATTTTGGGATGTGCGTGGTGTAATATTCATCGACTATCTTGAGAAAGGAAATACCATCAACAGTGAATATTATATAGCGTTATTGGAGCGTTTGAAGGCCGAAATTGCAAAGAAACCACCGCATATGGCAAAGAAAAAAATTTTGTTTCATCAAGACAACGCACCGTGTCACAAGTCAATCAAAACTACATGAATTGAACTTCGAATTGCTCCCACATCAACCGTATTCGCCAGATTTGGCTCCCAGCGACTACTGGCTGTTCGCAGACCTGAAAAAAATGCTCGCCGGTAAGAAATTTCGCACGAATGAAGAGGTTATCGCTGAAACTGAGGCCTATTTTGAGGCAAAAGATAAATCGTTCTACAAAAGTGGTATTGAAATGTTAGAGCGGCGCTGGAATGATTGCGTTGCTCTTGATGGAGATTACGTTGATGAATAAAGCTAATTTTGAACCAAAAAAACCGTGTTTTCTTTGTTAGGCCCGGGACTTTTCAGCCCATGTGTTATATAACAAAAAGTATTGGGAGAGTGTTTACAACCACGATTAGCCATACTTTGAGTGTGAATTAAAGTACATGGGTTAAACACTGCAATGCGAGGTTATATTAACTGGAAGAAAACAAATAGCTGTGGCATTTATCGGAACTGCCAACCTAATAACATTTGATTTTATTGCCGACCTTATAAAATTCTGACTTTGTTGCCAACCTAATAACATTTGAATGATAAAAAATACACTTTTCACATTTTGAATATTAAAATGTGAAAAATTGGTGGATGATTCGACTTTTTTATTATTATTTTCGGACTCAGCACACCAGAAAACATAGGAATCAGGTAAAATTATTAAAAAAGTTTTCCCATCGTTGGCCTGTGTTATTTAGGAACAAGTGTCAAAAACAATAACTAAGGAAACCCAAATATTCAAGTGAAAAACTTTAAAATATGCGCATAAATATGCCAATAATTTTCTCAAAATATGCACATACATGTTGTAAATATGCAGTAAAAAAAATCAAAATAGACTTGAAAAATGTAAATTTATTGTTTCACATTGCATGATACGAGTACTATACAAATGTAGCAATAAAAAAACCCATTTTAAATTTTCAACATACAGGGCGAATGAACTAAATCTAAATATAATATTATACAAAGCAAAAAATAAATATAAATAATAATGTATTTTATTACTTTTACTTAAAGATAAACATATACTAATAATAATAATGTAGGTACAAATAAAAATTTATATACGTAGTAAACGGCATAATAAAACATACATTTTAAATTTAATAGATACAGGGCGATGCAACTAAGTAAGCGGAAGTATGGAAATATTGCAAAAGACAGGGTCGCCGTTAGTTATAAAAACAATAAACTACTAAATGTTTCTCAAAATTCTCCATTAAAAAGTTGTGTCTTCTATCGTATAAAATTTGTAAATTGAGAAACTCCTTTCCACATCGACTGATGTAATAGGGGCGTTTTTAAAATTATTTAATAGTATAGGATCTAAATCAATGGAATCAGTAAAATCCCACTTTAAAACATTAGCTACTTGGCTGACAAATTGAAACCCACTATTTTTTTCCATAACATTCCGAAATTTTTGAAAAATTTTGCTCCCAATTTTACCTGCGACATTTTCAAAAGCGACCTCACATTGTTTTATTAGTTGAACACTTCGGGTTAATGGCAAATTAGATTCCTCCATTTGAGTTATAGCTTTAGAAACAAAGCTATAATTTGTTTTAAGAAAGGAAAGTTGTTGTTTTATCTCCTTGTTTTTGAATAATCGTTTAAGTTGTGTAAGGGATTGGGAAGATTCGTCTGATAATTCTGCAAATAGACCATCTAGTTGACAGAAGTTGTCGCAATAAAAAAAATGTTGCTTCCAACCAAGTGCCCCATCTTGTAATAACAGGCTGAGGTGGAAGAGGAGTGTTTGGTAGTTTTTCTTTGTAGAACTATTCACAAGCAGAAAATGATTCCTAATTTCCTCAGGAACCCTATTTAAAGCATGAGCGAGACATGTTACATGTACTAAGTTTGGATAAAACATTTTGCCCGGCCTTTATCATGTACGGTGCTGCATCTGACAAAATAAGCAAAAAATTATCTCCTGGAACAGGCGTAGGAAGAAAAAACTTCGATAGCCCCTCTTGAACAAATCTGGCCACTGTCAATGCATTTGTTTTTTTCTAACTTTTGGAAGCAATCAGATAAGATTTTGGCAAAATATCGTCACTAAGAACTCCAATCAATAAATGCGCAATATACCGTCCTCTTGAATCGGTGGTTTCATCAATACATATGTAAAAATGTTCGTTGCGAATTTTACCTTTAATTTCCTCAATTACCTGTGAATACAAGGAGCTTACGTTGTTTCTTCGTATTGTTATTTCACCTCGTTTATTAAATTTGCAGTACTTCTGGAGGAAGGAAGTAAAGTTTTGATTACGTAACTTCGATAACGGAATGTTTGATGTCATCATTGCACGGCATAGATCTCGGTTAAAGATGTCGTGTTCATTTAGCTCTTTATTTTTGTACGTTGGTTGGAAACATTGCATTAATGTATGTTGTGGCCTATCTCCAGGTTTCGTTTTACTCAATTTGGCAATATGGCAAGCAGTTTTTACGTGTTGCTCTATTTGAAATTTTTTATCGCATGGTATCTGCAATAAAAAAAAAGAAAATTTAATTAAAATGCCAAGGAAAAAATTCGTTAAATAGAAATTTCGTTAAATAGAAAACTAGGTGCTTAGGGCAGGCAAAAATTAAAATTCTGCTTTGTACTTTTTTTATTAGATTACCAAGAAATACATTTTACGTATGTATTTCTATTTCGTGGTTTCGTTAAATAGAAATTTTGTTCGTTAAATGGAACAAAAATAACTTAAATAACATTGAAAATAGCATCAACGGCAAAATCTTGACAAAAATTTCGTTATGTTTAAATATTAAACGAAAATGAAATACCCTGTATATTCAATAGGTATTCAAAAATTATACTTACAATTTTAACACATGCAGAACAGTACATTTTTCCCATATCTATTCTTAGTTCTTTGTATGGTTTAATCCACACTGACATACTACTGGCTTTGGGCATTTCACTGTAGTAAAATACGACTTACAAGATAAAAAGCACAAATCGACGTAACCACTTTAAAAACACAACCAAAAATGAAATCTAATAAATTAATAATACAAGTATGCTCTGATGACCGTCTGGGGTTTAGTGACTAGTTTTTACTGACGATAAAATAATAAAATTTATTTGTGGAAAACCACCGGCGCGGCGGCGGCGGCCTAAACATTGACCCTTATTCCCAAAAATGATTGAAAACGCCTGCCAAAGACCTACATTATTATAAATTCCTTCAAATATGCACATATATACTATTTTTAAAAGCATTTATGCAAATATTTAGAAAAATGCATATAATATGCAAAATATGCAATATATGCGCTTTGTATGTGTGTGTCCTTAACAATAACGATATCTCAGAAGAAATTCGAACGAAAATTTGGAAAGATGAAAAACAAAAACCTTTTTTTTCTTATCGATAAAAAATATCTTGTAATAAAACAACTCCATCAAAAATTCTCGAGCTTTACCATTAACTTTTTATATCAAATCAACGCTAAAAGAATTGACTAATCAAAAAGCTAGGTAAATCAAAGCCGAAAAGCTTTGAAGTTAAAACTTTAAAATAGGGGGAGTTTCCCCAGTTTTTTCCAGGTTTGTTTATCCGGTTCGGGTTTTTATCCTACCTAGATTCAGGATTCAAATTGAATTTAAACATCTCCTTTGTTATTTCCTCATTTAATTCCATTTGTGGCTTAATCTTCAAGTGGAATGCGTCCATCTAATCTGCAGGTTTTATTTTGGTTAAAGCTTTTTAAATTTGGCTCCAGTTAAACGGATTTAGCTTCGATGAAAGATATAATAATTAGTAGATTTGGGTGATTTTTGAGACATGCCAGGGTCGGACATTGCATTAATAGTTAAACACACGTATGATATTTTAGGATTCATTTGATTTCTACAAATAAATTTATGGGTTCAGATTCGCTTAAAACTGTACTGGTGATGGAACTTGGTTCGAGTGGACATTATGAGATGGTTCTTGAGAAAAGGCGAAATTTCTGAGTTGAGTTACTTGGCACATTCATCTCAATAGCACCGTGTAAGTTCTTTCTTTTCATCTGTAAATGAAAGATATGATATCACTGAAAATGTTCCGGCGACAGTGTCCAAGATCCTCTACAATATGGCCAGGATCTGTATCCAAAGGGGGATTATGTCGATTAAAATAAATAATGGGGACCTTTTTTTATGAGTCTAGCACATGTGCTACAAGGAAAAAGCGATTGTTCTTGAATCGCTGTAAATTGTACTCGGTGAGAAACACAGCCCCGGGCAAATCATACCAAAAAAATGATATTCTCCATTCTCCATCCAATTATAATTGACCTGGTTTTATTTTCTGTATAAAGTTCGATTTCTCTATGGAAGGAGACGTATACGTCTCTCCGTGTACTCATGGTATAATACTTTATAGTATAACTTGTTATGGTCTAAATTGGCCTTTAAGAAAAACCCTCTTGCTTTTGATTTTTATCTTATTTAATAGAGATTGGCATAAATTAAATTAGATATTAAACATATATATATATATATATATATATATATATATATATATATATATATATATATATATAACATATATATATATATATATATATATATATATATATATATATATATATATATATTAAATTATTTAAAATTAAAATTATAAATGGAAATACCTGCTTGGTTTCGTTTGAACAATTTTTCAAATAGAGAGTAATTCACTTTTCATTTCATTGTATTTATTTACATTGATACATAACATAACCTTTCTTGTTTTACCAAAAATCTTATAATTATTACCAATAAAATGTAAGGAACTACTACGTGGTTTTTTTCCAATAGGAATAATTAGGTAAACTTGAATTTCTTAGATAAAATTAACAGATATATGAATAATGGAAATTTGACATCTGAAGGAAAAGTCGGATGTCTACATGTCTTAAAAACATAACTGGTTGCCTAAGGATTTTCGCACCCACGTTGTTTAATTGATTTGATTCTAAAGAACCAACAGTAGTAGATTCGTCTGGTCTCTTTTCATCTTGAGACACAAAATGAATAAGATATAATCCTCGAGTTATCTTTTTTACTTTGTAATTTTCTAACACTAGCTTGCGTCGAAAATTTGGGAAAATTACAAGGACAGAAAGATAACTCGAGGGTTATATCTTATTCATCCCGTGTCGTAGTTTTAAATAATTTAATATATAATTTAATTTATGCCAATTTATCTCTATCAAAGAAGATAAAAGTCAAAAGTGAGAAGGATTTTCTCAAAGGCCAATTTGGACTATAACAACCTATGGATTTTGGGCTAGATTTATACCACATTCGGGAATAGCTTTACTTGTAAAAATACACATACTGGATATTATTTTATTTAACATATGAATTTACAAATTAATCGGAAATGTTGCCACTCTACTCTCTTCTCAAAGCGTTAGATGATTGATCATGTTTTCATGTAAATATGCGAAGATTTGTAAAGAACAAAGTAACAATCTTTACAAACCTCCGCATATTTATATGAAAATACAGTTAAAGATCTAATGCTTTGATTAATGCAGTGTAGTAACAACGCTACGGTATGAAAAGCGGTTTGCACTACCAAATAGCAGGTAGTCATTTAGTTTTCTTTGTAGTATATCACAGTATTAGAATAATGTAACTTTTTGTTGATTACATGGTTGCAACTTAGTCCACTGCTTTCTACTTATCCTTACAACACTCATTAAGATTTTAAATAAATCATGGATTTAAACGATAGGTATGTTGTGTCTTGATTGTGGCGGTCTGTAATTCATTATTTCAGCGATATAAACTGGATTTCTCCTTGTAGATTAAAATTTGTCTCATCACAGTTTTAGGTTACTTTTTTAAGATAAAATTCAGTGTTTTTAATTTCATGCTAAATCTTTTAGATTGTTTTTTTCCAATTTTGGTACAATATATTTAAATATTATATAAAAGTTAACTAAGACGTTAGGACGTAGGAAAAATATGCAGGGCTTTAAAACGGTGGCAGTAATAATTTATTTTAGAGACATTATCGGGTTAAAGCAGTATTTTCTTTTTGTTTACATACAGAAAAAGTTTAGTTTGCATTTAGGATAAATTTTGGTTCGAACTGACTAGTTGCCTCCTAAAACGGTATCTGGGTTATATTCTTAGTACCTTCGTAGGATATTATTATGTGAAAACATTTTCGGCATATCTTGCTGATACGAACCAACAGCAGGAATTCGACGTGTTCTTTTTTCCTGTAAATCTTTCGAAATAACAAAATTAACCCAATTTTTCAAATCTCTCCTTTTAACATTAACAGAGTAAAAGGGTGTTAAATTATCCCGTTCTTATATGATATTAAGAACAAACGAAGATGTTTTTAAGTTATCTACCTGCGCCTTAAAATGGTATATATCATACAAAAAAAATTCTTGGTTATCAAACTGCTATTCTAAGTATTTTGACGAACTATTGTACTATTTCGTGGCGTTTCGCAGTTTTTATGATTTTATGTCAATGAGCTGTGAGAAAGTTTAAATAAACAGATAAAATATGCATTTTATTAATGTAGACGTTTACGAAAGGGCGATCAAAAATCTAAAATATTTCGCTTTTTCGAAACGTCATTAGAGAAAAACTTTCAAATTTATGAACAACATTGCTGTTGCACGACAGTTACAGGATCCAGAGAACACTCTAGAGTGGCATCTTAAGAATACATAAAAAATAAAAGATTTTTTTTTGGATGGAATGAAACAACACGAGAAACGTTTAACTAAGTACATGGGGTGAAAAATCCCGAGCGAAATCCTGGCCCCTTTTCAAATTTGAGAAGTGGTAGTAATCGCTGGGGGCCAGATCTGGGGAATATGGCGCATGAGGAAGAAATTTATAGCCGAATTGTTTAGATTTCACCATCAATTCGATGGAGTTATGAGCTGGTGCATTATCTTGATGAAACACTGTTTTCGCTAAATGAGGCCTTTTTTTCTTGATTTCCTATTCAAACGATCCAATAAACCAAGGTAAAAGTCTTCGGCGATTGTTCGCTCCTTTCTTAAGATAGTCGATCAGTATTATTCCATGCGCATCCCAAAAATACTTGCCAAAACCTACCCAGCGGATGTTTGTGTTTTTAGACGCTTCGGTCGGGTTTCATGCAGTTCCAGCTACTCTGCGGACTGTCTGTTGGAGTCAGGCATGTAGTGATGGATCGACGATTCGTCCATTTTACGAACAGTGTCAAACAGCATTCTGAATCTTCGGCATGTTGCTGTGTTTGATCAATAGTAAGAGTAAAAGTCCGCGGCATCCACTGGGCATATAGCGTTTTCATATGGGAAAATTCGTGCAAAATATGCCTCACGCGTTCTGCTGATATCCTCATGATGTCAGCTATCTCTCTCACTTTCACTTTGCGATCACTCAGAACAACAGGGTCGATTTGTTTTGTGTTTTTTTGGAGTGACTACCTCATTTGGACGTCTAAAAATGTGGTGTGGTATGCTTGTACGATCGCATTTAAGTTCACTAAACCATCAACAGATAGTTGCTTTCTATGGAGCAAATGTGCCATAACAGTTCTCAAGCCACTCTTGGGTTCTAGCTGTATTTTTTTCCATTAAAAAGCAATGTTTAAATGACAAAATGTCATGAGTTGACACTGACTAAAAGTCATATGTTTTTTTTTGTTTTTGCTGTCATCTTTCGGTAAGTTTCGGGACTTTTCACCCCCATATAAGTAAGTGTATTAGTGTAGACTATAGTTATGGCGAAAATACTGATAAGTTCTATGAGTTTTCCTTCAGAGCTAAGTCAAAAGATTTTAAAAAAAATATCATCGTACGTACAAGAGGTGATTATTGACGCTTTCGAAATTAGTTTACCTCGTTTATTCTTATACTGACGACAAGCTACTGTATTGTTTCACTGTAACTCTACTCGCGAATGTTTGTGTTTTCAATAAAAAATAAAAAATCGTGGATTAACTTTCAGATAAAGATAATTTATGTTTCGTTGCTTTTAAAATTAGACAGGTATCAAAAATAGCACCTACACATTACCGACAAAGAAACTAGTCGAAAATAAACCACTCATCGGATTTTTTATTTAGTCATGACTGCAAAAAAAAAAAAAATGGTCGAACAATTTCCTGTTGTCAGTCTAATGAAAGTTGCTTTCGTTTCCAAACTTTTATTTAATTTTTTTTTTGTACGTGCCAACAAGGTATTTGACGGAAATGAGTTTGAATACACGGAGTGTGCAAGGTGCACACTATGCCTCTTTCCGTCTTTGTCTGAATGTACGTATGACCGGTTGTAACTTGACAAGAAGTAATCTAATTTTCACGTAGTTTTCTATCACGGGATGTTAAATCATTCGCCACTAATTTGATTAAAAATAAATCAGTAACACCGGAAATATCGGATAAAGAAACTTTCTTACTCACGTGTGTTTTTAATTAACTTGGAGAGTCATCCATTTTAATATATTAAATTATTTTATTAACGTATATGTATGTAGTAAAATGACGATTTTTAGAATATATGTTTGTGTATTTGTTTCGGCATAACTTGCCTATTTTAGAAGGGATTTGTACGAAATTTGGCATAAAGCTCTACTAGTGGTTAGATTGACATAAGTTTTAATTTATATTGGGTAGTTAGACGAAGGCTGGTTCACTAACCATGTATATTTTTAGACAATACATCCTGTGCTACCACCGTCGAATTTTATTCCGTATTCTTAATATATTAATGTAAAATAATATGGTTTTAGTTTGCAGAGTAACTGCAGAAAAATATGGATAGATTTAACTTCTTTATACCTAATTAGAAGATGGATCATCAAAACTTATAGATTTTCGGCATGTATGCCAATGGTTGCAGAAAATATACAGGTCAAAAACAATTGATTCGGACGTGAGAAGAGACAATGTTTCATACATTAAATCAAGATCTTTTTACATAAACGAATTTTATCTTTTTCTTTTAAAAAAAAAACGTTCCTCGATGTAGAACCCCACTATATTTAAATATCTACGTTTTAAATTTACATATCAGTAGTTTAGATCACACAGAATATAATAAATTTTATGATCCACCGAAATAGAGGTTAAAAATTTTGAAAAATACTTAACAGAACGTATAAGCAGATACAGAACTGTAGAAAGGAGAAAATAAAAACACTTTCCACAGGAAATATGTATTAAATAAATTTACTACGTATTATTAAGTTTCCAAAATGACAAAACTTATAATTATTCAAGCAGTAAAAAGTTTAATTTTATAAAGCAAAACTCGCAGTTGAACTTAAAATTTAGAAAACTGTCTATAGTTACTCTTCACAAACATGAAAATCTGTAAGTATAATAGTTTTAAACATTATTTAATCACATATTAATGTACGTTACAAAATATTAATTTAAACAATCTAGAACTAGAATCTTTCATTAACAATTAGCTAGGTTAAACCTATAATTATTATACAACTGACATATAATCATGATTATACATGTTTATATGTCAGTAACCTAAATAACTGAGACAGTGAGTAGACACTTTTCTACGATCCCGGTGGAGGATAGGTCTACTACAGGGAAGCGACCCTGCCTTAATGAGCATACATGATTTTCTCTCTCCTCCAAATATCGAGAAGAAACCGTCTCCTACCCCTTCTATCCTACCCACAAAGCTAGTGTCCCATCCCATATCATACCCACTCGCCAACCTGCAATTAGCCAGCGTGGAGTGTTATGGCTAAATACCTCAAATGAGGTGAGAGAGAGAGAGAGAGAGATTTTATGAGTATAAATTTAAAATTAATTTAGGATTAACTTAAAGCTAATCCTGTAGTACGAGGTAATTTAAATATTCATATCTTATTGCTATATGTAACACTAACTATTATTATTTTACTTGTATTTTATGTTTTTAGCTTGAAAATCTGGTTGTTTCAAGAAAATATGTTTAATCGAAAGGTCATGCTATTTTAAGACAAAGATGAATATTTGGGAACATTGCTTTAAACCAACTAGCACAGCAGTTCCCAACTTTTTTTTAATCGCGACCCTTTCTAGATTTTTTAAAAACGTTCCCATCCACCATATTGGTTCAATAAACCAAAAGATAAAGGGTTTGAAAAAATATATTTTAGGACTTAACAGCGATTTTTAAAGTATTAGTTATTAAGCATTAATGATTATTGTGATGATTGAGTTTGCATCTGCTTGAGAAGTGTTATAATTCTTGGCTGAGTTTTTGTCACGGCCAATCGCATGTCATCTTGAACATCCAGCTTATTCCTAGTTATTGTCTTGATCTGCAAAAGAGTTGAAAATCGACTTTCACAGAGTTAAGTAGAAGCAAATGACACTAAGATTGCCCCATACAACTGTGCTCGTTGCTTATATATCAGTTGAGAGTCCTTTCTTGATTATTCTCAGCTCAACGAAACATCAAGCTGTCCGTTTCGAAACTTCTCTCTTTTACATGTTTCTTCGAGAGACAACGGAATGTAGCGATCGTTGCAGACTACCCGGCTAGCTTGCCCCAATCGGAGTTCGCCAGGCATATGGATAGATGCGTGCACCAGCCGTCCACTGATTACGTCGCATATCTCGTGTGTTGCCAAGCAAAAATAAATTATTAACATTTTAACACCTACTTCAAATTTTAAAATTTAATTTTGGTTTTGAAAATTGATAACCGGCAACCCCCCAAAAAAAACCAAAGCGATCCCCTTGTGGGTCACAACCCACCGGTTGAGAACCAACGAACTATCAGGTTTCCGACAATGCAACGCTGGTAAATGAGACTTTTACTAAATTTTTTACATGTGTAACAATTGAGAAAAGGAAAGTGGGTAATACGTTTTTACTTGATCTAAGGAATAACCCACTTTAATACAGTAAACTATTTTCATATAGCTTAATTCTTTTGCCACAATTCTTTGAATATTTGAGACATTCTAACATTCATTTTAAGATCATGTTACAAAACCGTTTTTCTTTCTTTAATTCATGCAATAATTGATAATTTAAGTTGAGCAGTGAATTTAAATTTTATTACTTTTTTTATATTTGATTGAGCAGTGTACCTATACTAAGCGCATGTGATCGATTTGTTTTATTTCATTTGCATTGAATATGTATGGATTATGATTAGGACGAGCATCCTCATTTCTTGTCTATCAAGTTACAAGTCTGACACTCCTGTCTCATTTTGCTCTCCTGAAGTGAACGAGTTTTGTCATTTTGAAGAATCCACTTCGACGCGGAGAAAGGGAGAGGGTATATAATCAGCCATTTTCGAGGCTTTTTTCCTTCATCAGGCAGTAATGGCTTGTTCTTCCATCATGTAGTGAAACGTCTTTTTTTATCACCTAGTGGGTGCCTTTTTTCAGACCTGAGACCTTTTTCCATTCCAGAAATATTCTACTCATCCTAAGGCATTTCGGTCAAGAATTGATCAGTTACATAAATGAGAATAGGGGAGTAGTGTGTGAGGCAATATTTTGATGAGAATCTCACCATGAGAGGCCAAGCAGTTGATAGAGAACCCGCGAGAAAAAGCCAAGCAGTAAGTCGACACCTATACCAGTTAAATATCTCAGTTGTGATCACGTGTGATCCCGGAGTCGGTTTTACCAGAAGTAAACCTGGAACCATCTTTCTATATCGTGCCTTTTTAAAGCCATATTTTTTTATTCCCAATAATAAGTGATACGAGAAACTATACTACATTCATAATTTTAAGTTAAAGACTATCTGTGAATATATGCACTCTCATAACACGAAGGATTATTAATCTAGTCTATTTAATTCTAAGGATGTAATAAATGTAAGAATGTTTTTTAATTTGTTAATATTCTTTATTTAGCATTAGCGTAGTGTTTCACTGAGCTCTCGTTCTCTCTTACAGGACGGAAAGGTTGTATTTTATTCAATTTTATACCAATAACTAAAAAACCCATTTTTTTGAGCTGAATTTAGATTCTCTATATTACAAAATGAATGGTGCCCAAAACAGTACAACTAGGCTTTAAACAACTGCAGAGACTATTTTCAAAAGATGTACAAAAATTATCTCTTACTCTCCTCTCTCCACTCTCTCCAAAAAAAAACGAGCTAGCTGAGGTGTCTCTTGCTTTTGTTCTCCAAACTAAGTATTAATATCCACTCGATATATTCTCAAAAGTAAGAAGACACTCAAGAGGCAAAACGTGGTTCTTATTTAATAAATAAAGTATTTATTAAAAATATAAAAGAAAGAGCACCACATAATAACATATACGGATTATATTGTCAAAATAAAATCTATATCTACAAACTCCTTATCGTTTCTCCAGACAAATTTTAAATATGCGCCAGGAACCGCCCAGGTATATAACTAGATGACTGCCAAAAAATATCTCGTTTTCGTTTTATATTTTGTTTTCATTTTACCTCACTTGAGGTGTTGGTGTCAACTTTATTAATGAGTTTTGTTTCTTACAAATGGTTAAAGCTAAATGATTTCCTTAGAACATTAACTAAGACGAATGTCTATGAAAGCTCATAAAAAATAAATTAAAAGCTGTAAGGGGAATACTTACGTTAGTTGACAGTTTATTGCCTCCGATGAGTGAGATAATTACCTGAAAGTAAAGAAATAAGCATTAATAAAATTAACAGAATACTGGTTTAGCATAATATAAACTTTAAAAAATAACTATAACAAGACTGCAGACAAGAAATAGGCGTTATATTTAGCTATGAAATACGAGGGTCGTTCCAAAAGTTCTCATCCTGATATAGATATGGCGCCAAGATGACCGAATTATTATGATATTCGTTAAGTGTTATCCACTAGATGACGTGCTGTAAAGCTTCAAGCAAGTGTGTTTAGTTGTCCTTTTATAGCGATCGTGTAAACAACTAAGTTTTAATATTTTCCAAAAAATTGATAAAATTGAAGTGCGAGCTGTTATAAAATACTTGATTTTACAAGGTTTAACTCCTACGGACATTCAAAAAGAGTTAAATGTTACAAATGTTAATGAAGCTAGACACCAAAATGGCTTCTGGCGCTGACGGAATACCTGCCATAGTTCTCAAAAACTGTGCGAGGGAACTAACACCAGTTTTCTGTAGAATTTTCAACCTATCCTACTGAAAATGTGCCACAGTGCAGCCGATACCTAAAAAAAGGCAAGAAGACCTTGTCAAATAACTACCGACCAGTCGCACTGCTTTCAATAATATCGAAAGTCATGAAAAAGGTTATGAATCAGCATCATCAAAAATATTTTGAAGGATTCAACATTATTAACGATCACCAATATGGTTTTCGTAAACATAGATCAACAGGAGATCTTCTGACTTATGTAACACATGTTTCGAACAACGCAATTAAACGCTTTGGAGAATCTCGAGCGGTTGCTCTTGACATATCCAAGGCATTTTTGGCACGATGTTCTTTTGCGGCTCTCATGTTTCCTCAGAGAGCGTTCTTTACGAGTGGTGGTCGACGGATTTCTTTCTAACACCTTCATTATCAACGCCGGTGTGTCCCAAGGCTCCATACTGTCTCCTATTCTCTTTCTCATTTCCATTAACGATCTGCTGGAAACGACCGGGAATCCACTCTACAACTTTGGGGTGACAGTAACCAATAGAATTTAACGCTACAAAAACCCAGGCGGCAGTTTTTTCTAAAAAAGTTAACATTGCTGAACCCGATATAGTCATGTCGGTGCACTCCATTCCCCTAGCATCGTCACTCAATTTGTTGGGCGTTAATTTGGGAGTAAATATCTCCTAGCATGAACATGTTGCAAGCATAGCAAGGAGAGCTTCTCAAAAGTTGGGAATATTATTTCGAACCGGAAAGCTTTACACTCCAACAACTGTTAATTCTTTACAAAACTCAAATTCGACCAACTATGGAATACTGCTCCCATGTTTGGGGCTTCGCTCCCAAACACACACTGCATTTGTTGGATTATGTTCAGAGAAGAGCTGTTCGTTTGATTGGAGGCCCGGAACTGACCGGCGCGCGACCTTGATTCGCTGGAACATCGAAGAACGATTGGCGACTTGAGTCTGTCCTACAAGTATTTTCATGGAAAGTGTTCGAAGGATGTAGCCCGCTTAATTCCTCTCAGAGCGGTGTATGTTAGAAATACACGTCGCGCTAATACTTCAAATCCGTATGAGGTTCAGCGTGTTACCCCTCGTACAACGCTTTCAAGCAGTCTTTTATATGGAGAACATCGTCCCTTTGGAATGGTTTGCTCAGGACTGTGTTTCCCACCGAATACAATTTACAGAGATTCAAGAACAACGTAAATTTCCGCACACATGCCGCTCCTGGAGCGCTTTAGGGACTTCCCTGTAGCACGTGTGCTAGACCCATAAAAAAAAATTAAATGATTGTTCACCTTCCTGAAAAGTGTGCTGCTGGTTTGCTACGTGGTTGTACATTCATTCAAGACGACCGACAACCTCTACAGTCGACGAGATTGTGACAAAAATTCACAATACGATTACCGACAAAAACGCATTCGAATGAACATTTCCCAAGAGGATTTAGACTTGTTTAAATATTCAACAAACAATTCTAGTGAGTTTCTTAGACGTTTCATAACAGAATGGTGGATGAAACATGGATTCTTTATTATATGCCAGAGATGAACGAGCAGTCGAAACAGTGGGTGGGAGCAGGTGAAACTGCACCAAAGAAAGCAAAAACGGTTTCATGTGCAAGAGAAGTCATGACTGGGGTTTTTTGAGTTTATCATGCTTTCGTGCCCACGGACTACCTGGAGAGAGACAGAACCATCACCGAAGAGTATGCTTCATTACTGGATCAGTTCAAGGGTTATATTCAAGCGAAACGTCCACATATCGCAAAAAAGAAAGTGTTTTTTTCATCACGATGCGCCTTCCCACAAGTCTCGAATTGTTGTTGCAAAATTGCATGCGTTTCGAAGTGCTTCCACATCCACCATATTTGGCTTTCAACGATTATATTTTGTTTCTAAACCTGAAAATATGGCTGGCTGAAAGAAAATTCACTTCGACTGACGAAGTTAAAGCTGAAACGAACGTGGGAATTTCTGTAAAGAACCAACAGAAAGTTGTTTCTCTTTCATTTGCTCTAAATAGGATTTTGTAATAGAATGTGCTACCTTTGAGTCTTAACTAATCCCAACTGGAGTTGAATAGCTGGAAGTTCTGCAAGTACAGGTATTTTAGTATTTAATTAGGCAATGTTTTTCAAATGAAAAGCTGGAAAATAATTAAGAAGAAAGATGTAAGAAATAGGTATAATATAATAATAATAATATAGGTAAAATTATTCTCAGTAAGATAGGAAATCCAGAAATTAGAATAAGAAGATGTACGATGTTCCATTTGGAATATCAAAGTTGCTGTTACATTTCTATAGAAATGGCAACACTGTAAGATATATATAGCATAATTGCTAACATAAACGATCAAAATTTCAAATCGATATATTTAGTGGTTCTCCAGAAACGTATGGAAACCTTTTCCTAATCAAAAATATAAAATACTATCCTTTAAGAATAAAAAAACTAGTCTTGTTTTGTTGACAATTTCTTTACAGAATTTTACTATTGACTATAAAAACTTTGTTTACCTTTTCTGGTAGATAAGGTTTTTAAGAAACGCGTTTCGTCCTTATCGAAAGCATTGAAATAATTTTATCATTCTGCTTTAAGAGTACGATATTGTTGATACGAAGTAATTTAGCAGCATTGTTTAAGAGTGCATTTTTTTGCCAAAATGCCAAAGTGCAAATATTACAGTTCAGATCTAAAACATAAAATTATTTCTCTGTATCAAAGTGGAAAGAAGCAAATTGAGATAGTAAAATCTTCAAACATGCATAGGGGCACTGTCAGCAAAATTGTTAAGAAGTTCTCGAGAAGGGGCACTGTTGATCCGGCATTTAAAAGTGATAGACCTCGAAAAACAAGTAAGAGGGGAGACAAAATTATAATTCAAAAAAAGAAAAATGATGCCAAAAAAACTGCTGTTGATGTTAATAAAGAACTAAGGCAGGAATATCAGGGTGTATTGGTGTCAGAAATGACTATTAGGCGTCGTCTGTTATCTGAAAATCTTCATGGTAGGCATGCTGTTAAAAAAACACTTCTTACAAAGCGTCACAGAAAAGAGAGATTGAAATTTACTAAGGAACATAAAGATTGGACTCAAAATCAGTGGTCTCTAGTAATCTTTAGTGACGAAAGTAGGTTTAATCTCTTTGGAAGTGATTCTACTGGTTATGTAAGAAGACCAGTTGGTCTAAGATATGACCCAAAGTACCTTATACCTACTGTCAAACATGGCGGTGGAAATATCATGGTATGGGGTTATTTTCGACGGTCTGGTACGGGGCCATTGGCAAAGATAAATGGCAGAATGGATGCTCAAATGTATCTTGAGATATTGGAAAATAATTTGATTCCTTATGGAGAAGATTTGCCACTGTCATGGATTTTTCAACAAGACAATGACCCAAAACACACATCTCGCTTGGCCAAGAATTGGTTTTCTGAACAAAGGATTCGGATGATGCGCTGGCCTTCACAATCACCTGATTTGAACCCGATAGAGAATCTTTGGCACTAACTGGATAAACAAATTAGGAAAACCGGGACGAACTTTGGATCGCATTAAAACAAGAATGGGAAAAAATATCATCCGATTTTTGTGCTAGGCTTATTGACTCTATGGGCAGAAGACGTCAAGCAGTGATTGACGCAAAAGGATCTCCCACTAAATATTAAATATTTTTGACATCTTAATCGTCTTAGCGGAACTTGTATTTTATAACAAAAATGTTTCCATACTTTTGTTTGTGCATAATTTTGTTACGTTAAAAACTAAGCACATTTCTAATAAATAATAACTATTTTAGTCTTGAAAATGTTTGTTAACATAGACATGATTAATAAATAAATATTGTAATTGTAAACCGTTTAAATGTTAAGACTAGAGATGTGAATTTAAATTTGTTCGCCACTGTATATATATATATATATATATATATATATATATATATATATATATATATATATATATATATATATATATATATATATATATATATATGTATATATATATATGTATATATATATATATATATATATATATATATATATATATGTATGTATGTATGTATATATATATATATATATATATATATATATATATATATATATATATATATATATATATATATATATATATCTAGACAGTTTGTACCATTCTGTACCTTCCCGTTTTAATTAGTTCGCATTAATATTGCAACTTACTTAAATACTATAGTTGGCAGAAGTGTGAATATTGATAAAATAATCATCCAATATTCACCCGGGAAACTACAAGATATCTTTAAGGGTCTTTACTAGAAAAATAGGGGACTTAACAGATCCCGAGAGAGACTCGTACTTTTTGCTGAAAACGAAATCGATTTGAATAAAATGCTCCAAGAATTACAAACCGAAGCAAAAAAGATCAGTTTAGAGATGAACATCACAAAAATCAAATTCATGACGCACGAACAAACAACCATTAATGGCATAATATCCATACACGGGCAACAAGTGGAAAGGGTGGTGTCATATATATATTTGAGACGAAAAGTTACAATCGAAAAAAAGTCAATCGAAGGATACACCTGAGCTTACGGTAAAATTTCAGTTTTTCAGTTCAAACGGCCTTTAAAACTTAAAAGTAAAGTATCTTTTGGATTGATTCAGCCGATACGTGGTAGAAATCCATTACTAAAAGTTTTGTGAAAAGTGAAACACTACTTAAATTTCCACTGACTTTTTATTAAATAAATAACATGTTTCGCTGTATGATAGGTTGTTACAAAATAATCATTATGTTCTTAAAAATAAAAATTCAGTGCAAATTTAAGTAGTGTTTTATTACACTGGTCAACAAAAAAAAGAAAATTGCTTGTTTCCTGTGATTTTTTTTTTTGTTTCTTTCTCAAACTGGCGCGTATTTTTTAAATATGTCAACAATTTTTCTCTAACAGCTTTTGTTTTTGAGTTATAGCTAACTACCCTCATTTACTATTTTTACTTAGATTTTCGTTTTTTATTGGACACTAAAATATATTTTGTTGTTGTTTTAGATATGGCTTCGTCAAGATGTTGTGTGCTTAATTCCGATTGTTTTTGCTATATTTGTGCTGAATATATATTTGCAAAATATCGAAAACCTATATCGGACTTTGTGAAAACTGCGTATCATCAATACTTTAAAATAAAATTGTGTAATCAGGACAAGCCATGGGTGCCTCATATTGTATGCCAGAAATGTGTGGTATGTCTACGGTTATGGTCCAGTGGAAAAAGAGATGCAATAATGGTCGTAACACCCATGATTTGGCGAGAACCTCGAAACCATCATGACGATTGCTACTTCTGCGTTATGAAAATAAACGGAATTAACCCTGGAAATCGAAGTAAGTGGTCATATCCTAACTTATCTTCTGCTCAACGACCTCAATTAAAATCACAAGAGGTACAACCCAGCACATCTAAATCTTCTGATGATCCAAATCTCTGTGAACCCGAACGAAATATATCAAGTGAAGACTCTGATTCAGACTACAAATGTAGCCTTTCAGAACCTCAACCATTTAATCAGAAAGAACCAAATGACTTAGTAAGAGATCTGAACTTACCAAAAGAAGCTTCTGAAATTTTAGCATCTCGTTTAAAAGAAATAAATTTGCTTACTCCGGAAACCAACATTACATTTTATCGTACCCGAGAAAAAAAATCTGTTACCGTATTTTTCTCAAGAGAAGGATTTAGTTTTTTGTAACGATGTTGGTGGTATTTTGCAGCAGATGGGATTAAAATAGTACCAACCTAGTGATTGGCGTTTTTTCATAGACAGCAGCAAAAGAAGTTTAAAGTGTGTTTTGCTTCATAACGGTAACAAGTACGGATCTATACCTATTGCACATTCGACGACTTTAAAAGAAGAATACGTAAATGTTTCTAAGGTTATGGAAAAAATTAAGTATCAAGACCACAAATGGGTCATTTGTGTTGATCTGAAAATGGTTAACTTTCTTTTAGGTCAACAAGGGGGGTACACAAAGTTCCCTTGTTTCATATGTCTCTGGGATAGCCGTGACAAACAACACCATTGGTCACAAAAAGTTTGGCCAGTGCGAGAAGAGCTAAAAGTTGGTACAAAAAATGTTATAAACGTGCCTTTAGTTAGCCGAGACCGCATCATACTTCCACCACTTCATATTAAACTCGGCATCATGAAACAGTTTGTGAAGGCGCTTGACAAAAGTGGCGAATGTTTTAATTTTCTTTCACGCAAGTTTCCAGGATTAAGTTCAGAAAAATTGAAAGCTGGTATTTTTGATGGGCCACAGATTAGGCAACTCGTGAAAGATCCTAATTTTGTCAAATCAAGGACTGAAGTCGAATCCAAAGCTTGGAATTCATTTGTTTTGGTTATGAGTAGCTTCCTAGGCAAAAAGAAATCTGACGACCATGTCGAGCTTGTTGAGTGCATGCTATCGAACTTGCAAGAGCTAGGGTGTAACATGAGCATAAAAATCCACTTCCTGCACTCGCATTTAGACCGATTTCCACAAAATCTGGGTGATTTTAATGAGGAGCAGGGTGAAAGATTTCATCAGGATCTTCGGACAATGGAAGAGCGTTATCAGGGGCGGTGGGACTCACATATGATGGCAGACTACTGCTGGAGTTTGCAACGAGATCTACCTAAAATCGTTCATTCAAGGAAATCTTATAAAAGATCATTTGCTAGTGTTCAATAGAAATTTTGTTAACATAATGTATTATTTTTTTGTATTTTTTTGGCAAAATAATAAAACTGTATATTTCAAAAGATAAAGCTGTTAGCAATCTCCCAGTAATTTTTTCATAGTCAGGGCCATAGAAATACCCAATAACAGAAAAAAAAATAAAGGAAACAAGACTTGTGTTGACCAGTGTTATTTTACAAAACTTTTAAAAGCAAAGTATCTAATGAATACATTCTACAGTAACAACATATGGTAACGAAATATGGATTCTGACGAAGAAAGTTATTAGAAGATTAGAAGTCCACCAGCGAGCAAAGGAAAATCCTGGGTTATCACTGAGAGACCGCAAACTAAACGATCGGCTACGGACTAAAACAAGGGTCAAGGACATAATTAAAAGAATATCTTCTCTCAAATGGAACTGGACTGGCCAGTGTGTGGTCAGAAATATTGATAACTGGAGCAGAAAAGGGACCCGATGGAGACCATGGGGAAAAACTGAAGTACTGGTAGACCTCAACAACGTTGCTACGACGATATTAATAAATTGGTATCAAATTGCTCAAAATTGGGACATCTGGAAACAGAGAGAAGCTTCTATACAAAGGATAGAGAATGGCCAGAGCAAGAGGAAGACTGCTGGCGTATTTTTTGGTGAGGTAAAAAAAAATTATCTATAGAAATGCAGTACTACTTGCAGTAAAGTCCAAGAACCATTAAATAGAATGGGAGGTAACAGAAAATTGCAATGAATACCCCTATTAGATGAAATTGTATTTTCATACCAACTAGCAAGTTTGTCAATAGTAATAAAGTTTGAAATTCGATTTGGTTGTAATGTAAAATTTGTCGCTGGCAATTATGTGACTCAATTTATTTCTGTCGTATAATTATAAATGTTTAATGGACCAAATTCCTTTTGGCTAATTATATTTATTATTCGTACAAAACGTTAAAACATACGTGACGTTTTTGTAAATATCCAGGAAAATTGTTATAAATAGGTTATATTTCAACAATATGTTTCAATACGTGTTTAAAATTTATGTATATTGCGAGTATTTTCACCTACACCTATTTTGTTTCCTGTTTTTAGAATGCGCCAATATATTTTCTTTATTTTTGCAACAAATTCTAGATATAATAATTGACATGCTTTAATTAATTGTTTAAAATATAAAACACAATCCACTGATGAAATTACGAAAAAAAGTCATTTATTTGCTACTCCGTATAGTAAACTGAAATGAAAATATGTTAATAGGAAAAATAAAAAGTGTTTCCTTGTAAAATTTATAATGAAACGGGAGGAATGTTTACAATTTAATAACTGTTAGTTTAATTGGCATCGAGAAAGCCTTCGATTGAGTACAACTAGAAAATGTAGTACATCTCTATATGGAGGACACATACACACAACGTCATCAAAACTGTAGAAAGTATTGACTCCAAAAAACGCCATCGTGTCTAAAATAAATAGCGAATTCTGGCATACGTATAGTTAGTAAAGTTAAGTTGTATTTAAGTCTTTTAGATTCAGTTATTTTTTCATTTCCTACCTCATATATATTTTACATATATTTATTTTGTATTTCGTTATGCTTGGCTAGGTTAGTTCAGATTATGTAGGTTAGATCAGGTTTTAAGTCGTGTTAGATTGGACTAGGTTCTGTTAGGTTTTATTTAAGGCTTTTAGATTTAGAGAATATTACTTTTCATTTCCTAATTTTTCATTATTTTACTTTATGTTAGGCTAGTTTAAGTTAGGTTAGGTTAGGCTTTTTTTTAAATCGAGCTCCGAAGATCTCTTCGTTATTTGATCCGGAGTATTCAAAAGAAATATATATTTAAGATGGATGAATCCTGAGACCCGTAGGTATTTCTGAAACAACACCACTCGAATGGCCACCCTGTGCGACGCAGTGCTGATAGCAGAAGACGAATACAATCTGTAAAAATTACTTTACTAATTTAACAAATGAGCTGTAATATATGAATGTTATTGAATAAGGTGATCTAAAAAGGTATTCAGATGTTGTTTATTATGTGGCTAGAACAAATATGTCGTCAACATATCAGCTCCAAAATTATGGCTACCATGAAAATACTCGCAACCACAAGTGATAGTAAATAAATTTGACATTATCTCATCTCAGGAACCGTGTTTTTTCATCTAACTTAAGCCGTGAAAACTTCCGTTAAATATTATACTCCCTTCTCTCAAATTAATAAAAGCAATTCTTCAAAATGGCCGATTTATTTAGCAAAAAAAAAACAGCACTTTTCACATACGCACACACAGTTGTAAAATGTTGCAATAAGTGCAGTTAAATAGATAAAATAATTTAATTTATGTAAACATGACATAAGTTTATTAATCAATAACATTTTTTTATGTCATTCATAACAAATCAGAGTTTTAGCTAGCGAGTCGTTATAAATTTTTAAGCGCAAAGATTCTTGATCTTGCAAATCGTCGTCGGTCAGACTTGACTAGATTTTTCGACATATTAGCATTAAATTTTGGAAATTTTTTTTTTGGCGAATGATAATGGATTTTTGAGTTTATCAAAAACAATACTTGTGGTTCAAAATTAAAAATCTAGAAGTTTCGGTAGCGAATTTTGCGTCGTTATCAAAAATAGCACTCGAAATTAAAGAGCACTTAAAAATTGCAAAATTTACAAAAACTAAGAATAGAAATTGTAAATAATTGGTTCAAAATAAAAGAATATGTATATGTATACATATATATATATATATATATATATATATATATATATATATATATATATATATATATATATATATATCTATATACATATACATATATATATATATATATATATATATATATATATATATATATATATATATATACATATACATATATATATATATATATATATATATATATATATATATATATATATATATATATTTATATATATATATATATATATATATATATATATATATATATATATATATATATATACATATACAGTCCCTGGCCAAATTATTAGACGCACTGTATTTTTTTTAGTAATTTTATGTTTCTTAAGAGTTTTTATGAAATAATGGTATATTTAAACTACAATATTATTGATTTTTATTTAAAAGAATTGTTTGTAGACTACGTATTTGTATTTATTTTTAACATATGGCAACACTGTGTTGACAAAGTGATACATGAACGTAAACAAGTACAAATCTGTATCAGTCGCGATCGGAATCGAGTCAGGTACGGAGGTGTTTCTGTGGCTTTATGGACTGTGATTGTTTGTTTAACAGTTTTATGCTACTCAGTTATTAGTTTATTTTGTATGCAGTGTTTTAAAAAAGTAATTGGACTATTTTCATTATGGGTAGATTTTAAGGCCTGTCGCCCCGCCAGGAAGCCCAAGTTAACAGCTGCAATGAAAGCAAAGCGCCTGAAGTGAGCCAAACAATGGCAAGACAAAGATGTGGACTTCTGAAGATCGGTAAGATACAGCAATTTAATCAATAATTGATACATTATTATCATTTTCAGTTAAATAAAGCAAATAAACATGGAAGTTTATATATTTTTTCCTATTTTTGACAGGTCTGCTTCAGTGACGAAAGCACATTCGAAATTTTGCAGAATAAAGCTCAGTATGTGCGTCGTCGTCATGGAGAAAAGTTTCATCCTGATTGTGTCGTCCGGACGGTTAAACATCCCACCAAAGTGATGATTTGGTCAGTCATCAGCGGAAGGGCACTGGACGTCTGTACGTCGTCAAAGGAATAATGAGGCAAGATCAGTACAAAGAAGTATTACAAAATCGGTTGATTCAGCAGCTCAGAGAATGGTTTCCAAATGGGGAACCATTCACTTTCATGCAAGATGGAGCTCCCTGCCACACTGCTCGGTCTCTTAAAGCTTTTTTGGCAGAAAAAAATATCCCTCTGTTGGATTGGCCGGGTAATAGCCCCCATTGAAAATGTGTGGAAGCTGATGAAAAGAGAAATGGCTAAAGATGTGATTACCAACAAAACCCAGCTCCTAGAAAAGATTATGCATGTGTGGAATCATCATCCTCAAATGCAGGAGACAGTACAGTCTTGCATTGATAGCATGCCGGGCAGAATTAAAGCTTTGATAGCGGCTAAAGGTGGCTCAACTAAATATTGACTTTTACTAACATTAATTTCACTTTTCTTTAAAACTTAATAAACTTATGCTTTTCTAAATTAATGCTGTTTTATTTATGTCAAATAAATAGGTAATTGATTGGATAATATAAAAATAAAAAACAAATCAATTTAAAATAATAAAACGGTACAATATCACTCGGTAATTAATATTTTACATGAAATCTTGCAGTGCGTCTAATAATTTAGCCAGGGACTATATATATATATATATATATATATATATATATATATATATATATATATATATATATATATATATATAAGATTAGGAGCTGTCCAAAATTCAATCCTTTAAATATTGACAACAAACCTATTCCCAACACCTCAGCCACTAGAATCCTGGGCCTAACTTTTGATAAAATATTGAACTGGAATGCTCACTTCAAACAACTGAAGTCCCATACAAATCAAGACCTAATTGTTCTCAGAGCCATTATCAACACAAATTGGGGTGCTAATTTTCCTTCATTAAGGAAACTCTACACATAATTTATGCTCTCCAAGCTCAGATATGGAGATTTTGTATATGCCGCCAACACAAGTTCTTATCCTTAAACACGATTCAAAACAATGCATTGAGAGTAATGACGGGGGCTTTTAGGACACCTATCCCCAACCTTCAGTGTATAGCTTCTATCCCTCCTCTACCACTTGTCAGACAACTTTCACTAATGAAGTACTGCTCATCTACATTACAAAGAAAACATTTAAAACCCACTAGCAATTTAATGAATGTACATCTTCCAAATCTAACATTCCCAACCAATTCAAATCCTCACTCTTCACAAGCTTTCCCCTCCGTTATTCAACTACCACTACTGGCATTCTTTTTCTCCCTGGCTCTCACCTAGACCGCAAGTCACTCTTCACTCACCCAATATAAAAAACATCAACTCCGCTGAACTAAAACAAAAATTTTTGGAAATACTACATTACATTTATCCTAATAGTTCCATCATCTCCACTGATGGCTCCAAGACTGAGCTCCATCTATACAGCAGAACTCCTTGAAATTAAAGAGGCCACTAGACTTGCCGTCAAAGATTCCTATGGAAATAACGTTTTGATAGTCTCTGATTTTCTGAGTGCTCTTAAGTCTATATCTTCTGCAAACTCAAATCAAGCATACCTACGGCAGCTCACTGATCTTTTATATGTAGCCAAAATCGGAAATAAGAAAATAGCATATTTATGAATCCCAGGACACAAGGGCATAAACGGTAATGAACTAGCTGACAAAGAAGCTAAAAAAGCAGTAACAAATGGCTCACCAGTAAACGATGAAAACCATCTCAAAGACTTTCAAAATCTTTTAGTCACCATCAGCAAAGAATTATTTCAACTGGAATGGGATCTGGAAGATAGCCACAATAAGATCTGGGAAATTAAGTCGACAGTTTATCCCCCACTACATAATCCAAACTTGTCCAGACCTGACAACGTCACTTTGAGAGGACCAGCTGCAGGGCACACATATGCCACACACTCTTACCTACTAAAAAACGAACCCATCCCACTCTGCCCTGCATGCAACTCCTCTCTATCAATTAAACATATTTTCGAGGCAAAACATCTCACTAACATGAGAACAATTCATGGTATTCCTTCCTCCCTTACTCAAGTAATCAACACTTACTAATCGAACAAAAACAAAATATATCTCAATATCTCAAAAAGTAGAAAATCAGGATATAGATAATTAAAACGAAAACATTTTCGGACGCCAAATGACCAAAGAAGTCGACGCGCCCTAGCTCCCTAAACTCGTCATCATCATACATGTACATATATACATATATATATATATATATATATATATATATATATATATATATATATATATATATATATATATATATATATATAGTTCAGGAAAGGCAATTAGCTTCGAGCGGCAGAAGCAGCAAGATCACAGTATCGAGTAGCAGCAGCAGCAAGACCACTTGAAAATGCCAAATGAGATTTTGGCGAAACGTGGTGCAAATTCATTGTTAGACGAACAGATAAAAACCCGGAATTTTAATGTATTACATTCCACCATCCGTGAAAACCTCTATTGTACGCTATCTTGATTTTTAGTGTTCCGTACGGAACACTTATAAGATCACTTCGGTGTCTGTCTGTCTGTCTGTCTGTCTGTCTGTCTGTCACACCCCCGATTTTCTCCGAAACTATTTGACATAGAAAGGTGAAATTTGGTAATAATATAGGAATTGATGGCCTCATCAGAGCCATGTAGTTTTGAGAATTAAATTTTGACTTAAGGGGTTAGTTTTTGGGGGGTGAAGTCGGAAGTGAAAAAAAAATTTTTTTACGAGGTCACCGAGTGTGGTGTCAAATGAAAGCTTGTGAAAACACGAGTAAAAAATGTATATATAATATTATTCTTGCGCGCACTTTTCTTTGTATTATTTTTAAAAATTCGCGAAAAATCGCTGTCCCGGGCCTTATCTCGAAAAGTACTTATCAAAAAATTTCGAAAAAATTCTGGAATATTCTCCACGGGGTGTAGATTGAACGAAAATTATCACGAGTGCATAACCTTTAATAACTTATATGGTATATAAAAAAAAAAACAAAAATTTCAAGGTCATCAGATTTCAGTAAAGATTGGAAACAAACTTTGTTGGAAACACATTTGGGGTGTGTTTTGTGAAGTCACTGATCATTTTATACCACCGTAACATAAATTTTGACTTAAGGGGTTCGTTTTGAGGGGTGAAATCGGAAGTGAAAAAAATTTTTTTTTTACTAGGTCATCGAATGTGGTGTCAAATGAAAGCTTGTGAAAACACGAGTAAAATATATATATATATATATATATATATATATATATATATATAATGTAATACTTGCGCACACTTTTCTTCGTATTACTTTTAAAAAATCGCTGTCCCCTACCTTATCTTGAAAAGTACTGATCAAAAAATTTTGAAAAAATTCTGGAATATTCTCCACGGTGTATAGATTGAACGAAAATTATCACGAGTGCATTACCTTTAGTAATTTATCTGGTATATAAAAAAAAAACAAAATTTCGAGGTCACCAATTTTCAGTAAAGATTGGAAACAAACTTTGTTGTGTGTTTTGTGAAGTCACTGATCATTTTATACCACCCTAACAAAAATTTTTATTTTAAAAACAATCAACGAGCGTACGGAACACTAATTGTGCAAGTTCAACTTGCACTTGACCGGTTTTTATTTTTAAATGAAAAGACTTGAATATTTCTGAGACCTACTAAAACTTCTAGATATTATTTGTCTAACATACCATATGTCTAAATTGAACTGTTTTGGAATTATTATCATTCGAAATTTAAAATAAAAAAAAGACAAAAAACCTATAAATAAATACTCTAGGTTTATTTTTAAAGTAACAGTTGCTCAAAATGACTACCGTTAACAGCGAGGCAATGACCCAATCTGTCATAAACAGCTTGAACAAAGTTTTGCAGAGAATCCGGGGTGATCTGTGGTACTTCAAGCTGAATTCTTTGTTATAAACCTTCTACCGCAATAATATGACGTCCTCAAATCCCTGCCCACAGGTTTATCTTTTGTGGTCTTTGAGATTGACTGTCGATTATCCAGTGGGGATTTTCAGTAGACCAGTACCGTCAGTAATGCCTGTCTGTCTTTCATGGGCGGTTTATTTCTATACATTATTTGGTAAAAATGCAGTTTTTTTGTCTTTTTTTTTATTTTAAATTTGAAATGACAGTATATATATATATATATATATATATATATATATATATATATATATATATATATATATATATATATATATATATATATATATATATATATATATATATATATATATATATATATATATATATATATATATATATATATATATATATATATATATATATATATATATATATATATATATATATATATATATATATATATATATATATATATATATATATATATATATATATATATATATATATATATATATATATATATATATATATATATATATATATATATATATATATATATAAGATAATATTTTTAGGAATCGAAACAATGCAGGATTTAAACAATAAAAGCAGAATATACTTACCTTATTAGACAAGGCGAAATCGGCGCCATCGTTGGAAAAAATTTTCTAATTGAATTTTTTTTCATAACCTTCTCCAGGAGATGCCCCTGAAAGAGGATCAACATGTTGCCGGGCGGTAACCTGGTCCGAATTTGTTTAAACAAATTTTTTTAAAACAAAGTCCAAAAATTGAAATTTTCGCCCCGGAACAAGTTTTTTTAGGTAAATTGGACCATTTTGAACAAAAAATGTCTCTTGTGAATTTTCTCTAAAATGCGCCGTTTTCGAGATATCGGCGATTTTAGGTGCGAGAAAACGCGAAAATGGCCACTTTCACCTCCCAATATTGGGGTCAAAAATTAAAATTTTCAATGTTGCCAAGTGTCCAAATTAAAGTTTGAGATCTCTTCTACAAATTACCGTAGGAAATATTGCAATATCTTTATTTTTAAACATTGTTTTTTAACAGTTAACAAATTGCGTTCGAGCGCCCGCGGCCGCATCGAAACTGTATACATAGATATATACGCAACGCCCGTACGTAGGCGCGAATATATTTATTCAAAACTGTGATACAAAAATTCTGGTATATAAAAAAAAAAAAAACAAAATTTCGAGGTCACTAGTTTTCAGTAAAGATTGGAAACAAACTTTGTTGTGTGTTTTGTGAAGTCACTGATCATTTTATACCACCCTAACAAAAATTTTTATTTTAAAAACAATCAACGAGCGTACGGAACACTAATTGTGCAAGTTCAACTTGCACTTGACCGGTTTTTTATTTTTAAATGAAAAGACTTGAATATTTCTGAGACCTACTAAAACTTCTAGATATTATTTGTCTAACATACCATATGTCTAAATTGAACTGTTTTGGAATTATTATCATTCGAAATTTAAAATAAAAAAAAGACAAAAAACCTATAAATAAATACTCTAGGTTTATTTTTAAAGTAACAGTTGCTCAAAATGACTACCGTTAACAGCGAGGCAATGACCCAATCTGTCATAAACAGCTTGAACAAAGTTTTGCAGAGAATCCGGGGTGATCTGTGGTACTTCAAGCTGAATTCTTTGTTATAAACCTTCTACCGCAATAATATGACGTCCTCAAATCCCTGCCCACAGGTTTATCTTTTGTGGTCTTTGAGATTGACTGTCGATTATCCAGTGGGGATTTTCAGTAGACCAGTACCGTCAGTAATGCCTGTCTGTCTTTCATGGGCGGTTTATTTCTATACATTATTTGGTAAAATGCAGTTTTTTTGTCTTTTTTTTATTTTAAATTTGAAATGACAGTATATATATATATATATATATATATATATATATATATATATATATATATATATATAATATATATATATATATATATATATATATATATATATATATATATATATATATATATATATATATATATATATATATATATATATATATATATATATATATATATATATATATATATATATATATATATATATATATATATATATATATATATATATATATATATATATATATATATATATATATATATATATATATATATATATATATATATATATATATATATATATATATATATATATATATAAGATAATATTTTTAGGAATCGAAACAATGCAGGATTTAAACAATAAAAGCAGAATATACTTACCTTATTAGACAAGGCGAAATCGGCGCCATCGTTGGAAAAAATTTTCTAATTGAATTTTTTTTCATAACCTTCTCCAGGAGATGCCCCTGAAAGAGGATCAACATGTTGCCGGGCGGTAACCTGGTCCGAATTTGTTTAAACAAATTTTTTTTAAAACAAAGTCCAAAAATTGAAATTTTCGCCCCGGAACAAGTTTTTTTAGGTAAATTGGACCATTTTGAACAAAAAATGTCTCTTGTGAATTTTCTCTAAAATGCGCCGTTTTCGAGATATCGGCGATTTTAGGTGCGAGAAAACGCGAAAATGGCCACTTTCACCTCCCAATATTGGGGTCAAAAATTAAAATTTTCAATGTTGCCAAGTGTCCAAATTAAAGTTTGAGATCTCTTCTACAAATTACCGTAGGAAATATTGCAATATCTTTATTTTTAAACATTGTTTTTTAACAGTTAACAAATTGCGTTCGAGCGCCCGCGGCCGCATCGAAACTGTATACATAGATATATACGCAACGCCCGTACGTAGGCGCGAATATATTTATTCAAAACTGTGATACAAAAATTCCAAAAAATATTAAAACTTTAATGATGAATACAAATAATAAGTTTCAATTGGTTCAATATTTATCTAATAATGCTGTAAATTACGTTGCATTAAGTCACACTCAACAATTAATAATATCAGGTGGATTCTATAACATTGAAAAGTGCTATTGTATACAGGGAAATAATATACATGAAATTATTGAGTTAGAAAACAATCACTTAGAGGCTGATACAAGGATATTTTGTCATGCTCGATATATGTTATCTTATAATTCTGAAATAATAATTCATTCCGTTGATACCGACGTTTTTATATTAGCAATTCATTATTGGAGCTTTTTCAAATTAATTGGTTGTACAGGATTGTATTTTAAAGTAGTTGGTCAGAAGCCAAGATTATTGTCTTGTAATGTAGCTGCTGAATATTTAACTAGTCAAGTTTGTCAAGTTTTGCCTGCTTTACATGCGTTTACAGGCTGTGATACTACTAGTAAAGTAGGTACTAAAAATAAAGCTTTAGATTTAGTCTTTGATTTAGATACTCAAAATGCATTAACCCCACTTGGTACTGGCTTACAATTAAATGCCATGGAATTCAATGCATTAGAAAAATTGTATTTGAAAATTTTGAATAAAGCTGGAGAAACAGCAGATAATGCTAGACAAATAATTTTAGAACGTTCTTGTGGGATGGGTATTAATTTTGGAAAAATTCCATGTACATCCGATGCTTTAAAATTGCACATTTCACGAGCTTCACTACAAACGTACATATGGAAAATGTCATTGTATTCTCGGTATCGACATTTAGATGCAACAGAATTTGGTTACACTATAGAAACAGGTGAATTGTTACCCAAATTCATGTTAAAAAATTCGATACCAGATTCGTTAATTAGGCAATGTAAATGTACAAAAAATTGTAAAACTAATGCATGTAATTGCAAAAGCAACAACGTAAGTTGTATACTCATGTGTGGGTGTAATTTAAATATTTGCGAAAATTCTATTAAATATATATAAGTTATATTTCATAAAATTGTTTTAATTCTTCTACCATCCTAATCGAATATTGAATTTTTATTTATATTCATTTGTTATAATAATTAAATTTGATATAACAATTACTCTTTAATAAATAAATATTTTTTACATACTTTTCAAATACGAGGCATGTTTTTTTAAGTAAGTACCGTTTTGCGATTCCGCCGCCGCAGCGATACGGTCGGCATTCCGCGCATGCGCGCTGGTAACCTACATCTCATGTCTACGCACTGACGCCATTACAGTCTGATTCTTCATTGTATACGTTGTTTACTGAGTGTTTAAGATGCCTCTGACAATCGTGAGTCCCGCCGATTGTAAAGTACGGGCTGTTATACGATTTCTTAGTGCTAAAGGCGTAAAACCGATCGATATTCATCGTGAGATCTGTGAAGTTTACGGGCAAAACATTATGAGTGATGGAATGGTAAGGAAATGGGTGAGAGCATTTAAAGATGGCCGCACAAATGTGCATGATGAAGAACGGAGTGGGCGTCCTTCGGTCGTTAATGAAGATTTGGTGCAGAAAGTGGACGAAAAGGTGAGAGAAAACAGACGCTTTACAATTTCATCATTGTGCGACTGCTTTCCTCAATATTCTCGTAGTGTTTTGTATCGCATTGTGACCGAGAACTTTTTTCTCAGGCGGCAGAATTTTATGAGGAGGGTATTCAAAAACTGGTGCCACGTTATGACAAGTGCCTCAATATTCACGGAAATTATGTAGAAATGTAGATTAAGGTACAGGCTTTCATGTAAAAATAAAATTATAGCGATATCTTTGCACGTCTTTTTTTAATTCCAAAACGGTACTTACTTAAAAAACATGCCTCGTATATTAATTTTAATAAGAAATCAAGAAACAAAGCTTTATAGAGCATCGCAGTGCGTATACAGTTCCGTGCGCCTACGTACGGGCGTTGCGTATATATCTATGTATACAGTTTCGATGCAGCCGCGGGCGCTCGAACGCAATTTGTTAACTGTTAAAAAACAATATTTAAAAATGAAGATATTGCAATATTTCCTACGGTAATTTGTAGAGGAGATCTCAAACTTTAATTTGGACACTTGGCAACATTGAAAATTTTAATTTTTGACCCCGATATTGGGAGGTGAAAGTGGCCATTTTCGCGTTTTCTCGCACCTAAAATCGCCGATATCTCGAAAACGGCGCATTTTAGAGAAAATTCACAAGAGACATTTTTTGTTCAAAATGGTCCAATTTACCTAAAAAAACTTGTTCCGGGGCGAAAATTTCAATTTTTGGACTTTGTTTAAAAAAAATTTGTTTAAAACAAATTCGGACCAGGTTACCGCCCGGCAACATGTTGATCCTCTTTCAGGGGCATCTCCTGGAGAAGGTTATGAAAAAAAATTCAATTAGAAAATTTTTTCCAACGATGGCGCCGATTTCGCCTTGTCTATATCCCCAATCATAAACATCGTAGTATACGATATATTATGTATGTCAAATACCTATAAATATTTTAATTATCACGTCGTATATAAAAACCAATTTGGCAACCCACCTTGTTTTCAAAATATATATTCTTTATGTTCCAACTAAAAGCAGGAAGATATAAAAATATATTTTAGAATCTCTAAAATCATTCAAGAAGTTTAGTCAACATGAAAAACACTGGTCGTACAGCAGTTTTATGGTTATTTACAGTAATTTCCCAAAATAATAAAAAAAGTGCGTTTTATTTTTATATTAAAGAGGTATCTTTAGGTTAAATTATGAAGGATTTTAACAAAGTGAAGTAAATTACGATATACTGGTTGCAGCCTCCATTTAAATTGGTTATTCAGATTGAAAAACTTTCCACTAGAGGCGTATGATCTCTTAAATATACTTAAATATATCATTTTCTGCAATACAAGGAACATGTCAAGTGTTAAGTTGCTGGTGCACTGTTGCATGTTGCTTTGTTGTATTTTATCTGAACTGTATATACAGGGGCTAACAAAAACATTTATGGATCCAAATTTCAGATCTTGTTAATTAGTGGAAACAGTATTAGATTCATAATCAAGTGAGAATAATCACCATAAAACTTGACACTAAACCGGTTAGACTCAATATAATTCAAGTGCATGCCCCTACAGCAGCAGCAGATGATAATGTGATAGATGAATTTTATCTAAAACTGCAAGAAACAATGCGAAAAATCCCATCAAGAGAAATTACCTTGCTTGTAGGAGACCTAAATGCGAAAATTGGGGAAACAAGGAATGATGACCATCTAAGACATATTGTTGGGCTGTATGGAATGGGGAAGAGAAATGTTAGAGGTGAAAAATTGATCAACTTTTGTATACAAAATAAACTGGCTATCACCAATACCCTGTTCAAACATCATATCCGCCGTCTTTATACTTGGAAATCTCCAGGAGATCGATACAGAAATCAAATAGATTATATAATGATAAGCCAAAGGTGGAAATCATCTATACTGGACACGAGAACTTACCCAGGAGCAGACTGTAATTCTAACCATCAACTTCTAGTTACAGTTCTTCGTATTAAACTCAAAGCTTCTCAAAAAAATATAAAGGTGCAACGAATGAAGATATATCCTCCAGAAAAACAACAATTACGGAACTAGTAAATAAAAATATCCGAAATATCCAATATAATGAAGATCCTGGAAATAATGAAGAGATGTGGAACAAAGTGAAAACATCGATAAAAGATGCCCCGAAGAGTAAGAAAATGTATTAAAAAATCTTGGATGTCTGCAGAAACATGGCAACTTATAGAGCATAGGAAAAACGTAAAGAAAACTGGACTAAACGATGATCAGCAGATAAAAGAGTACCAAGATTTAAACCGACTTATACAGAAGAACTGCAGACAAAATAAGAATACATATCTCAATAACCAATGTAAAGAAGTACAAGCATATGCAGAGAAAAATCAATTTAAAGATCTCTTTAAAAAAATTAAAGAGATAGATAAGGATTTCAAACCTAAAACTTGGGTAATCGAGGATAAAAATGGAACACTGCTTACAGAGAAAGAAAGAATAATAGACAGATGGAGAGAATATTGTGAAGATCTTTATTATGATGCACAAGAACAAGACATACACCAACAGATCAATACCACGCAGCAAGAACCTGAAATAATGAGGAGTGAAGTAGAGGATGCTGTTAAGAAACTGAAAAGCAATGAGGCACCTGGCTACGATGACATCACGGGAGATATTCTTAAGGAACTAGATCATGACACAATGGGGATGATCTGTAAAATATGTAATAACATCTGGAAAACTGGAATATGGCCGAAAGATTGGACGACCTCTATAATAATACCACTACATAAGAAAGGCTCTACCCGTAAATGTAGTAATTATCGTACATTATCTCTATTATCGCATCCAAGTAAGGTAATGCTACATTTCATAAATAATCGTTTAAGATATTATGTTGACCAACAAATCTCTAGAGAACAAGCGGGATTCGTTAAAGGACGAGGCACAAGAAATCAGATTGTTAACATAAGACAATTGATAGAGAAATGTAGAGAGTATAATGTGTCTATGGTAATGTGCTTCATAGACTATAATAAGGCTTTTGATTTTGTCAACTGGAAAAAGCTTTGGGAGGTACTAGAGCAAATGGGTTTTCCTTATCATCTGATTAAACTGATTAAAAACCTCTACTTGGATAGCACTGCAGTGGTGAGAATAGACAATACAATATCCGATCAGTTTCATCCTCGCCGAGGTGTAAGACAGGGCTGTGTTCTGTCTCCTACATTATTTAATGTTTATGGTGAATTTATAATGAGAAATGCGTTGAATGAATGGGATGGTGGAATCCTAATAGGAGGTGAGTGAATAAACAACTTGCGTTACGCTGATGATACCACCATGTTTGCAGCGACTGGGGAAGAGATGGCTACACTTTTAAATCGGATAGAGCAAGAAAGTGAGAAACTAGGTCTGACCATAAATAGGGACAAAACGAAGCTGATGATAGTCGATAAGTCTGACCAAATAGTAAGATCTGACTTACTCAATGGCATTGAGAGAGTAACAACCTTTGTATATCTAGGATCATCCGTAAGTAGTATGGGAGGATGCGAGAATGAAATAAAAAGAAGAATATCCCTAGCAAGAAATGCTATGACGAGACTTACTAAGATATGGAAGAGTCCGTACATAACTAAAGGAACGAAATTAAATCTCGTACAGACCTTAGTATTTCCAATATTTTCATATGGTGTAGAATCCTGGACACTTAGAGTAAAGGAACGTAAATCTATTGATTCCTTTGAAATGTGGTGCTATAGGAGGATGTTGAGAATATCCGGGACCGCCAGAAGAACTAATCAATCTATACTGAATGAACTAAATGTAACTGTAAGGTTATCATCACTATGCATGGAAAGAATTCTTCAGTATTTTGGACATGTAGCTAGAAGGCCAGGCAATAATGTAGACCGGCTAATAATAATGGGAGAGGTCCAGGGTAAAAGGAGTAGAGGCCGTTCGCCAACAAGATGGTCAGATCAAATAAAACAAGTTATGGATCAACCACTCCATGTATCGTTGCACTTGGCAGAAGATCGAGAGAAATGAAGAGAAATAGTGAACAGAACAGTGAAGTCATTCTAGAGAGATCACGACCCTCAAGACTGAAGAAACGAATAGAGAGAGAGAGAGAGAGAGAGAGATTGTATAGAATACTTTTGTGTTGTCATTATTGAGTATGCCTGTAACAGATGATAAGAATTTCCGCCATGACATTGAAAGGTCAACATTTTTTTGAAATCACTTTTATTGGTAAAAATGACATTATCGAGCAAATGAGCTGACAGTATTCTAAATTTCAGCTGCAAAAAACTATTCAGTGTTAGAACTTCGACAGCTTATTATAAGCATATCTACTGAAAAGTTTCACTATTGCCAAAAACTCGATCACGTACGAACTCGTAGTGGAAGATAAACCCATAGAACAGTTAACTCGGCTCAAATACTTTAGAGTGGACCTAACAAACTATCACGATCGAGAGCTTAGAGAATTAAAGGAGGAAACACCTTTATAACTTTCAAAAAATGCGTTTCGAGATTATTTCATAAAATGATTGTGGAATATCTCAGGAACATATTCCTAAAATTCGTATTCCGGCCAAAGTTATAGCCCGTTAAAGTGAGTCGCCTCTGCTCGGCTTCGGAACGCGCTGCAGGTACATTCGGAAAAAATTTTTCTTTTATGTGAAAATTAATAGTAAAATTTTTGTAAAAACGTCTGTAGTTTTTTTTAATCTTCAATTTTTTTCGTTTTCTTTAATGTCATATAGGAGCCAATTTATAACGAATAGAAGAAAAAAAAAATTGTGTTTTCAAATCAACGCAGCAAGCGCTATCTTGTACGCCGTGAAACAAGTCCCTCCGAAAGCACAAACAATGACGGTATTCTATGGCAGCAATTTTGAGACATGATGAATGATCCTTTAAATTTGAGAAATTTTAAATAAATTTTTCTTTTTTTTTTTAAATGTACAAATTTCATTCATTTTCATTCATTTTTACTTGTTTGAACGTATTTCTCCCCTAACTGATAAAGCAGCAGTTATATCCGGTTACTTAAGAGTTGTATGGACCAATCAATATATGCGAACAGACAACAAGATTAAAATATATAAGACTTGCATCAGACCCATAATTACCTGTGGTACAGAAACACGAGAAAGATACCAATAAAACAAAAAGTATACTACGTACCGACGAAATGAAAACCCTAAGAGCAATAGTTGGTAAAACAAGGAGGGATAGGAAACGAAACACTGACATCAGGGCACAACGTGGCGTGCAAGACGTAGTAAGATGGAGTAGATAAAAAGAAGACAGTGGCATAACCACCTAAAAAGATTCGAAGAGCGCAGCCTACAAAGGATCGCTCTGAAAGGAAAACCAGTAGACAAATGTTCACCGGGGAGACCACCAAAAAGATGGAAAAATAGCTGGCAATCTACACCTTAAAAAAATTCCACAACCTCAGATTTAATAGATCATTAGATCTACAAAAAGTATAAGAAGAAGAAAAAGAACCTCGGATCTTTGTAGGGGTTTTTTTATAAGCATAGCACAGGTGCTGCTGGGTAATCCTTAAATCGTTATAAAAGCGACGCGTATGCGAAAAAAGCGATTATCGTTGTTGTTGAATCGCTACAAATTTTATTAATAGTGTTGAGTTATACCTAATATCAAGAGGCTAAATCTATTGCATTTGCATTATTGTAACTCCTATAATATTCTAAAAATAGGTACCGAAAAATACTGAACACTACAATATATCCTCTTAATAAACAACATTACCGAAAATGTAGACTAACTGTACACCATTAATTCCCTTAAGCATCATTACGTGTAAATCACTGGTATAACTATAAACTTGGCAAGGTGAGAAAATAAATCGTCGGCTGTCAAAATATCGCAGAACCCTACTGGTTTATGCTGATCTCACGCGAATAACGTTAACCATGTACTGTTTGACGAAAATAACTTCAAAGTAAGCGTAATAAAATAATTTAAAATTATTTATAGTAGGAATATAAAGGATGTTCTTTAAATTAAAACTTTTCTTTTAATAGTAAAATTTTGATATTGGCCTTTTGTCAGATTTTACTCTTCGAAACCTTCTTTAAGGGGTAAGGTCATTCCAGAATTTTCAAAAAATTGAATTTTTTTTGGTTAATATGTTACCTTGGAGGCCAATTGTATGGTGCAGGCATCGCTGAGGTATAACAACATTTTCTAGTGTAGAATGTTACTCAAATTTTCACATTGTTCCCAAAACCGTATTTTTCAAATCGGACGAAATGAGAGCTGCCACAAATCTTTATCAATTCGCTTGAAATTTTGAAAATAACTTTTCAGATACATTATCTAAAGGGAAGCGTACGGATTTTTCGAAGAGTTATATATAATAATAATAATAATAATAATAATCAGCTGCCAAAGTGGTTCACCAAGCACTAGCCACAACATACAGACTCATAGAAAACACAGATCCCTACTACAAATACACCCCAACATCCATACTTGAAAATGAAGATTACAAGCTCTACTGGGATATCGGTATCCATACAGATAAAACAGTCTCAGCCAATAGACCCGATATTACTTTTCAGTGCAAAAAAGGAAAAGTCACCTATCTGATTGACATAGCTGTCCCCAACGACACAAACATCCAAGCGAAATACACAGAAAAAATTTCCAAATACACAGACCTTGCAACGGAAATAAAAAGGCTATGGAGACAGGAAAAAGTCATCATTGTCCCCCTCATTATATCAGCCACAGGCCTTACACCAATAACATTCACACCACATTTAGTGCAATTGGGACTCAACACAGACATACACGGACAGGCCAACAATAATAAGCACGGGAAAATACAACAAAACCATTTACCTTCTACTAACAGGCAACCCAATGTCGGGACACTTTGAGCTTCTGACACCACAAAACATTGAAAACATTCCAGAGAACAACAGACAGACAATAAAAGAAGCATCGGGCGAGCGACGTAACGGTCGAGGACGTCGCGGGAAATGGCAGCTCGACCAAAACGATGAAGACCAGGCAACCGAAAATGGACCTGCCAAAAGTGTTGTGTCGGCGACTAAGCCGACACCCACCAAGGCGGGAAAATCACAGCAGCGCATGAGTTGCACCACAGGAATCAACGAACACGCCATGCGTTGCTGTAATAAAAACACAAAACCTGACAAAGAAATCACTGAGAAGAGAATCACTCGCCGCTTGGACCCACCAACACCAATCCCAAGCACAACCGACGTAGATACGGGACAAACACAACCACCAGAGCCAGGCCAGGGCCCGTATGTTTTGCAAGGACAACATGCAACTACCAAGGCTGGAAAACCAAGACAGCGGTTAAAGTGGACGGATGAGATGAATAGGACGGTGATGCGCTGTTACTACATCGCCACCAAACTCGAAACAATAACATCGGGCTACAGACAGCAACTGCACAGACTTTTCTTGACCGAATATCCACATCTGCAATTACTTGTTTCAGAACAGAGAGTAATAGACCAAAAAAGAGTTATTACCAAGAACAATCGTCTCACACCTCTCGAATTGCAAACCATCAAGGACACAGTGGCTGCTGAACTGAACACAGACCAACCAAACAATAGAAACAATAAAGCAGATTCCGAACCAGCCTCACACACACAGCCACCCAGTCAAACACAACAATACCCACCACCCAGGAGGAGCATAACGCAAAATAATATTGCGAGTACCGTGCAACACCATATCACAGACAACAACATGAATCACTCGCCACCCTCAACGACATCCACACAACATCACCCCGAATCACCTCTCATACAAACACTTAAAGCAAAAAATGGAGTCACATCTAGCTCGATGGTCAGGCACCGACCCCACAACAAGAAATCCCATCCCTCGTTTAATCTTCAGACAGAGCACGCAACCAATCCTCAACACACTAAACAAGCACATAATACCTCAGTATATAACAGACTTAAGCACAATCGAAGACATTCACACAATAATATACGCAGCAGCAATCACCACTCTAACACAAAATAATCAAAAACTCCCTCAACGACAAGGAAACCCCAACAGGACAAAACCAAAATTCAAATGGCAAATAAGAATAGAAAACAAAATCAACAACATCAGGAGAGATCTAGGACATCTTACCCAGTTTATAAGCGGGAACGCGTCCAAACATGTCACACAGGGGGCAAACAAGATCAAATCTAAGTCTCCCAACAGAACACTGCCAGAAATCCTCGATACTTTGAAACAAAAACTATCTGTATATGCCGCAAGACTCCGTAGATACAAAGAATCAAATGAGAGGAAAGACACCAACAACCTCTTCCGAAGAAGCGAAAAAACAGTTCTACCGGAAAACTATGTACAACAAACAGATAGCGGTGACTGAACCACCAAACAAACAAGAACTCACAGATTATTGGAAAAGTATCTGGTCAGAACCCAAACTACACAATAATAACACCCCCTGGATCAAAGCCGAAGAAGACAAACATAAACATGTGACAGAACAAGAAAATACCACATTTAATACACAAGAAATTACAGAAACTATCAAACACACACACAACTGGAAATGTCCTGGAATAGACAATATACAAAACTTCTGGTACAAACAGTTTACCACCACACACGAAGCACTCACACACCAAATCAACAAAGCCATTCTACAACCAAACACATTTCCCACTTTCCTCACACAAGGAATAACATACGTTAAACCCAAAAGCTCAGACACCACAAACCCGTCAAACTACCGACCTATCACCTGTCTTCCAACCCTATACAAGATCATCACAGCCACAATTTCGAAGAAAATAGAACAACACCTAACAGACAACAATATCCTCACAGAAGAGCAGAAGGGATGCAGGAAAAATAGTCGAGGATGCAAAGAGCAGCTGATTATAGATAGCGTGATTATGGGACAAACCAGAAAAAGAACACAGAAACCTTCACATCGGTTACATAGACTATAAAAAAGCCTTCGACTCCATACCCCACAGCTGGTTAATCAGGGCCCTAGAAATCTATAAAATCAACCAACACCTCAGGCAGTTTCTCGCGCAAATTATGAAAACATGGAAAACCAAAATACGCCTAGAAACACAAACCGAACGGATCCAAACAGAAGAGCTGTACATCAGACGGGGTATATTTCAGGGAGACTCGCTCAGTGCCCTATGGTTTTGCCTCTGTCTCAATCCACTCTCAAATATACTAAACAGAACAGAGCATGGCTTCAATATCAGACACCAAAAAGTGAATCAACATAAAATAAACCACCTCCTATATATGGACGACATAAAACTCTACGCTGCCACACAAACACAGCTGAAAGAACTCCTCAAAATCACAGAAATATTCACCTTAGATGTCAATATGGAATTTGGTATAAGTAAATGCAAAGTGCTCCACATCAACAAAGGCCAATGGAAGTGCCACCATGAGACAGAAACCATCAACAATGAAACGCTCGATAACATGTTCGATAAAGAAACATACAAATATCTAGGCTTCCAACAAAGCACCAAACTCAACCACACTCACATCAAAACAGAGCTCAGAACCGAATTCAAAAACAGACTGACGAAACTTTTGCAAACAAAACTCAACTCTAAGAATCTCACTAAAGCCATCAACACGTTCGCTATACCTATACTCACATATTCATTTGGTATCATCAAATGGTCACAAACAGACATAGAAAATATTCACATCCTTATACGATCTCAATTCACCAAATACAGGAAATTACACCCCAACGCATGCAAAGAAAGACTTACTATCGAGAGGAAGGCAGGAGGAAGAGGAATTATAGACATCAGATCATTACACACAAAACAAATACAAACACTTAGGAAATTCTTTCACAGTAAGCAAACCAGCCTCCACACAGCGACAGTGAAAGCAGACAAAAACTACACACCTCTCGACTTAGCCCGGGCAGACCACTCAGCAGACACACACAGTCACACCCAATTACAACAGGAAAAGATGAAAACGTGGTCAGAGAAAACACTCCACGGAAAACACAGATACCACATAGAACAAGACCACGTAAATAAAAAACAATCATACACCTGGTTACGGGATGGGCAGCTATTCCCTGAGACTGAAGGCTTCTTACTTGCCATCCAGGATAAAGTCATATTAACCAGAAACTACCAAAAGTATATCATCAAAGACCCGACTATTGCAGAGGACAGATGTAGGAAATGCCACCAGCAGAAAGAAACGATCGAACACATAACGAGCGGATGTAAAATATTGGCCGGAACGGAGTACACAGCCAGGCATGATTCAGCTGCCAAAGTGGTTCACCAAGCACTAGCCACAACATACAGACTCATAGAAAACACAGATCCCTACTACAAATACACCCCAACATCCATACTTGAAAATGAAGATTACAAGCTCTACTGGGATATCGGTATCCATACAGATAAAACAGTCTCCGCCAATAGACCCGATATTACTTTTCAGTGCAAAAAAGGAAAAGTCACCTATCTGATTGACATAGCTGTCCCCAACGACACAAACATCCAAGCGAAATACACAGAAAAAATTTCCAAATACACAGACCTTGCAACGGAAATTAAAAGGCTATGGAGACAGGAAAAAGTCATCATTGTCCCCCTCATTATATCAGCCACAGGCCTTACACCAATAACATTCACACCACATTTAGTGCAATTGGGACTCAACACAGACATACACAGAAACATTCAGAAGTCAGTGATTTTGAAAACATGTAACATTGTCAGGTCATTCCTTAATACGGAATAGTAATAGCGTTTGTGCTGACTTGGTTTTGGCCCGTCAGCCAAACATGGAACCACATTGATCAAATGTGAGAAAGAAGAACTTTTTGTAATAATAATAATCAGCTGCCAAAGTGGTTCACCAAGCACTAGCCACAACATACAGACTCATAGAAAACACAGATCCCTACTACAAATACACCCCAACATCCATACTTGAAAATGAAGATTACAAGCTCTACTGGGATATCGGTATCCATACAGATAAAACAGTCTCAGCCAATAGACCCGATATTACTTTTCAGTGCAAAAAAGGAAAAGTCACCTATCTGATTGACATAGCTGTCCCCAACGACACAAACATCCAAGCGAAATACACAGAAAAAATTTCCAAATACACAGACCTTGCAACGGAAATAAAAAGGCTATGGAGACAGGAAAAAGTCATCATTGTCCCCCTCATTATATCAGCCACAGGCCTTACACCAATAACATTCACACCACATTTAGTGCAATTGGGACTCAACACAGACATACACAGAAACATTCAGAAGTCAGTGATTTTGAAAACATGTAACATTGTCAAGTCATTCCTTAATACGGAATAGTAATAGCGTTTGTGCTGACTTGGTTTTGGCCCGTCAGCCAAACATGGAACCACATTGATCAAATGTGAGAAAGAAGAACTTTTTGTAATAATAATAATACATATAACAGACTCAAGCACAATCGAAGACATTCACACAATAATATACGCAGCAGCAATCACCACTCTAACACAAAATAATCAAAAACTCCCTCAACGACAAAGAAACCCCAACAGGACAAAACCAAAATTCAAATGGCAAATAAGAATAGAAAACAAAATCAAAAACATCAGGAGAGATTTAGGACATCTTACCCAGTTTATAAGCGGGAACGCGTCCAAACGTGCCACACAGGGGGCAAACAAGATCAAATCTAAGTCTCCCAACAGAACACTGCCAGAAATCCTCGATACCTTGAAACAAAAACTATCTGTGTATGCCGCAAGACTCCGTAGATACAAAGAATCAAATGAAAGGAAAGACACCAACAGCCTCTTCCGAAGAAGCGAAAAACAGTTCTACCGGAAAACTATGTACAACAAACAGATAGCAGTGACTGAACCACCAAACAAACAAGAACTCACAGATTATTGGAAAAGTATCTGGTCAGAACCCAAACAACACAATAATAACACCCCCTGGATCAAAGCCGAAGAAGACAAACATAAACATGTGACAGAACAAGAAAATACCACATTTAATACACAAGAAATTACAGAAACTATCAAACACACACACAACTGGAAATGTCCTGGAATAGACAATATACAAAACTTCTGGTACAAACAGTTTACCACCACACACGAAGCACTCGCACACCAAATTAACAAAGCCATTCTACAACCACACACATTTCCCACTTTCCTCACACAAGGAATAACATACGTTAAACCCAAAAGCTCAGACACCACAAACCCGTCAAACTACCGACCTATCACCTGTCTTCCAACCCTATACAAGATCATCACAGCCACAATATCGAAGAAAATAGAACAACACCTAACAGACAACAATATCCTCACAGAAGAGCAGAAGGGATGCAGGAAAAATAGTCGAGGATGCAAAGAGCAGCTGATTATAGATAGCGTGATTATGGGACAAACCAGAAAAGAACACAGAAACCTTCACATCGGCTACATAGACTATAAAAAAGCCTTCGACTCCATACCCCACAGCTGGTTAATCAGGGCCCTAGAAATCTATAAAATCAACCAACACCTCAGGCAGTTTCTCGCGCAAATTATGAAAACATGGAAAACCAAAATACGCCTAGAAACACAAACCGAACGGATCCAAACAGAAGAGCTGTACATCAGACGGGGTATATTTCAGGGAGACTCGCTCAGTGCTCTATGGTTTTGCCTCTGTCTCAATCCACTCTCAAATATACTAAACAGAACAGAGCATGGCTTCAATATCAGACACCAAAAAGAGAATCAACATAAAATAAACCACCTCCTATATATGGACGACATAAAAACTCTACGCTGCCACACAAACACAGCTGAAAGAACTCCTCAAAATCACAGAAATATTCACCTTAGATGTCAATATGGAATTTGGTATAAGTAAATGCAAAGTGCTCCACATCAACAAAGGCCAATGGAAGCACCACCATGAGACAGAAACCATCAACAATGAAACGCTCGATAAAGAAACATACAAATATCTAGGCTTCCAACAAAGCACCAAACTCAACTACACTCACATCAAAACAGAGCTCAGAACCGAATTCAAAAACAGACTGACGAACCTTTTGCAAACAAAACTCAACTCTAAGAATCTCACTAAAGCCATCAACACGTTCGCTATACCTATACTCACATATTCATTTGGTATCATCAAATGGTCACAAACAGACATAGAAAATATTCACATCCTTATACGATCTCAATTCACTAAATACAGGAAATTACACCCCAACGCATGCAAAGAAAGACTTACCATCGAGAGGAAGGCAGGAGGAAGAGGAATTATAGACATCAGATCATTACACACAAAACAAATACAAACACTTAGGAAATTCTTTCACAGCAAGCAAACCAGCCTCCACACAGCGACAGTGAAAGCAGACAAAAACTACACACCTCTCGACTTAGCCCGGGCAGACCACTCAGCAGACACACACAGTCACACCCAATTACAACAGGAAAAGATGAAAACGTGGTCAGAGAAAACACTCCACGGAAAACACAGATACCACATAGAACAAGACCACGTAAATAAAAAACATCATACACCTGGTTACGGGATGGGCAGCTATTCCCTGAGACTGAAGGCTTCTTACTTGCCATCCAGGATAAAGTCATATTAACCAGAAACTACCAAAAGCATATCATCAAAGACCCGGCTATCGCAGAGGACAGATGTAGGAAATGCCACCAGCAGAAAGAAACGATCGAACACATAACGAGCGGATGTAAATATTGGCCGGAACGGAGTACATAGCCAGGCATGATTCAGCTGCCAAAGTGGTTCACCAAGCACTAGCCACAACATACAGACTCGCAGAAAACACAGATCCCTACTACAAATACACGCCAACATCCATACTTGAAAATGAAGATTACAAGCTCTACTGGGATATCGGTATCCATACAGATAAAACAGTCTCCGCCAATAGACCCGATATTACTTTTCAGTGCAAAAAAGGAAAAGTCACCTATCTGATTGACATAGCTGTCCCCAACGACACAAAACATCCAAGCGAAATACACAGAAAAAATTTCCAAATACACAGACCTTGCAACGGAAATAAAAAGGCTATGGAGACAGGAAAAAGTCATCATTGTCCCCCTCATTATATCAGCCACAGGCCTTACACCAATAACATTCACACCACATTTAGTGCAATTGGGACTCAACACGGACATACACAGAGGCATTCAGAAGTCAGTGATTTTGAAAACATGTAACATTGTCAGGTCATTCCTTAATACGGAATGGTAATAGCGTTTGTGCTGACTTGGTTTTGGCCCGTCAGCCAAACATGGAACCACATTGATCAAATGTGAGAAAGAAGAACTTTTTGTAATAAATAATAATACATATATTACCGTCACACTCTCCATAAAATTTACCCCAAGGGAATCGTTAAATCCAGCCGCTAGAGATTTTCTACTGAATATAGTCATAGACTGTTTTTTCAATATTTAATATTAGTCCATTTCTTCTACACCACACCTCCAAATCCCTGCATACACCTGTAACAGCATCAAACACTTCCTTTTTTGTAAACAATTTTTAGTGAAATTTTTGGGTGCAAAATGAAAATGATTTCATTTTTCGAAAAAACGCTATTTTCAAATTTCCGCTTTATTTATCCACCAGTTTTTGATATATTTATGAAAACTTTTTGGTTTTTAATGTTCCACACAGAACAGCTATAAGATCACTTCGCTGTTTGTCTGTCCGTCTGTCTGTATCTCTGTCTGTTAGCCCGTCACATTCGATTTTCTTGGAAACTATTTGACATAGAAAGGTGAAGTTTAGCACTAATATAGGAATTGATGGCCTCATCAGAGACGTATAGTTTTGAAAGTAAAATTTTGAATTAAGAGGTTGGTTTTGGGGGTTGAAGTTGGAAGTGAAAAAAAAAATTTTTACCAAGTGGGGTGTTAAATGAAAACACGAGTTCAAAAATATATATAATGTAATACTTGTGCACACTTTTCTTTGTATTATTTTTTAAAAATTGCGAAAAATTACGAAAAATTGCTACCCCCCTTATCTCAAAAAATTTCGAACAAAATCTGGCATATTCTCCACAGGGTGTAGACTGAACGAAAATTGTCACGATTGCATTACCTTTAATAATTTATCTGGTATATAAAAAAGCAAAAATTTCAAGGTCATCAGTTTTCAGTAAAGATCGAAAAAAAAAACTTTGTTGAAAACTCGTTTGGGGTGTGTTTTGTGAAGTCACTGATCATTTTCTACCTCCGTAACAAAATTTTTTATTTTACAAGCGTACTATTTTATCAACGTACGGAACACTAATTGCGCAAGTCCGACTTGTACTTAGCCGGTTATTTCTTCTATGCCAAAATCTACTGAAGCAGTCGTTTCGTTCGGGTCAGACATCGCTTGAAAGGTGCCTTGTCATCTTGGATTCTGAAGCGGCTATTCTAAATTAAAAAGATTTTAAAAAAATATTTTTCTACACTTCAAATAAACTTTCGACAGCTTTTATTATACTCTCGAAAAAAATTCCCGAAACTACCCTTTATTACTACGACCTGGAGTGGCTTTATTATTTATCCTAGTAATATAAAGGGTGTTCTTTAAATTGAAACTTTCTTTTAACAGGAAAATTTTGATATTAACCTTTTATCAAATTTTATTCTTCGAAACTTCTTTCCGAATACACCGGAAGGAATAAATTCATTTGATTACTCGGAGTAATAATACCCCTCACCTATAATATATATAAAATGCAACGTCTCTCTTTCTGTCTGTCTGTCTGTCCGTTAGTGCGCTTATCACTCGAGAACCACTTATCCGATTTACGTGCTTTTCTTTAAAAAACATACATATGTTCTCTGGCCAGGTTACAGAATATGTTTTATTACGTTAGGTAACATAAGGAATAAGCAGTGACGATAATAGTGAATCAAGTTGGAAAAAAGTTTGCCGCTGGCGCGTTCTCTTGGAATACACTGCCTAAACCATTAAATAATGAACAATATCATGTAGCAAAGAATATAATATATAAAAATGCAACGTCTCTCTGTATGTCTGTCTGTTCGTTAGTGCACTTATCACTCGAAAACCACTTATCCGATTTCCATGTTTTTTTTATTCATACATATTTTCTCTTTCCAGGTTATATAATAATAATAAAAATCTATAATCTATAATATATATATATATATATATATATATATATATATATATATATATATATATATATATATATATATATATATATATATATATATATATTAGGGTGACAGCAAAAAATCGATGTCGGAATTTTGTTCGTCTGGACCTCACAAAACGATTCCCTTTCCAGATATTGAAATAGCCGAAATTTGAGCTCGATTAAACGGCGTTAACCCGTGCCGCTCGTCGCTCAAAGTTTGAAAAAATCCAAATTTTTTGGCCAAAAAGCCATGGAGCCATAACTCCAGAACGGTAAATAATAGAAACAAGCTTAATATCTCAAAAGAAAGCTAATGTTGTTCTTCAAAATTTATATTTTATACATAATTGTTGTTATTTTAAGTCAAACCGAGTTACAACAGCCTTTAGCCCCAAAAACGTGACCTGGTACCAGTAGGAGCCAGTTTGGGAATATTCTAAGAATTTTACTGGTTTTTACATAATGTGTCTCGGAATTAACATTTTTTTGTTAAAAAGTATTTTGGAACTCAATTTTCAAACATAAAGAGCCTTTTGTTCAAATTTAATATTTTATTATATGGGGATTACCTGACTAGTTTACCAAAGAAAGACCGTTTGACAGGTAAAAAGGAGGGTGAATCTAATTTCTATTTTAGGGATGGTGATTTTACTTCAGCGTACAACCGACCTTTTATTTATTCAGTTTAGTTTCTAAAGTGCCTTTGAGCTGGTTAGATCGAACAATTATCTAGTGAAGATATTTTACCGTTTTTTTTTTTTTTAATTTTCCAAGTGTGTCTGTTATTGTTTTTATAACTATTATAGTATTATTTTAAAAGACATTTGAAAACATTTTATTGAAATTAAAGTTTACAATATATTTTGTTTCATTTTCCAAGTTAACTGTTATTTACCTATTGGCCTCTGAAATGGCATCCACATCAGGTGTACAAAGCCGGACCAAGGATAAAATATTTCTTGTGGGCTATCCCATTCACCAGATCACCGGTTGTAAACTACCCTCAAATCGTCAAGTTTTGTGTGCTTTATTTTATAATTTACGTACTGTGAAATTAACTGTAAGAGAATCAGCAAAACTTACAATACGAGAAGTGTTCATTTTTTGGGAGAAAGCTCGAATCCGGACTAAACATGAGCAAGATGCAATTACTAAGCTGGAAAAACTTCACGCCGAGTGGAGAACTTTTCAAAAAGATCGGAAGGAAACATCGAAAACGGCCAAGAACAAATCTAAACAGTTTGTTGAAAAGTTGGATGATCTCTTTGATATTGCTCAACAAGATGCCTTGGCTCTGATGAAATCGGAAGAAGATAAGGCGTTTCTCGTGAAACAGAGGCAGAAGGGCTGCCCAGGTTCCATGACTGGAGTGGATCTCAAGTTGTCTCCAGCTGAAGAAATCAAGGTGCAAAAGGAACTTGCAAAAATGAACCGATAAATCCAAGAAGCAACTTTTGATATTGGTGAGTTTTTTTTTATTATTAGTATTCTAAAAAATAGATAAACAAATAAGTAAATAGTTTCATTATAATTGAAAGAAAATTGTACATGAGAGCATGATTTGGCATCTTTATGATTGAGTTTATATTTTTTAAATAATACCTTTTGATAATTAGAAGTAGGTAATTTAGTACCTATGTATTATTACTATTCTGTTAAAACGACAAGTTTTTATAGTCTTTTTTTTTCTCTTTCTTTTGTTGCTTCTTAGAGACGGATGATGAAGACAAGTTCGAAGAAGGAGAAGAAGACACTGAAGAGGACAGCATCTACCAGGAACTTGAGAGCTTGGAGGAAATGGACATCCCTGAAGAAGCTGCAGAAGATCCAGGACCATCTGAGAGCAAGAGGATGAAAGTTTCATTTGCAAAGGGCGTTAAAGAGATTTTAAACATGAAATTGTCCATTTTATTAGATCGATGTAAGGTATCCGACAGAAATGCCACGAGAATTTTAATAGCAACTCTAGAAGCACTAAACCTTGACCCTCTTGAGTACAAGGTCTCGAAAACTTTAGTACATGATAGAAGGCAAATGTTCAGAGAACAATATAATAAAAAAATTTTTGATAAAGTAAACATTCCTGAAAAAGAGCCCGTGGTTGTCCATTGGGACGGTAAACTTTTACCGGGTGTTTTAAAAAATGAACAATGCGAGCGAATAGCTATAGCTATTTCATATGGCGAAAAGGAACAGCTGCTGGGAGTTCCTGTAACAGCAAACAGCTCTGGAGAGGAGCAAGCCGTAGCCGTATATGAATGCCTACATGAGTGGGGTCTTCTCAACACCGTCAAGGCGATGTGCTTCGACACTACAGCATCCAACACGGGAGGAGCATGCGTCATATTGGAGCAAATGTTAGGAAGAGAATTGTTATACCTAGCTTCCCGTCACCATATCTTGGAAATTCTGTTAAGAGGCGTATTCGACACAAAAATGGGATCAACCACTGGACCTCATCCAGACATTTTCAAGAGATTCCTCACTGCGTGGCCCAAGATAGACAAAGGAAAATACGACACAGGTATCAGTGACAATCTAATAGAAAAGCTGCTAACTCCAGAAGTAATTGCAAATGTTACTGCTGAATTCGAGACCAAATTAACTGAGAGCCACCCCAGAGATGACTACAAGGAGCTATTGCAGTTAGTTCTCGTATTTGTTGGATCACTAGACGGCAATGTTGTGGGTTTTAGAACTCCAGGAGCCATTCACCACGCTAGGTGGATGGCAAAGGCTATTTACTGCTTAAAAATGTTCATTTTTCGTCGTCAATTTAAGATGTCTAAAGAAGAAGAAAGTTCTGTTTTCCTAGTTAAAATTTATTGTAAAGCTTGGTTCAATGCTCCAAAAGCTCATCTTGCACCAAAGCAAGATTTAGGTATTTTGCATAGTCTGTTAGACTATAAAGAATGTGACAACGACATTGCAGAAATTGCCCTGACCAAATTTTCGAACCATTTGTGGTATTTGAATGCAAAGTTGGTGGGATTATCGTTTTTTGATCCCACCATTACAGACGATGAAAAGTTGTTAATGGCTAATAAATTGCTCAGTAGCACAGATGAACCATCACAGCACGCTAGGGTTGTAAATCCAAAAGTTAGGAAAGAAAACTTAAAAGAGGTAGTTGATAGAGGATTGGTAAATTTACTTACCAAAGAAACGTTTACATTCTTTGACCAATTTAATATAAAAACAGATTTCCTAAGACAACATCCAAACACCTGGCCTCAAAATAATGACTTCCAAGAAGGATTGAAAATTGTCAAAACATTAAGAGTAGTTAATGATATGGCTGAACGTGGTGTTAAATTAATAACCGACTTTAACGACCTTCTGACAAAAGATGAAGACCAAAAGCAATATGTCCTGCAAGTTGTAAGTAAATGCCGAGCATTAATATCGTGACGTTTCAAAAACTACTTTAACAAAAGCTTTAGACTAAGTTGGGAATGTGGAATCTTTGGCACAATGATACTACTCAGTATATATCACCACTACACCAAACACTTTATTTTTGCACTCGACGCGCGTTTCGCTAACCATGTTAGCTTCATCAGGAGCGATGATTGACTTTTAGCTTTAGAATAGATTAGATAACTATGTAAAATTATCAACTCATGTAGGTACTACGTCTGTATCTTTTCTGTGTCTGTTTTGTATGTATTATATACCTAATTTTTATATTTTAAAATAAAAAATGTCATTAGACTTATCAGTATTACTTGTTTTTTTATTATATTTCGACTTTAAACTCAAAAATATACCAAAAAAAACAGCAAAATTTATCACTTAATAACAAAATATACGAAGTATGCTCCTAGTGGTACCAGGTCACGTTTTTTGGGGCTAAAGGCTGTTGTAACTCGGTTTGACTTAAAATAACAACAATTATGTATAGAATATAAATTTTGAAGAACAATATTAGCTTTCTTTTGAGATATTAAGCGTGTTTCTATTATTTACCGTTCTGGAGTTATGGCTCCATATGTCAGCTTTTTGGCCAAAAATTTGGATTTTTTTCAAACTTTGAGCGACGAGCGGCACGGGTTAACGTCGTTTAATCGAGCTCAAATTTCGGCTATCTCAATATCTGGAAAGGGGAATCGTTTTGTGGGGTCCAGACGAACAAGATTTCGACATTTTTTTCCCCCTCTATGAGATCCGGTCACTCTAATATATATATATATATATATATATATATATATATATATATATATATATATATATATATATATATATACCAGGTGTACAAGTATGAAATGCGGATTTTTTTTCTAAAAAAACATGTTAAATTCGGAAGAATGATAAAAAGTGCTTTATTCAAAGTATGCTCCATCGCTTGTTATACATTTTTCCCATCTTTCGGGCAATTTGTGAATACCACGCCACTAAAAATCTTCCCCTTTTGCTGCGAACCATTCATCGAGCCATTTTTTGACATCTTCGTACGAACCAAAGCGCTGCTCAGCAAGTGCGTGACCCATCGATGCAAACAAGTGGTAATCGGAAGGAGCCAAGTCTGGTGAGTAAGCCGCATGGAGTAGAACTTCCCAGCTGAGTGCTTCCAACGTGTCGCGAACTGGTTTTAACCATATGTGATGGAGCATTGTCATGAAGAAAAATGACTTTGTGTTGTCTCTTTCGGTATTCTGGCCTTTTTTCAAGCAGCGAACGGTTCAAATCGGTCAATTGTTGTTGGTAACATTTGGTATTAACCGTTTCCCCCGGGTTTTAATAGCTCATAATAGACCACGCCCCTCCGGTCCCACCAAACATAGAGCATCGTCTTTCTGCCAAAGCGATTCGGTCTTGCGGTCGATGTGGATGGTGCGCCTGGGTCAGCCCATGATTTTTTGCGCTTGGGAAATCTACTTTTCATCCCCTATAACTATACGATATAAAAACGCCTTCCTTTTGTACCGAGCGAGCAAAATGTCACACGTGTTTTTGCGCTTTTCCATTTGCCTATCGTTCAACTCATGTGGTACTCATCTACCGGTGTTCTAAATTGGAAACAGCTTGTTGACTAACGTTTTTTGTTAACTTAATATTTAACAAAAATAATCTATAATATATATATAAAACGCAACGTCTGTCTGTCCGTTAGTGCGCTTAACACTCAAGAACCACTTATCCGATTTACGTGTTTTTTTTTTATAAATTACATATGTTCTCTGGCCAGGTTACAGGATATATTTTATTACGTTAGGTAACATAAGAAATAAGCAGTGACGATAACAGTGAATCAAGTCCACGCGAGCGGAGCCGCGGGCACGGCTAATTCTCAATATTTTCTTTAATTTTAGTACCAATTATAAAACTGTAGCAATAAAATTGCAAATACACAATCAAAATGTAAATAATTTGGTGTATTTTAATCTAAGTAAATAGAGAAAATTAAAATATCTTTCAGGTAAATCCCGAAGGTAACATAAAAGTTGTGTGATTGTGGCTTTAGGAGAAAAAAGGCAATGATGACATAAGGGATTTGGGATTTAAAGTATTTTACCTTGCTTGGGGAACGTCGTGATTGATGTTAAATTTAAGGTTGTTTATCTGCATAATTTAAATAGCTAAGAGAATATTTAGAATGTGTCAAAATAAAAAAAGGCGGATGCCTTCAGTCAAGTAAGAACGTGTCGCGCGTTGTTCATTAAAAAACGTATTTATTTAAAAGTTTTTTACGCCATTCGACAATAAAGGATTAACATTAAAATGCTAAGAATTCCGCAGTTCGTCCAGTCCCCATTTGCGTCCATGTTCGTCGGACATCTTCGGGGTATATTGTCGACGAAATTTTCCGTGAATTCTTGGAGCAAAAATTTCCAAATTGCCCGAATTGGCCAGCTGCTTCACTGTGTACACCTTTTTACTACGAAGCTTCTGCTTTATGCGGTCACGTTCTCCATTGGGTTTAGATCTGGCCACTGAGATGGCCAATATTTGGGGTCGCTATCCTCTCGAGGAATCCACTCCTCATTTTTATCGACAAACCACCGTTTAGCAATCGGTATTAATGCATATCCCATCTTCAATATATATGGTGAATGGATTATCCGCAAAGCGACGGAAGAGTAGAATGGAGGGGTACCAGTAGGAGGCAAAAAGTTCAATAATGGCCAACTCCGAGGAAGAGATGGTCGCACTGCTGCATCGAATCTTAAAGGTTAGCGCAAATGTCGGCGTTACATTAAATCGAAAGAAATGTTCTCTTCTTATAGTAGATCGAGCTAAAATTTTGCCTCCTCTCAGCCAAATCAACGATATACCACTGAAACAGATATTATATATTTAGGCGCCAGAATTTCTAATCAGGGGAGCTGCGAAGAAGAAATTAAAAGAAGGATAGCGATGACCAAAACTGCAATGACAAGCCTAACCAAAGAATGGAAAGATCACAGAATAAATAAAATGACTAAAAAAAAGGCTTGTCAATTCACTAACATTCCCTATATATTGAAACCTTTACAATATTATTCAATACATTGGTCAGAAGTAGGCTTGAGTATGGATCTATTATCTGGGCACCATTGTATAATAGGTGGGTTGTGGCTTTGGAAAGGGTTCAGAGGAGGTTTTTAAAGTTTTTGGCTAGGAAGGTTGATGGGGTGTATCCACTTGTAGGTATAGAAAATGATATTTTGTTAGAGAGATTTACTTATATGACCATAAAGAAACGTAGAAATATGGATACGGCGATGTTTCTGTATAAAATTGTAAATGGTGTGATTCAATGTCCACTGTTGCTGCAGAGCAGAATTTTGTTGTGCCCAGACTAGTTCATCGGACTGAAAACTTCTTCTATCTTCCTACTGCCCACACAAATATATTGTATGCTTCTCCAGTTTATAAGATATGCGCTGCTTATAATAAGGTATCTAGAGCATGTGATCTATCCATGTCTCAGAGGGAATTCTTCTGTATCTGTCTAAATTTATTTTAATAGCAGTAAGCATATGTGAAATTATAGTTTGTTTATTGTTTGTATAATTAAGCGTTTTGTGATGTATTAGTATTGTTTAATAATTGTATGATCGGCCCTATTAATTGATTATTTTGTTGGGCTTTTAATAGTAAATAAATAAATAAATAAATAAAATGATGAGAAGTGTGGAAAATAGAGAGCCGAGCTACGACGTTCAAATTGTAGGCAAAGATGAAGAGTATATCAAAACCTTTTTCAGAAAGACATCTCCAAACATGGATTTTCACAGGGAGTGTCACGGTGTGCTGAATTAATCAGTTAGTGGACCAGGCTCATGGAGTCATAACATAACCCAAAATGAAGCTTTATTGGAAGAAATTACATTGATCCAATCTCGATCTATGTTTTCCTCTGTCCACTCTCTTTTTTTGCTAAGCAGTGGTTTTTTCATTATAGCCCAGAGATGCAAACCGTTCCATACGATATATCCAAACCTTTCTGCTTTAGTTTTTGCACCCCTTGGCTCAAAGTTAATTGAGGATTTCGGAAATACATATTAAAAATTATTTTTTCGTCTTTGCCTGACACTTTTCCTCTCGAACAATGTTCTGGTAGATCAGCAATATTTTTTAACTGAGAGTATCATTCTCGACTTGCCCATATGCTTAACAGCCGCTGTAAGCATCACTTTCGGACCTTTTGGATGATTACATAGGAGAACAACCTCGAAGTGCAAGCGTTTGCAACACTCATGTTCGATAATGTACAGGGTGAGTCAACGATAGAGTGAAGTTCATTATCTCATTTGTTTCGGGAATGACGAAAAAATGTTAAAAATAATAGTTTTAGGGAATGTCAAGGTGCACACTTTAAAATTATTTTTGAGTATACAGGATAATTCAAAAAAGTGTTGCCGATATAACATATGTTTTTTTTTAAATGGAACATCCTATTTTCTAATTTATTTTTAAATTCTGCGTAAAATTTTATAACTTTTCTATTAATAATATTATATACCTAAACCTAGTACTTTTTCTAATATTTCAATTTTTTTTTAAAAATGCTAGTTTTCAGTTTTGTAAAAAATTGCCAGTAACGCCATTGTTTCTGAAGGTGGAATACTCATAATTGGTAAGAGCGTTCTATAGATATGAAAAAAAAAACGATATATGTACAGAAATTTGAGTCAGATGCTAAAGGGTGTTCAAAATATGCATTTCGACTATTTTAAATTGAAAAATCTCAAATTTTTTAAATAACACACCCGGTATATTTTTTTTTTTTTCTGATAGATTTTACAAAACCCTCCAACTTTTATTAAGTATGTCGTCGTTCAAAATCAGGGTCTTGAAGTTCTTGGTGTAGTTCCATATAAAAGGATGATACTTGTATTTTCTCTTGGTGTGTATTAAAAACAAGGGTAAAAAAAAATTGAAAAATTCGAATACTATTAGAAATAAGTATATGACATACTTAATAAAAGTTAGAGGGTTTTGTAAAATCTATCAGAAAAAATAATAATATACAGGGTGTGAGATATTTCAATTTAAAATAGTCGAAATGCATAATTTTATTTTGAACACTCTGTAGCATCTAACTCAAATTTCTTTACATACACACTTTTTTTTTATATCTATAGAACGCTCGTACCAATTATGAGTATTCCACCTTCAGAAACAATGGCGCTATTGGCAATTTTTTACAAAACTGAAAACTAGTATTTTTTTTTAAAAAAATTGAAATATTAGAAAAACTACTAGGTTTAGTCATATAAAATTATTAATAAAAAAAAGTTATAAAATTTTACGCAGAATTTAAAAATAAATTGGAAAATTGGATGTTCCATTTAAAAAAACATATATTACATCGGCCACACTTTTTTAAAGTACCCTGTATAGTCAAAAATAATTTTAAACTGTGCACCTTAACATTCCCTAAAACATTTTTTCGTCATTCTCGAAACAATGACCTTTACTCTATCGTTGAGTCACCCTGTACTATTTAACTATAAATAAGGTTAGATATTATGATAGATCTCTTTTCATAAAGCACCGTTTGCAGGGGTCCCAACAATAACATTTCTCAAATAGTGAGTTTTAACCTACCCTATATAATAATAACGGTTCTGTTTGTGGCTCTCATGTTTCCTCAGAGAGCGTTCTTTACGAG
>CM032454.1:200208316-200210816 GCA_019049505.1 Pachyrhynchus sulphureomaculatus
TAACAAACCCCGAGAATTCTTCTAATTAAAATTAAAATCATATGTAAAGCAGAAATCATTTTTTAAAAAAAAACTTTGCCTGTGAATGAAAAAGAAACTATGTTTGGAGATAATTTTGCTAAACAATTGCTGTCCATACCTATATTAAATGATACTGTTGCCCTTCGAATTGGTGATATAGCTGAAGATGTACAGCATCAGCTTTTCGGGAAGTTGCGTGACAAATTGCTTTCAATTCAGCTTGATGAGGCAACAGATAGCAATAAAGATGCTCAGTTCATTCCCAATGTTCGATTTTGTGATGGTATGTCAGCAGTAGAAGAACTATTATTCTGCAAACCAATAGAACTCAAAGCAACATCATTCGCATTATTTGCTATTTTAAATCATTTTATAAACGAGGCAAATATGGAGTGGAAAAATTGCGTCGGAATATGTACCGATGGTGCTCATTCAATGTCTGGAAGATTTCAAAGTGTACAAGCACTTGTGAAACAAAAATCTCCACTGTGTGTGTGTGGGCATATTGTATGATCCACAGAGAAGCTCTGGCTTCCACAGAAATGAGTCCTGCTCTGAATATTGTGCTCCCTACAGTTGTAACCGTAGTAAATTATATTAAAATGATCCTACCTAAAATCTAGAATTTTTTCTGCACTTTGTAAAGACTTGGCTGCCGAACATTCAGCGTTACTCTTTTATTGCGAGGCAAGATGGTTATCACGTGGGAAATGTTCGCAAGGTATTTATGAATTAGAATTAGAAGAGGAAAACCGACCGGAAGCCGAGAAGTTTCGAGATAGTTTATTTGTGATGAACTTGAGCTACTTAGCCAATATATTCGAGAAACGAAATACCTTAAATCTTCAACTCCAAGGAACAAATACACATATATTCGATACAAGTGATAAAATTAATGCTTTTTGTAGAAAATTGGAATTGTGGAGCAGAAATGTAATGCAAAAAACGTAGAAACGTTTGCAAATGTGGGTGAATGTGTTAAAACATACAAGGCTGAAGAACAACATGTGAAAGTTGTTTTAGTAACCATTGAAAATCATCTAGCCAGGGATCGATTTCAAAATACTCCCGAAGGGCTCTCAACTTCCGAAGAAGTGGCGAAATCAAAAGACAGTTAAATAATAAATCACTCTTTGAATTTTGGGCAGGGGTGAATGATGAGTTTTCTGCACTGAAAACAAGAGCATTTCGTATACTATTACCAGTTTCCACATCCTACCTTTGCGAAACCGGATTTTCAGCGGTGGCTGCTTTAGAAACAAAATATAGATCTCAACTAAATATAGAAAAAGAACTCAGAGTGTCTATTTCTAATATTAAACCATCCTTCGGAAATCTTTGCTCTGCAAAACAGGTCCAAGGGAGTCACTAATAATTATTAAACTTGTTTTTAATTTAGTATTGATATGTTAATTATTAGGTAAATACATTGTGCAGTACTAATGCAATCCTATTATATCAGTATAAATATGTATTTTATTTTTTATTATGTCAGATTGTATTTTGTTTTGCTTTCCTTTCAATAAATTATATTAAATGTTTTTAATGAATATTTTTAATAATAATTTCTTTTCGATACGCTCGCGTCCCACGGTTTGAGAAACGCTGCCTTACTGCCTAGCTGTCTATTCCAATTTTTCTTCATCGGGTTTATGATAAGGTTTGTACTTTTAATAGTATCCTAAATTGCCCCTGTCGATCGACCGCTGAGGTTTATTATATTGTTCACGTGTCAAATATGGCGATAATCAAAATCAAGGTTTTTGACGTTCCTTAATAGGAAGAACATGAGAGTTTATCAAGATGATACCTTATCTTTTGTCATAAAGTTAAAATAAATTAAGGTATTTAACACCTTCTAGCCAAGAATTTTAACTTGACACACAGGACATGACACCACTCTAATTTGTTTTGACTTTTCCAAATGATATTTTAAAGCCAGATCATGTATTCTACTACCCAATCTCATAAGAAAAAATATTAATATTGAAATCCATTAGTTCAGAAGTTATAAATAAAAAAAGTTATTTTTATAGTGAAATTAAAAATAGATACACCTGCAAATACTCGTTTTATCGACAAATGTCTATACTTACCCCAATTTTGGGTCGTTTACATTGCGTTTGGATCTGGATACTATAAAAATTTTCCAGTACTGATTGTGATAAAAAAGATCTGGTACTCATGTAACGAGAATATGAGCAGTTGCCCCCTTAGCTTTTAGGTAGGTTTTTATATGGGCAGAGCACACATGCTGCAGGGAAATCTCTAAAGCGCTACAGGAGCGACGAGTGTGCGGAAAAAGCGACTCACATTAGTCTTGAATAGCTGTAAATTGTACAGGGTGAGTCAACGATAGAGTAAAGTTCATTATCTCATTTGTTTCGGGAACGACGAAAAAATGTTAAATACAATAGTGTTAGGGTATGTTAAGTTGCACAGTTTAAAATTATTTTTGAGTATACCGGGTACTTCAAAA
>CM032454.1:200215816-200321097 GCA_019049505.1 Pachyrhynchus sulphureomaculatus
GATGAAGAAAAATTGGAATAGACAGCTAGGCAGTAAGGCAGCGTTTCTCAAACCGTGGGACGCGAGCGTATCGAAAAGAAATTATTATTAAAAAATATTCATTAAAAACATTTAATATAATTTATTGAAAGGAAAGCAAAACAAAATACAATCTGACATAATAAAAAATAAAATACATATTTATACTGATATAATAGGATTGCATTAGTACTGCACAATGTATTTACCTAATAATTAACATATCAATACTAAATTAAAAACAAGTTTAATAATTATTAGTGACTCCCTTGGACCTGTTTTGCAGAGCAAAGATTTCCGAAGGATGGTTTAATATTAGAAATAGACACTCTGAGTTCTTTTTCTATATTTAGTTGAGATCTATATTTTGTTTCTAAAGCAGCCACCGCTGAAAATCCGGTTTCGCAAAGGTAGGATGTGGAAAACTGGTAATAGTATACGAAATGCTCTTGTTTTCAGTGCAGAAAACTCATCATTCACCCCTGCCCAAAATTCAAAGAGTGATTTATTATTTAACTGTCTTTTGATTTCGCCACTTCTTCGGAAGTTGAGAGCCCTTCGGGAGTATTTTGAAATCGATCCCTGGCTAGATGATTTTCAATGGTTACTAAAACAACTTTCACATGTTGTTCTTCAGCCTTGTATGTTTTAACACATTCACCCACATTTGCAAACGTTTCTACGTTTTTTGCATTACATTTCTGCTCCACAATTCCAATTTTCTACAAAAAAGCATTAATTTTATCACTTGTATCGAATATATGTGTATTTGTTCCTTGGAGTTGAAGATTTAAGGTATTTCGTTTCTCGAATATATTGGCTAAGTAGCTCAAGTTCATCACAAATAAACTATCTCGAAACTTCTCGGCTTCCGGTCGGTTTTCCTCTTCTAATTCTAATTCATAAAATACCTTGCGAACATTTCCCACGTGATAACCATCTTGCCTCGCAATAAAAGAGTAACGCTGAATGTTCGGCAGCCAAGTCTTTACAAAGTGCAGAAAAAATTCTAGATTTTAGGTAGGATCATTTTAATATAATTTACTACGGTTACAACTGTAGGGAGCACAATATTCAGAGCAGGACTCATTTCTGTGGAAGCCAGAGCTTCTCTGTGGATCATACAATATGCCCACACACACACAGTGGAGATTTTTGTTTCACAAGTGCTTGTACACTTTGAAATCTTCCAGACATTGAATGAGCACCATCGGTACATATTCCGACGCAATTTTTCCACTCCATATTTGCCTCGTTTATAAAATGATTTAAAATAGCAAATAATGCGAATGATGTTGCTTTGAGTTCTATTGGTTTGCAGAATAATAGTTCTTCTACTGCTGACATACCATCACAAAATCGAACATTGGGAATGAACTGAGCATCTTTATTGCTATCTGTTGCCTCATCAAGCTGAATTGAAAAGCAATTTGTCACGCAACTTCCCGAAAAGCTGATGCTGTACATCTTCAGCTATATCACCAATTCGAAGGGCAACAGTATCATTTAATATAGGTATGGACAGCAATTGTTTAGCAAAATTATCTCCAAACATAGTTTCTTTTTCATTCACAGGCAAAGTTTTTTTAAAAAATGATTTCTGCTTTACATATGATTTTAATTTTAATTAGAAGAATTCTCGGGGTTTGTTAAGGTCACAGGTGTCACTATGAAGCGTTTCCAAATGTCGTTTAAGTTTATTTGGTATCATGCTGTCTGCTGCCAAGATATTTAAGCAAGTAATACACAGGGGCCTTTCTTCTTAATTTACTTCAGTATTGGTAAACCCTAAATTTAAGTATTCTTGAGAATATTTTCTTGATTTTATTTTCGGAAACCATGCTCGTCTGTGCACTTGCTGATACTTCACTACCGTCTAATGCTCGCTTCCGCCCACTTAAAAGTTTATCCATGAGTCTGTATAAATTTCCTGCCGTGAATACTTAATACCTTGAATTTCAATTAATACGTAAATTACAACATACACATTCACGATAAATCCGATAGCAGTAGAAAGATCAACTCGACTGAGGCGGGCTGTAACTGAACGAGGTGCAGCATTTATACACTTTTGGGCAGACTTTCCGAATGTTTGAGACAACTCGGAACTTCTCGCGAAGCCGCTACCGATATAGAGGACGTGACAGAGAGCAATAGAGAGGCATCGATTCTAGTTTTGTCAACGCAGCAGATATGTGTTACCAAATATGAATAAATTTACTTATTCTTGGTAGTTTGTAAGGTTTGTAATTAAGGTCATAGTGTAGCTTTAGCATCAAAATATTGAAAATACATTATTATTGCATGCATTGTTATTGTATGAGGGGGGGAGGCGCGATAAAAATTATGTTTGAAAATTGGGTCGCAAATACTAAAAGGCAAGAAACGCTGCAGTAAGGACAAGCAGGCAAGATATTATTAGTGAAATGCTAATTTTTAAAATGCCTTTATCGTTATTGTTATTAAAAGCATGCGCAATATAAACCCGTAGAAAATTGCACATAAAAAAGATTTTGCAGCTCTTAAAATAGGCGCTTCCTTATTGTGTATTATATTAACGAAGTGAAAAAGTGAACATAACTGCGTTCTTTTTCTAGTTGCATGCAATTACAGTGAATTAAGAACTTTTAAAAAAAGATCTACACATCTGCCATTTAGAGTGACAAAAATTATTCAATTGATACAATTAAAAAATTTAGTTATACATATCATCATAAATATGTAAAATATCTTATATTCATACTACGTGGCAGCATCGCCTTAAAAAACAAATGAGAATTAGGTTAGATTAGTGTATATCTTCTATAAAGAACCCCGCACTAATCTTACGATAATCGGCTGAAAATGTAGTATCTTATGCTTCACGCCATTCTGATCAAAAGTCTTCGTAGACACGAAGTCCAAAAATGGATAGATTAGGAATTATCGAGCGTGGAATTAGTATAAAAAAACGGCTGAGTGAATGCTATTTTTGCGTTTTTTAAGAACTTATTTTGACCAGAACATGATTTTACGAAAAAATTCCAACGGGATTATATGTTTTCTGGGTTGCTGATTATGAATATCATAATTATTTTGACTCATTTCGCTCCTACTTTCAAATATTGGCCATTTTGGTTATTTCTGGATTCTTTTTTTTGATTTAGTTCGTCTAGAACATATTTTTGCAAAAATTCTAACGGAATTTTATGTTTTTGAGTTGATCATTACGAATATAATAATTCGAATAGCGTTTATTTATGGCCCTATAACTTTCACCATTGTTTCTTAACAATTTCCTTTAAGTTTTTAAAACGGGTTTTTTTGAGCTTAAATGTTAATAACTCCGAGTATATAAGTTGGATCGAGAAAAAAAAAGGAGAGGAAATTTCGTTACGAAGAATTTGTTTTTTTTTGTCTCGATACGACTTTTATAACCGGAGTCATTCAAATTTTAAGCTCAAAAAAAGCGTTTTGAAAACTTAAATATTTTATAAACAAAAGAGCACACGTTTTTCGAGGTCCAAAACTCAGGACAATACTGCTGGTGATACCCCAGAGAGGACAAAATCATAATACTGCTGTATCTAAACTATGTCTATTTCCTCATTATTAGAGACCGGATTATATGCATTTGCATATTTAGACCATTCTCACCGATTATTGCATATTTTACCCAAAATCTAGTAATGATGCATATTTTCCCTATATTTACAATATTTCTCGGTATTACTCGGCAATTGAATTGCTCAGGGTATTGTTAATGTCGCCGTCTGGAACCGATCTTATCGCCGGGACATTACCTGCAATAGTCTAAACATCGATTAGGTTATAGTGCCAAGGGAATACCCAAAATTACGACGGTATTTTATTCCTTTGTTTCTTGGTCGGGATATTTAGTGATAAGTAGTTAGTTTCGAAGAATATTTGTTCGAGCGTGGATCAAATAAACAATTTTCTCGAAGACGAATTTTTATTTTAAAACAAGATATCAGTTTTAACATTATTGTTGACGCGCTTGCATCAGTGTAGACTTTTTGCAATTTTTAACGTGTTTTGTTAAAGTTTAACGTGTACCATGCCACCCGCAAAAAAAAATATCTCTTCGTGGGTAGCTGATTATCCTGGACCATTTACATACGACGGAAATGTTTTATATTGTCGAGTTTGCGAGAAAAATGTTTCGTGCTCAAAAAAGTCTCAAATTGACCAGCATGTCAAGACAAGTCTTCATATCACAGGATTGCAAAAAAGGCCCACGAGAACAACTTATAACAGCAGCAAGTAGCAGTGATTCCACTTCTATAGGCAAACAAAAAAACACTTTAGCATGGATTTATGTGAAGCATTGCTTGCAAGTAATATTCCTCTCCACAAACTTACAAATCCTACATTCAAAGATTTTCTGCGAAAATATTGCTTGAATCAAAGAATACCAGACGAGTCAACACTGCGTAAAAATTACATACCAACAATTTACCAACATGTTCTGGAAGAAATACGTAATGACCTTAAGGATGACATTATTTGGATTTCAGCTGATGAAACTACCAACAGTTGTGGTCGCTATATTGCGAATTTAATTGTGGGTGCATTAAGATTAGAGCCTTCCTCTTCCTATTTGGTGGCCTGCAAAGAACTTGACAAGACAAATCATTCTACGCTCGCCAGATTTGTGAATGAGGGTATTAAAAAAATATTTCCTGAATCTTCTGCAGATGAAAGAGTGTTTATATTTCTCTCAGATGCTGTTCCCTATCTGATCAAGGCAGCCAAAGTCCTCCAAGAATTTTATCCAAATTTAATTCATGTGACGTGCTTTGCTCACGGAGTCCATCGACTCTCTGAAGAAGTACGATCCACGTTTGAAAATGTAAATAAACTGATTTTATGTTTACTGTGACAGGACAGTTAAGGCTGGCTGAAAAAGTAATTATACTTAAGAATAGTCAAACATCTAGAAGGTTATAAATACAATATGTGTTTTAATTTAAATTAATGTTTTTAAGAAAATTACAGATATCTGAAAAAACTCTACGTTGTTGCTCCTTAGTATTTCTGAAATCCATAAAGGTAAGGATTTATTGTATTTTAATATTTTGTCAATAAGAGTATCTAAGTAGCTTTTAGTTAATTAGCAGCCGGATAATATGTGGCTGACGTCTCTGTAATCCCCGCAGTCAAATAGTGGATTATTTTTACTTTAGTGTTATTGAGATGGCTGGGAAAACGCCATAATTCATCTTGAGATGACCGATCGTTAAAATTTTTTTCGTAGCTATGTAGTTACGGCAATACCAATATGATAGGGGAATGTTTTAATGAACTGTGTTATTAAAAACCGGAATTTAATATTATTAATTAGAAATAACAAAACTAAAAAAATAACAAATCTCGAATTTATAAATTAAAATTTAGCCCATGCCCCAAAGTTTACCTATGTCAAACGGATAGAACATTAGAACAAAGAATAAAAGAACATAAAAAAGCATTTGAGAATAAGACTGAAGTTTCACATCTATTTTCTGAAAATCATAGTTTTGATGATAACTTCGACATATTAAATATCAATAACAAAAATAAAAAGTTGAATTTGCTTGAGTCATTGGAAATTAACAAATTAAAAGATTCCGAGGTTGTACTAAATAATCAACTAGATTTATATAACTGTTAAATCTTAAGTTCATGTAATTATCTCCCCATTGTACTATGTTAAATCCCTTCAAAAATAATAATTTTGTTAGCGGTCATTTTAATTAATTTATAACACCTTCAGGAAATTCTATATAATTAAGACGGAGTTTAAATAATTGTATAGCCTGTCCCAAAATATAAGATCCTGATTTTTGCCGTTTTAAGTGGGAAATATAAAAATTCTGACCTTTTGTTTATGATAGGTTGCAGAGATGCACTTAAGAATTTGATTCACTAATGCAAATAAATAAAATTATAAGTATTTTTGGAGATGTTTATTTATAGATGCCGCAAAGAAAGTGTTTCTTAAGGCATCTACTCGCAATAACGCCTATAAAGAAAAACTGCCAAATGTGCCTTTACCTCCCGAACCAGTGGTAACTCGATGGAGAACATGGATTGAAGTTGTACTATTTTACAATGAACATCTCGAGGCCATCAAAGGTGTAGTAAATGACTTCGATAGTGCAGAGGCTACGGCAGTTCGTCAATCCAAGGAAGCATTTAACGATTCTGATATTAAAAAAAAAAACATAGCTTTGATTAGCACTGACTTTTCCCACGTATCTGCGGGTATTAAAAAGCTTGAAACTCGAGGTTTGGCGTTGACCGAATCAATTCAGTTAATGAATAAAATCCGTCAAATAAACTCCACATTGCCAGATGTATTCCCGCGTAGAGTTAAAGAAAAGTTTGAAAACATTTTCTGCAATAGCCCAGGCTTTAAACCTTTGTGTCAAATTGATAGTTTTATTAATGGGACGGGTGAACTTTTGCCAGAAACAATAAGTGCTAACATAGCACCCAAATTCAAATACTGCCCAGTTACCTCAGTGGATGTGGAACGGTCTTTTTCCACTTATAAAAATATTTTAAGTGATCGAAGACACAATCTTACTACCCAAAATTTGGAACAATACCTTATTGTTTAAGTGTACAAGAATACAAATGTTAAATAATTTTAAAAAATGTTAAATAATTGTTAATTAAATTTAAACATCGTCGATAACTTGTTAATTTTATGCTGATTTTGAAATAAAAAACTAAAAATTAGAATTTTTTGTTATTATTTAATATTGCATATTTTGACCCTTTTCATGCATATTTTAACCATTTTTCATGCATATTTGCATGCATATTTCAACATTTTTATGTTGCATATAATCCGGCCTATACTCATTATTTTCACCTTTTTTATCGCACTACAAAAAATTATATTAAACCCATACTGTTTAGTACAATTTTTATGGTTGTTAAGTAATAAAAAGGTAAATTTAACTACATTTTCTAAAATATGTAAAAACAAAACAAAATTTAACTACAATTTAAAAAATGTAGCAAATAAATTAAATTTTTATTACTTTGACAAAATATACTTAGTTCATATTCCTGTCGAAACAAACCGTTCTAGATCAACAAATTTTATAATCCCTACTTAAAATGACATCTTTTATAAGCACTAAGATTTCATCAAAACTTATTTTCAAGATATTTATTAGCGTAAAGAAATCGTAAAAAACCTACGCACCTAAAAAATATAATTTAAGAGTACTGAATTAGCATGTCTCACAAAATAATATCGTAAATTAAAAATTAAAACAGTCAGTGAAAAAATAAGAACTAATTCGGTTAAACCTTTTTTATGTTTTAGCGTGTCCTCCTTGACGACCTATACACTTCGTACAACGCTGCTCCAGTTTGTCAATCCGAATAATAGGATTTGTCCAACTCTGCGAAATAGGCATTTGCTTTCCGTAATCACTTCCTCGTTTGAATAAAATCTCCTGCCTACCAACCATATCTTCATATTTCGGAACAATTATTCGGAGAGGGAGAAATCTGGAGTATAAGGGGGCTAGGAAACGAGTTGGAAAGTCAATTTCATTAATTTTGTGGCCACAGTTCCAGAGGAATGCGTTGTCATAATGGAAAAGGACTTTTCAGTGGATCAACCATGGGTTTTTTTTGCAGTTCGGTTTTTAACTCAACATATACATCTATAATAGTTTTGCCTTATTCAATGTAGTCGATGAGAATTATTCTTGTGAATACTAACAGATAGTTGCCATACATATCCTTTCACGTTCAAGGAACGATTTTTGCCGTTTTTTTGGTGCAAATCTTAGCTGATTACTTATTGTTTAGATTGTTTCTTGCTTTTAGGCGTTTAGTGACGTATTCATGATTCCTGTGCAGTAAAGAAACAATGCGTAAAATTCTGTAAATTTTTCTGATAGAGCTGTAAATTATCCTTGAAACACTCATAATTTCGTTTTTATGCAACTGTGATCAATTGCGACATCCGCTTTGCGAATAACTTTTTCATGTCCAAATAGTGAAGAAGAATATTGTATACCTATTTACTCGAGCACAGCACTAGAAATCTCACACTTCTTCACTCTTCTATCACTATATCATGGATTTTATCAATAATTTCTGGAGTAAAAACCTCAATAGAGCATTCAGAACGTTTAGAGTCATTTGTATTTAAATTGCTTCTCCCAAAATCTTGAAACCACTTATAAAATGTTGCTATCGCAGATGTAACTTCACCATTATAATTATCAAGATTCTTTTAAGTCTCCTGAGGCGATTCTCCTATGACAAAATAATATTTGATCAACAGACGTAAATTACTCAATTTCGTCGATTCAAACGACCGCCAAATACAAACAGATAAACCGTTCGAGCTGAAACTTGGTGTGTGATCTTCCACAAGATGCTACCAACTGAAAGTGACATCGATACACACCAGTGATGCCATCTCGCTCATTTTCCATGAATTTTTAAACCGACCTTATTTTACTGGTTTGCGCTATGTTTCCGGCATTATTGTGTTTTTCAACACAATAAGGTTGATAGTAATTATTCCTTTCGACACAGAACTTTGTATCATCAAGTCTGTCAAGTAAGAACGTATCCTCGATAACTCTCTAACGATTCACCAAAAAATCGCTAGAAGGAACCATTGTCTACGATAAATTTTAGTAAAAGTATCATTTGATACTTTTACTAAAACCTGAACTTTCATCGAAATCACGTAAAATCCAAAATGAGTCACTTGTTTGCGCGTCAATTGGAGACATTCCAAAGGGGCATAAAATGACACATTCGGCGGCCGCTAATTATATTAAAAGGTCGGTATCGTTGGTGAAGAAGTGGGTAAATCGTTTTAAAAGAGACGAAAAATGTCGACGACTTGCCAAAACGTGTCTTTGTTTCACAGCTCAGAGGAAAAACTCTGAGGATTTTGTTGTTACTTTATAACCGAATTTTATAGATGAACTATGCGTTGCTAACATACAGTCACTAAACGGTACGGCGTACTGTGGTAACCGCCCGTGGCTCCGGGGCATAGTAATTTGCTTGCGGTTGCAGAACATCTCGGGTCCCAATTCTGGCAGGTAGCAGTTTGCAGAAATGCAATAACATCGGTGCCGGCACTACCGCGTTGTCTAAGAAGTGCTGTGAAATACAAAACGTATGTTTCAGCACTTGGACAACGTTGGCGAGTGTTACTGTTGATTATTACTCGCTAATATCCTGTAGGATATAAAAAAGGGTAAAATCCCTACTGAGACGGGGAGGTGAGCGATAAAAAAAAATTAGACAAAAAATGTCGACGACTTGCCAAAACGTGTCTTTGTTTTCACGGAACCCGAAATTGACGGTGCGTTAAGGAGCGGCAAAATTAAGAAAATCCGGATTGAATGTGTCCCATGAAACCATTCGACAACATCTTCGTGCTCATGACGTCAAATTCCGAAGCACGATGAAGAATCCTTTGCGGGGCGAAAATTACGTTGCAAAGAGGCTCGCTTAGGCCCACGATAAGATACTAGAATAGCCCTCACAATTGTCGGACGCCAACCCTATTGAAAACCTTTGGTCCCTTGTAAAAAGAAAGCTCAGAGGAAAAACTCTCAGCATTTTATTGTTACCTTATAACCGAATTTCATAGATAAAACTATGCGTTTGAATTGTTGTGGCTGTTACTTGATGGAAATTCATAACGAATGTAATGAAAGACTGATATTGTCAAATTTCCAGTTTATTTAGTTTCACTGAAACTGTATGACGCGTTTCGCTATACTATAGCTTCGTCTGATACAAAATGATATTTGAATATTAGTGTTGTTACATTTATAAAAATACTCTAAGGTAGATAGGTAATAAAATTAATACTATATGCTAATGAATAATGCGGGGAAATCCATGCTGAATATTAATTGTATAAATTGCGTAAAGGGGAGTTACCATGGGCCAGACAGGTATCTGTTTGTTCGTTTAAGATGATGTCTGAATTTTTAATTCTATTTATTTCTAAATTTTCTAATAGGTTTAATAGTAATCATTTAACAGAATCAAATCATCTTTTTGACGATAAATTTAAAATTCTGCACTTACAAAACAAAGGCGTAAAATAAACCTATTAGAAAAATTTAGAAATAAATAGAATTAAAAAATTCAGATATCATCTTAAACGAACAAAAAGATACCTGTGTGGCCCATGGTAACTCCCCTTTACTCAATTTATACAATTAATATTCAGAATGGATTTCCCAGCAATATTCATTAGCATATAGTATTAATTTTATTACCTATCTACCTTAGGGTATTTGTATAAATGTAACAACACTAATATTCAAATATTAATTTGTATCAGAAGAAGCTATAATATAGCGAAACGCGTCATACAGTTTCAGTGAAACTAAATAAAGTGGAAATTTGACAAAATCAGCCTTTCATTACATTAACCTATGCGTTGCTAACATACAGTCACTAAACTGTACGGTGTACTGTGGTAGCCGCCCGTCGCTCCGTGGCGTATTAACTTGCTTGCGGTGCAGAAGATCTCGGGCCCCAACCCCGGCAGGTCGGTATAACTTCATTACTAAATAAATGCTTTATACCTGACCTATTGTTATGGTATGAAAACTAAATATTATAACTGTAATTGTATTGTCACAGAATGTCGTATTTCAGTTTAAAGTGTGTTGGAGTAGTGATGGTATGTAAATGGGTTATTGTCTCGCGAGATTCGAAAAATTTGCGAGTATGCAGAAAATCTCGACAGCATACCTCGAAAATTCCAGGCGATTATTAATGCAGTAGGCAATTTGACAACTTACTAAGGTAATTGATGCAGTAGGCAAAAAATGTTCTTGAAACACATTTTTTCAAGAATACGAGCAGTCACATTCTTACTTGACAGACTATATAATGCTAATAACTTCTTAGTTTATATATTCTATCAAATTGCAACATTACCTGCTGAAACTATCCGACGAGTATTCTGCTGTTTGAACCTCATCTTGTTCAAAAAATTTTGTGCAAAATTCCAATTTATGTTCACGAACACAACAGGTTACAAATCACAAATTTAAAAAAAAAAGAAAGTAAACACCAGTTTATTTTAAATCACAATAATGTCATATTTAGCTGATATAAACCTCTATAAAGGTCCAGCCCACCTCCCAGTCTTATGATTAAAACCGTTCAAATCGAAGATAAACATCGCCCGTCACACGTCTTATTACCATCACAAATCGACCGAAAAACCGTATATTATATCAGTTATTGTAAATAGAACACTAAAAAACACTATTAGCATAAAAGACAGGTCAACAACACACTGGAAGGATTGTAACATTATCTCGAAGAAACCAATGGCGACATTGCGCCGTATAACATTGATAACCAATAAAATTATTTCTTTTAGAATCTCTTATCAATTGTTAATTAATGTTTTCTGGTGGATCTATTTCTAACTTAATATGTGAATACAGGATGCACAGTCTTCTACATACCGGGTAAGTAAGAAAGTACATAAAGAACTGGAATACAAATTTTTAAACAGCTAAAGTATGCAGAACTTAAAGAAAATTGAACGACTATAACATTTTAGAAACAGTACTAGAAAAAGAAAATAGAACTTTAACGACCGAAAGGAAGATTCACAAAAAATAGACAATAACAATTAACGAAAATACTGGAAAGGCTCGAGATTGGCATATAATTGGATTAAAACTAAAAGAAGCCAGGTTGACGATCTCCGAGCCAGGTTGCTATCTTTTTAGTGTTCATTCATTGATCTTTCTTATATTGCAATTCCTTCTTCGTTCTTTACTCCTTTTCCAATCTCGCTTTGTGAATTAGCAAAATTGGAATAAACTCACATAGTTTCGTGATTTTACCTACTAATTACAACAAAACTGTATTTTTTTATATCATAAGATTATAATTTTAAAATTAAATAAATAGTCTGTGTAATTTTACAATAAAATTACATGTTCCGCGTAATTAAATGTTAAAAACACATCGTACTTGGTTGCTTTACCTTTTCGGCATGAAATTCGCAATTATATAAATATTAAATTTCCTAACAGATTAGTAAGTCGAAATGGTTTAATTTTTTGGTCGCGATCATCACCAGACTGCAATTACTTAGGAAGTTTAACCCAAAATTAAAAAAAAAAAACATTATTGACTACTTATTGAAGTGAGTAACGCTGTATATAGTCTAGTAAAAATGGTCAAAATAAAGATGAGATAGGCATAGTTTAGACACAGCTATATTATGATTTTATTCTCTCTGGGGTTCACCAGGAGTATTGTTCTGAGTTTTGGAACCTCAAAAAATTTGTACTCTTTTGTTTATAAAGGTTTTCAAAATGATGAGTTTAAAATGTGAATCACTCCGGTTATGTAAGTCGGATCGAGATAAACAAAGAACTAAACTCTTTGTAATGAAACTTCCAACAAATCCTCATTGATTTTAAATCACTCAAATATGTACATAAGCTGCAAAATTGAAAAAACAGGCAAAAATCTGTTTCTTTTTTTCATTTTATTGTACAGGGCGACTAAGTGAACCAACTGACTTGAAACTTTCAGAAAATATGCCCTTTTTATAGCAAAAATACCCTGAAATTTTGATAGAAAATTATTGAACCCAGTGGGTACAATTGAATTTGTTATTTAAAATTTAAATTGCCCGCTATTTTGTGCCATTTAGTCTAAAATGGATCTTTTTTTTTTTCGAAATTTAGGTCTCGATGTTAGCTTTCCGATGCCATTAAAAAATTTTTTGGAGTAATTTTAACCATTTTCTTTTACAGTTGTATTAATCAAATAACAATTGTCATTTTGAAAAAAAATTGTTAACGAAAATGATTTTTTTAAAATAGAGATTTCTAGATTCTCTACCAGATGTGATAAAAAATCATTTTTTTTTTCAAAATGACCGAAAAAACGCATTTGTCGTTATTTGATTAATAAACAAATGACTACAAAAAATTTTTTTGGCAACGGAAAGCTGGCGTCGAGACCTAAATTTTGAAAAAAAAAAGATCCATTTTGGACCAAATAGCATAAAATGGCGGACAGTTCAAATTTAAAATACAAATTCAATTGTGCCCACTGGGTTCAACATTGTTGAACCAAAATTTCAGATTATTTTGCTATAACAAGAGGCATATTTTCTGAAAGTTTCAAGCCGATCGGTTCACTTAACCGACCTGTACAAAACAAATGAAAAGAAAAACAGTTTTTTGTCGGTTCTTTCAATTATGTAGGTTATGTACGCACTTGAGCTACTTAAAACTAACAAGGATTTGTTGAAAATTTTATTACAAAGAATTTGTTTTTTTTTGTCTCGTTCTGACATGTATAACCGGAGTTATTAGCATCTTAAGCTCAAAAAACGCGTTTTGAAAACCTCAGTTCTTTATAAACAAAAGAACACAAGTTTTTCGAGATCCAAAACTCAGGACATGACTCCTGGCGATACCCCACAGGGGATAAAATCATAATATTACCGTATCTAAACTGTGCAATTTCAAATGCTTTTTTTAGTGCACTAATAGCAAAATTGTGGAATTAATTTGGGACGAACTGTCTGTATTTGAAGTTAGACTTTTGAAGTAAATCAGTAACAAAATTTTTAAATACTTTTATACAATTTATATTTGAAGAAACGGCTTTTTCGTGAGTACTACAACCGGGTAAAAATATACTCAAACCTAAAAAACAACCTGTATATTTATTGACGCTCGATTCTTCTTGTCAACCCTGTATACAAGGGACGCACGATATTTCTCCTACGTTGATAAGAATGTGTTTATCAAGAATAATTAATTTTATTTATGTATATTTTATTTCGCAATACAAACGTGTGTACCAGTTTGAAGTCTTAGTTATTTAGACATGGCTAATAGGAATCGACACAAAATGTTTCCTAATTTGATTGCAATCTGTTGTTTTTAAAGCAATTGTGACGCTTGAGAGAGGGAAAAAAGAAGAAACAAACCTTTAAGGCAGATTTTAATAATATCATTGAGGGGAAAATAAGTGTAAGGAAACATTGAAAATATTTTCAAAACCTTGATAGCGTTTCTCAAATCGAAGTCCAAGAGATAAATGAAAAGGTCATTTACCCAATTCTTTTTACAACTAGATGTATTTAATTTTATCTATAATATGATGATAATTCCATTGCAAATATTTAAAATTACATAGCTGTAAAAATTGAATACAACCTTACAAAAAACAATAAGAGTTTAGTTGGGCTAAAGGATTTTTTTTTTAAACACAATGTAACAAAATTTTGATTTTAAGAATAACAACATTACAACTGCCCAGGTCCGAGTCAGTTCTTCTTGAAGTGTCAGTTTACTGCAACCACTGGCGTACATGCTGGAAAATTCTGAATTTTTAGAGTCAATAAAAAAATACTAACTGCTAGGTGGTGCTTGTTAGGACAATTTCCTTCAATGGAAATTAACATTGTTGTTCGTATCCATGAGAAAACTATGACAGAAATTTTTTTAGAAATATAAATATAGTTTACTCCACTACTTTTGTTAGGCTGACTACGAGCAACAGTGTAGTAAAGTTGTGGTTAATTTATTCTAGGAAAAGACGTTGAAGTTTTGTTTAATTTTCTAAAGTTTGTAAAAAAAAATTCTTCATAATTTTTTCAATTTTCCTCACGGACACGAACAACAATATTAATTTTTATTGAAAGAGATTGTCCTAATAAGCACCACCTAGCAGTAAGTAATTTGTATTTTCCCAAGAAAAAACCAATCAAGTTTATATATACATATATATATACATATATATATATATATATATATATATATATATATATATATATATATATATATATATATATATATATATATATATATATATATAGATTCGATCTAGAATTCATTTTAAAGGTTTCGAAATTCAATGTAGTCATTTTAATCAAAGACCCTTCAAATCTTATAACTTGTCGAGGTTGTGAGGTTAGCTGTGAAGTCATAATTTTATTTAGACATTTTATAACCCTCTCTAACTAAAAATCTAAGCTTCTTAGCCAGTACGCATAACAAACTCTTTCTCTTGTTGCTGCAATAAGAGCCGGTAAACGAGATCAATAGATCATTTATCAAAGTAATCAGTCCCCTTTTACAAGGGTGAACCCCCTTTCGAGCAGCCTGCAACTGTTTCCTTTGTCAGCAAGCCAGGGTGGGCCCTACACCTTGTCGACCACGTGATTAAATCCAGCCGAGGACCGACACCTGAGGACATTGGGCCCTTAGCTAAATGGTCAGTAAAACTAAATAAAATTGTCTGGGGAACAGTTATACCTTCGGAAGGTTTAATTAAATGGGGAAAATAAATCGGTTACTATAATAAATGGATTTTTTGAGAAGGGAGTATATTCTGTGCTAAAAGGACATTTACGTTTTAATTTTTTGGTTTTGGAAAAATTGAAAAATTAAGATTTACTAAAAATACCAGTAAAATATGAAACAATTCAATATCATTAAGGGTTTACCTAACAGACAGGAAAAATAGGGTCTTTTTAGGAATTTTTTTTACACTCTACTATACAAGCAACAGAAGAACTGTTTTGAGGTTTCAATATATGCGTTTTAAAATATACAAAACTTTTTTTATATTTATGGTATTGGACAAAATGGTGGCGCACTAACACGCAGAACAGAGTCTTCTGTTTCTAGAGATGTTCCGCGGCCGGCAGTAGAACAATTTTAATTCTCCATCTAGAGCAAACAAACTAATTTGTTTATTATTTACATTAGTTCTGTCAGAGAAGTACACATGATTATTGAAAAATATCAATTTTTCAAAAACTTGGAAGTTTGAAAAAAAAATTTCATTTTTGTCCCAAAAATCAGCCTTTATTTATTTATAAAAAAAGTAATTGATTAATCCTAATAATCGTATGTACTTTCCTAAAGAATTTTATTAAAAAGCTATAGTTAAAAGTTCAAGTTAATCGGATGTAAATTGTAGAAGTTATGCTGCCGGCCGATTTAAAAATGTAGTTTCGAGAAAAACGCCTTTAAAATTTTGGGGATACCAATTTTTCTACCTCTATGATGCCAACTATACTTAATTTTAAGAAAGTATTAGCCGTTAGTGATAGATTAAATGTACCGACTAAGCCAAATCACTCCAACAGGCTGCGCGCAAAGTAAATACCGTTTTGTACGCTAAAACTTCTTTCAGAAATTAAGTACTAGAAGCTAAAAAATTTTTTTTTAATCTAAAATAAGCCCATGATATGTTTTTTTAGGCCTATAATACATCATTTAAGCAAAAAAAGTCGATTTTTTTAAAAGTTGCAGGTCGATAAAACCCCTTAAATACGGTTTTTTAAAACTATGTCAGTAATTTTACTTACGTTTGTAAGTAAGTTCTACTTAGTATTAATAATCAATTTTGGTTTTGAGTAGCATCTAGCTCCACCAAACATTGTATATGTCATTTTATTGAGTTAGGTGATAAATATAGTTATTATAGTCCACTTGTTACAATATATCCATCTATCTGTCTATTAGCCGTTTAACAGCTGTTTTTACTTTCCTTGCTAAAGGAAATTGTATTGTATTCGTCAAAAATCACACTTCGGGATTTTTGCTTTTCTTCACGTTTTAAGGTTCATAGATCACGAAAAATATAGTTTCTCCGTTTGTCTGTCTGTTGGCACAGTAACTCTGGAACGAAATGAGATACCAATTTCATACTTGGTACATATATAACATCAACAAGAAGATAAAGCCTATAGTTTTTTAAACGATATCGCCTCATACTAAGGGGGTGAAAAGGGTGGAGGTGGATAAATTTTAAAAGGTTTTAAAAGTAATGCCGCAAAAAAAAAAAAATCATTTTTGTGCGGTATTAGTTTTTATAATGAATTTATTATACACTAATGTAATAAATTACTCGGCGCGGGCGTGTATTTTGTTGTGTTTTATTCTAAGTATATCATAACAAATGTGTATTATCGCATCTTATTTGGCAGTTTTGATTGCAAAAATGGTACAGTTTGTTTATTTTTTGATGTTATTGGGTGTTTTTTTTAGAAATAACCAGCTAAGTGCAAGTCGGACTTGCGCAATTAGTTTTCCGTAAGTTGATTGCTTTTAAAATAAAAATTTTTGTTACAGAGGTATAAAATGATCAATGACTTCACAAAACACACCCCAAATGAGTTTTCAACAAAGTTTTTTCCGATCCTTACTGAAAACTAATGACCTTGAATTTTTTTTTTTACATACCATATTAATTATTAAAGGTAAAGTACTTATGCTAACTTCCGTTCAATCTACATCCTGTAGAGAGTATTTCAGAATTCTTTTAAAATTTTTTGAGACAAGGGGGAGATAGCGATTTTTCGCAATTTTTTAAGTTAAAATTTAACTTTCAAAACTTACGGCTCCGATGACGCCGTCAATTCGTATATTAGTGCCAACTTTCTACTTTCTATGTCACATAGTTTCGGAGAAAATCGGTTGTGACCGACGGACAGACACCGAAGTGATCTTATAAATGTTCCGTACGAAACACTAAAATACAAGTGCTTCACGTAAGTTTTTCTTAATTTATTTTTATGTATTTTTATTTATATGATTATTTTAATTGTATTTATCATTTATAAAGCTGTTACCAACGAAAAATAAATATTTACAAATATATTCAATATTTTATTTTTCATAAATTTCCATTATAAGAGGGTTGCCTCAATCTCAAAAACTAGGATCAATTCGGCAGATCTGATATATTTTATGTATTCAGAAGACTAAAATTACCCAAAATAGACTCCTAAAGTCCACGCTGCAGAATCACTATTCTCCTGTGTAATTATACTAAAACATATCTTATCAGCTTACATCCCTTTTTCGAAGAAATGCTCCTCCAACGGCAAGCCTTGGTTCGACCGAAAATGCAAAGAAGCTGTTGCTTCTAAACATATTGCCTATCGACAATGGCGTGAAAATCCTAACACCGTAAATCGTAACATCTTTGTTCATGCCCGGAACAGATGCAAGGGAATTATCGACGAAACCAAGGAGGCACACAATCAACGAATTAGAAACAAACTTCTCGCTTGTCCAACAATTCCAGGTTCTTTTGGGCAGTCGCTAAGGCAGTTAGTCAAAATTTTACCAAATCCACCATACCACCACTCACACGGCCAGATAATTCCATTGCAACCACACCTGCTGAGAGAGCGAACTTGTTGGCTGAACTCTTTGCTTCACATTCTACTGTCGATTTCCAAGGAAAAACACCACCTACTATTCCTATATTGCAGTCAAGGATGCCCGATGTTGTCTTCAGACAGCGCATCATAAAGCGTATTTTAATGAAGCTAGACACCAAGAAGGGTTCTGGCGCTGACGGAATACCTGCCATAGTACTCAAAAACTGTGCAAGGGAACTAACACCAGTTTTCTGTAGACTTTTTAACCTATCCTACAGAAAGGGAATATTTCCGTCCTGCTGGAAATGTGCCACGGTTCAGCCGATACCTAAAAAAGGTAAGAAGACCTTGCCAAATAACTACCGACCAGTTGCACTGCTTTCAATAATATCGAAAGTCATGGAAAAGGTTATCAATGAGCATCTTCTTAAATATCTTGAACGATTCAATATTATTAGCGATCACCAATATGGTTTTCGTAAACATAGATTAACAGGAGATCTTCTGACTTATGTAACACATGTTTGAAACAACGCAATTGAACACTTTGGAGAATCTCGAGCGGTTGCTCTTGACATATCCAAGGCATTCGACCGTGTTTGGCACGATGGACTGTTGGCTAAGTTACGCTCTTATGTTATATCTGAAAGGTTCTGTTTGTGGCTCTCATGTTTCCTCAGAGAGCGTTCTTTACGAGTGGCGGTTGACGGATTTCTTTCTAACACCCTCACTATCAACGCCAGTGTACCCCGGGGCTCCATACTGTCTCCTACTCTCTTTCTCATTTACATTAACGATCTGCTGGAAAAGACCGGGAATCCAATCTATAGCTTTGCAGATGACAGTACGCTTGTCTCTTCATTCACCTTGAACGCTCGGACATCGGCTGCTCAGGCGAATATCCACAGACAGCAGGAGGTCGTTCAACTTAACAAAGACCTGGAAGAAATTCTATCTTGGGGGGTGACAGTAACCAAGTGGAATTTAACGCTACAAAAACCCAAGCGGCAGTTTTTTCTAAAAAAGGTAACGTTGCTGAACCCGACATAGTTATGTCGGGGCACTCCATTCCCCTAGCATCGTCGCTCAATTTGTTGGGCGTTAGTTTGGGAGCAAATATGTCTTGGCATGAACATGTTGCAGGCATAGCAAGGAGAGCTTCTCAAAAGTTGGGAATATTATTTAGAACCAGAAAGCTTTACACCCCACAGCAACTGTTAATTCTTTACAAAGCCCAAATTCGACCAACTATGGAATACTGCTCCCACGTTTGGGGCTCCGCTCCCAAACATACACTGCATTTGTTGGATTCTGTTCAGAGAAGAGCGGTCCGTCTGATTGGGGACCCGGAATTGACCGGCGGCCTTGATTCGCTGGAAAATCGAAGAAACGGTTGGCGACTTGAGTCTGTTCTACAAGTATTTTCATGGAAAGTGTTCGAAGGATGTAGCCCGCTTAATTCCTCCCAAAGCGGTGCATGTTAGAAATACACGTCGCGCTGGTGCTTCGCATCCGTATGAGGTTCAGCTTGTTACTCCGCGTACAACGCTTTTCAAGCAATCTTTTATATGGAGAACGTCATCCCTTTGGAATAATTTGCCCAGCGCTGTGTTTCCCACCGAGTACAATTTACAGCGATTCAAGAACAACGTGAATCGCTTTTTCCGCACTCGTGTCGCTCCTGGAGCGCTTTAGGGACTTCCCTGCAGCACGTGTGCTAGACCCATAAAAAAAAAAAAAAAAAAAAAAAAAAATATAAGGGGCCAAAGGGGTGGGAGAGGAGATTAGAGAGGGTTGCGTCCTATATATCGTGTTATATATCCTTTTCTGAGTTTTTATGGTGGTCATTTTTTCATTCCTTTCAAGTTTAAAACAGGAAGGGGCTGAAGGGCACGGGGGCAGTTTAATATTGTATAATTTCAATGAATGTTGAGATATTTACACATTTTTTGATTGATGTACAAATTTTAAGCATATTATTTATGATAAAGTATGTAAGGAGTTTTTACTATATATGGTAGGTCTTTTTCGGGATTTATGGAGTTGAGAAATTTGAAAATTAAATTATTTTTTTCATTACTTTCAATTTTAATGGGAAAAGGGGTGAAAAAAGTAGAGTGGTCAATATTGTATTATTTCAATAGTATTATGAGAATTTTTCCTGATTTTTGGTTAGCATAATGAACAAATTTTAAGCATAATTATTTATGTACGTATAACAGGTGACGAAGGTATTTAGAAGGGTGATTACGTACAGTACAATGCTGTAGGTATTATTCAGAGTTCTTTAAATCAACGGAATGACATATTACATAATTTTTTTTGCTATTTGCAATATGAACGGGGTAGGAATCATGAAATATTATATAATTTCAATATTATAAGAATTTTGCCTGGTTTTTGGTCAGAATATTTTTAAAAAATTTAGCTAATCAATAATATAATATAGTAAAAGATATAACAAGTGACAGAAATGGGGTAGAGGGTTAGAAGGGCGGTTGCGCATATCATTATATTCTTCTATTTCAGTGTTTCTGCTTTTTTATTATTCCCAATTTTAACAGAAATAACATAGTATGTAGAAGGCTTCAGCTGGGTCCGGGCTCGGCAGCGTCTGCCCTTTGGGGCGCTCCACTTTTTTAGTGTCAGCGAATGTTATGGTACTTGATTCAAGTGGTTAAACGACAGTCCATTTTTGGAAGTAGCATTTTGGGCCTTATCTGGGCATTCTGGGGACGAGGGCCGCAAAATCAACGTTAAGGCTTTTATTCGACTCGAATGATAGAATAGACAACTAGACAGACGGTAAGTCGACAGGTCAAAATTTCGGGTGGCCCTCTTGGTCTATTAAGAACCATAGGTTAATGAAAAAATTGTCTGGTTAAAGTAATAGGTAAACTTTTTGAAAATTGGTTTCAAAATTTTATTTTGCCAAATGTTCCCGAACAGAGTGTTATAGTAATGGACGATGCAAGTTACCATAGTCGCCTACTAAATAAGGTTCCTAATGCAGCCAACACGAAATCAGAAATACAGGAATGTATGTTAGGAAATGACATTTATCTTGACTTTAGTTATAAAAAAAGTGATCTTTTGGAGATTTTGAAAGACTATAAATTGAAAAAAAAATATGTTTGTGATAGTATGGCTGAGAAAAAGGGATACGCTGTTTTGCGATTTCCTCCGTATTATTGTCTGTTTAATCTAATTGAACATATTTGGCATCAAGTTAAATCAAAAATAAGGGCACAAAATGTTTCTCCTACTTTAAGCGTGTCAGTGGTTGATTTAGTAAACAAAAGTTACCTTGTGAAAGCTGGAAGAATTCCATTCAGCACGTTGTTAAAGTTGAAGCTTCATATATTTATGTAAATAATACAAAACCACTGATAATTACCTCAGCTGATGATAGTGATAGTGAAACCGAATTAGGCTTAAGTTAAAATGTATTTTTATTTATACAATATGTCCCCTCTTGTAAAGCCCATTCATTCAAACTGTATATTTGTACTTCTTATCCATTTGTTTTTACATGCATCTATAAACAAAAACCTCCAAAAACACTTTATAATTTTAAAGAGTTGATTGAGTGGTCCGTTACTTTGTGACAGTACATTTTAACAATAAAACTACTTAATTACTTTGTTAGCTGTTACGTAGGCCAAACGGGACGGAATTTCAAGACAAGATTCGCAGAACACAATGCCTCTTTATAGGCTAAAAAATGAAAAATCACACTTTGCTAAACATTTCTTAGAAACAGGCCATACTTTTCCCAATATCGATTGTTTACAAATACTCCACTTGGCACCTAAAGGGTCATAACTCAACTTCTTAGAATCTATAGAAATTTACAGACATTCAAAGGACCATAATATAAATTTACTGAATAGTCAATTAGACGTAGCAAATTCTCTTTTGTTCAAACTTTTTTAACATATAATAGACCCACATCTGCTCATCATATGAACATAAAATACCAAAAATCTGTTTTAGTCTTAGTTAAGCGTTTGACAATGTAGTTGTACTACGAAATCGCGATAACGCAATTGTAAAATCTTTACAAATATATTTAGTGACAGTTAACAAAGTAATTAAGTAGTTTTATTGACTTATAATTTTATTTATTTGCATTAATGAATAAAATTCTTAAGTCCATCTCTGCAACCTATCATAAACAAAAGGTCAGAATTTTTATATTGCCCACTTAAAACGGCAAAAATCGGGATCTTATATTTTGGGACAGGCTATACACAGACGAATAAATGGATGAACTAAGAGACCTATACAATCGTCCTTGAGTTCAGATTCATCGTGTCAAATTTTCATAATAATATTACATTTTCACACATATGACACCTACCTCTCGTCCTATACATAATATGATTTACGACACGTTATTAAACGACTTTAATCATATTTTATACAAAAAATACCTAATTTAGGACAACTAAAACGTAATATGTTTATCAGTATTACAGAATAATAACTACACTACTAATTTATAGGAATGATGAAATAAGGTAACTGATAAATAAAATGAACGACCGTTAAAAATAAAGGTTATCACCAAAGGTTTTCCACTTTAATCTCACATGGTTATTTTTTAGTACACTGTTTATAGACATAGACCAGAATACAAGGTCTACGGTAATGTATTATCAATATTATAAATATTATTACTAGAAATTATTTTTCTAGTCGAGCCTGTTCTTATCGTTCAAAAAGAATTTTACAATATTATGAACCAGTGTTGTTACGAAAACGAAGTTAGCAAATATTATGGAATAAAATTATGCATTGTTAATTCTAGTAACATAAAATCATCCAAGTGGAAGTCGGACTTGCGCAATTAGGGTTCCGTAAGGTGATTGCTTTTAAAGTAAAAAATTTTGTTACCCTAAATGAGTTTTCAACAAAGTTTGTTGCTGATATTTGTTAAAAACTTATGACCTTGAAATTTTTATTTTTTTTATATATACGAGATAAACAACTGACACTGGTCATAATTTTCGTTCAATCTACACCTTGTGGAGAACATTCCAGAATTTTTTCAAAATTTTTTGATAAGGGAGGGGCAACGATTTTTGGCAAATTGTTAAAAATAATATCAAGAAAAGTGTGCGCAAGTATTACATCATATATATTTTTGAACTCCTGTTTATACAAGCTTTCATTTGACACCCCACTCGATGGCCTGATAAAAAAAATTTCTTTCACTTCCGATTTTACCCCCAAAGTAACCCTTTAAGTCAAAATTTAAGTTTCTAAACTATACGGCTCTGATGGGGCCATCAATTCCTATATTTGTTCCAAATTTTAACTTTCTATGTCAAATAGTTTCGGAGAAAATCGGGTGTGACAGACGGACAGGCACCGAAGTGTTCCGTACGGAACACTAAAAATTTGGTCAACAACCACTAAGTCCCTTGAAAGATTCAGGGATAACTGAAGAAAATTAGCGAACGATTCATCCCTATGCATATATCTTCATGAGTGAAAAAAAAGCATCTGAAATTAAAAGAAAATCATTTTAAAATTTAAAATTATTGGTCGACGGTAAAGTTCAGCTTACCGTCGACCACCGACCACTAAGCTCTGATAATGCCAAATGGGACTTTGCAGAAACGACTGCGAGCTACCAGTCAGAATAACACTGACCAATTGTGTAATTTATATTTGGTGTTTGGCTTAAAATTTCAGGGAATTATTTTAAAAGATAACATCATATATATATATATATATATATATATATATATATATATATATATATATATATATATATATATATATATATATGAGTGACCGGATCTCATAGAGGGGGAAAAAAAATGTCGGAATCTTGTTCGTCTGGACCCCACAAAACGATTCCTCTTTCCAGATATTGAGATAGCCGAAATTTGAGCTCGATTAAACGACGTTAACCCGTGCCGCTCATCGCTCAAAATTTGAAAAAATCCAAATTTTTGGCCAAAAAGCTGACATATGGAGCCATAACTCAAAAGAAAGTTAATGTTGTTCTTCAAAATTTATATTCTATACATAATTGTTGTTATTTTAAGTCAAACCGAGTTACAACAGCCTTTAGCCCCAAAAACATGACCTGGTACCACTAGGAGCATACTTCGTATATTTTGTTATTAAGTGATAAATTTTGCTTTTTTTTGGTATATTTTTGAGTTTAAAGTAGAAATATAATAAAAAAAACAAGTAATACTCATAAGTCTAATGACATTTTTTATTTTAAAATATAAAAATTAGGTATATAATACATACAAAACAGACACAGAAAAGATACAGACGTAGTACCTACATGAGTTGATAATTTTACATAGTTATCTAATCTATTCTAGAGCTTTTGTTAAAGTAGTTTTTGAAACGTCAGGATATAATGCTCGGCATTTACTTACAACTTGCAGGACATATTGCTTTTGGTCTTCATCTTTTGTCAGAAGGTCGTTAAAGTCGGTTATTAATTTAACACCACGCTCAGCTATATCATTAACTACTTTTAATGTTTTGACAATTTTCAATCCTTCTTGGAAGTCATTATTTTGAGGCCAGGTGTTTGGATGTTGTCTTAGGAAATCTGTTTTTATATTAAATTGGTCAAAGAAGGTAAACGTTTCTTTGGTAAGTAAATTTACCAATCCTCCATCAACTACCTCTTTTAAGTTTTCTTTCCTAACTTTTGGATTTACAACCCTAGCGTGCCGTGATGGTTCATCTGTGCTACTGAGCAATTTATTAGCCATTAACAACTTTTCATCGTCTGTAATGGTGGGATCAAAAAACGATAATCCCACCAACTTTGCATTCAAATACCACAAATGGTTCGAAAATTTGGTCAGGGCTATTTCTGCAATGTCGTTGTCACATTCTTTATAGTCTAACAGACTATGCAAAATACCTAAATCTTGCTTTGGTGCAAGATGAGCTTTTGGAGCATTGAACCAAGCTTTACAATAAGTTTTAACTAGGAAAACAGAAATGGCACGCACAGAACTTTCTTCTTCTTTAGACATCTTAACTTGACGACGAAAAATGAACATTTTTAAGCAGTAAATAGCCTTTGCCATCCACCTAGCGTGATGAATGGCTCCTGGAGTTCTAAAACCCACAACACTGCCGTCTAGTGATCCAATAAATACGAGAACCAACTGCAATAGCTCCTTGTAGTCATCTCTGGGGTGGCTCTCAGTTAATTTGGTCTCGAATTCAGCAGTAACATTTGCAATTACTTCTGGAGTTAGCTGTTTTTGTATTAGATTGTCACTGATACCTGTGTCGTATTTTCCTTTGTCTATCTTGGGCCACGCAGCGAGGAATCCCTTAAAAATGTCTGGATGAGGTCCAGTGGTTGATCCAATTTTTGTGTCGAATACGCCTCTTAACAGGATTTCCAAGATATGGTGACGGCAAGCTAGGTATAACAATTCTCTTCCTAACATTTGCTCCAATATGACGCATGCTCCTTTGAGTCTTCCCGTGTTGGATGCTGTAGTGTCGAAGCACATCGCCTTGACAGTGTTGAGAAGACCCCATTCATGTAGGCATTCATATACGGCTACGGCTTGCTCCTCTCCAGAGCTGTTTGCTGTTACAGGAACTCCCAGCAGCTGTTCCTTTTCGCCATATGAAATAGCTATAGCTTTTCGCTCACATTGTTCATTTTTTAAAACACCCGGTAAAAGTTTACCGTCCGAATGGACAACCACGGGCTCTTTTTCAGGAATGTTTAGTTTATCAAAAATTTTTTTATTATATTGTTCTCTGAACATTTGCCTTCTATCATGTAATAAAGTTTTCGAGACTTTGTACTCAAGAGGGTCAAGGTTTAGTGCTTCTAGAGTAGCTATTAAAATTCTCGTGGCATTTCTGTCGGATACCTTACATCGATCTAATAAAATGGACAATTTCATGTTTAAAATCTCTTTAACGCCCCTTGCAAATGAAACTTTCATCCTCTTCCTCTCAGATAATCCTGGATCTTCTGCAGCTTCTTCAGGGATGTCCATTTCCTCCAAGCTCTCAAGTTCCTGGTAGATGCTGTCCTCTTCAGTGTCTTAAAATATCTTCACTAGATAATTGTTCGATCTAACCAGCTCAAAGGCACTTTAGAAACTAAACTGAATAAATAAAAGGTCGGTTGTACGGTGAAGTAAAATCACCATCCCTAAAATAGAAATTAGATTCACCCTCCTTTTTACCTGTCAAATGGGTCTTTCTTTGGTAAACTAATCAGGTAATCCCCACATAATAAAAGATTAAATTTGAACAAAAGGCTCTTTATGTTTGAAAATTGAGTTCCAAAATACTTTAAAAAAAAAAATGTTAATTCCGATACACATTATGTAAAAACCCGTAAAATTCTTAGAATACTCCCAAACTGACTCCTACTGGTACCAGGTCACGTTTTTGGGGCTAAAGGCTGTTGTAACTCGGTTTGACTTAAAATAACAACAATTATGTATAGAATATAAATTTTGAAGAACAACATTAGCTTTCTTTTGAGATATTAAGCGTGTTTCTATTATTTACCGTTCTGGAGTTATGGCTCCATATGTCAGCTTTTTGGCCAAAAATTTGGATTTTTTCAAACTTTGAGCGACGAGCGGCACGGGTTAACGTCGTTTAATCGAGCTCAAATTTAGGCTATCTCAATATCTGGAAAGGGGAATCGTTTTGTGGGGTCCAGACGAACAAAATTCCGACATCGATTTTGTGCGGTCACCCTAATATATATATATATATATATATATATATATATATATATATATATATATATATATATATATATATATATATATATATATATATATATAATATTAAATTTTTTTAGAGTCTCTGAGATGAGCTATTTTTTATTTAACTTTTTCGAGAGTAATACCGAAATGGTAAATCAACTCAAATATATAGTTGAGCAGTTTTTCGAAATTCGAAAATGTTAACAGATGGCGCAAGGGTCTGTATCTTGCCCAACGAGTAGTATCTCGTTTATTTAAGGTACCATGATTGCTATAAGCCAGCGAGAGTCATTCCAACATGACTCTCCACGGCACTCGGATCTTCACGATCGATACCGTTGCCTAAAGCCTACCTGATGAACAGTATAGGCTCAGAAACTATAAATATATATATATATATATATATATATATATATATATATATATATATATATAAATAACAAAGCAATGAATCGAAATCCCGAGAATTTATTGTTGGTTAATTTTGTTTATTATGTTATTTCCTGTAAACGTGGAGAAAGTAAGATTGTATTTATTACGTACTTTATACCGAAAATAAAAATAAGTTTTTACGCAATCAGGAAAAAGTAGGTTATTAAAATGTTGATAATATTAAGTTATATCCAAAACCGTAATATTCCAAACAATTTTACAGTAATGTAGGGTCCTTCACGGTTATTCGGTAGCTAAACATACTACCAATAACTCATCATTTACAATTCTTAGAAGATAATGGATTTTTGTTCTGATGCGCCGTCTTGTTTATCTTTCGTAGAAAACTTTGTAACGTCTTGATACCCAAATGAATATCGTAAGTTCGTCCCTACAATAATTTCCTTGGTGTTCTAGCTTAGAACAATTAAGGTTCTACTTCACCATAAACCCCAAGCTTATTTCCATTACATCGGCACAACTATGCCAAGGCAGAAAACTCCTGCACTATCACGCTACCTTTATACTAATTGGAACGGTAAGGTTCTTACAGATCGATGGGATTGTACACAAATTTAGACTAAAGCTGCGAAATGTTGTTAACAAGCTATGGTTAAATGGTAAAAAAAAATAGTGAATTCTCGATAATTCTACATATGCTTGACCTTCAGGTAAACATTTTCGGAGGTCTTTCTTTTATCCATCCCTTCCTTTCCTAAATAATTTATGTTACCTTTTTCGAAAAGGTAATACAAATCAACAGTTCGATCAGCATATTTGTTCCTAAAGTAACATCTAGAGACACATTAATGAGTATACAGGATTGAATTTGCGGTTAGCTCTTCACGAAACATTTTATGAATAGTGGAAAATGAAAATACTTGGCGTCTAAATGTTTCAAATTTATGTATTAGAAGATTACTCTACATGTTACGGTTTATTAGGTATTTTTTAAGAGAATAATGCATTTAAATTACAATGGCTTTGTTTATATAGTGAAATGCATTAATATTTTATGTCCAATTGAAGTAGCCGTTACTTGATGGAAATTCATAATAATTGAACTTTTTTATCTTATGACAATTGCTTCGATATACAGTACCTTCTTCAGATAATCCGTTTTTTTTTCTGTCGTTCACCTCCCCGAGGAGAATAGGGATTTTACCTTTGTTTCATGTCGTAATTTCTGTCAACGTTGTCCCAGTGCCGAAACATACATTTTTGTATTTCACAGCACCTTTTAGACAACGCGGAAGTGCTGCCTCGGACGTTATTGCATTTCTGTGAACAACTACTACCTATGTACTTAAATAGTTTAATAAATAACTATACCGACCTGCAGGATTGAACCCTCGACCGTCTGCACCGTAAGCAAGGTACTATGTCACGGAGTCACGAGCCGCCACCGATTACACAGGGCAACAAAAAAATATTTTTGTTTTGGTGCCTGGAATTTTAGAGCTGATTTTAACTATATTTGGGACGCTAAATCTATACATGCAATCCGTTTTTCTCTATCAGCTCTACTTTTTTAGATACATCAACTTATCTACCAATGTGGTTTTTATTCAGTATATTCATTTATGAGAGTTCTAAAATTATTATATATTCATTAATGTAGGTACAATGGTTTTATTGTCAGTCTGTAATTGAGTAAATTCCAGGTAAATCTATAAATAGTGGAACCATTGCCTATCAGGTACCTGAACTGACCCTTTTAATCACCTAACTCGGATAAGTCTCGTCAGTTTGTGCGTTCTTACTAATGAGAGTGGATCGAATTCGGCGTGTTATTTTATGTTAAGAAAAGAGTGTTTTTGTGTTATTGAACAGAATTAAAATGAGTTCAGGTTCCAGTTCAAGAAGAAGTTGTGTAAATCAACCTGATGTGTTTTGCTATATATGCGGAGAATACATGTTTCAACAAAACAGACAAACTATTACTGACTTTGTAAAGCGAGCGTATCTTGGATACTTTGGAGTTAAGCTTGGTGATCAGGACAAAACGTGTACAGAGCATTTACGGCAGTGGACTACCGGGAAAAGAAAATGTCTAAAATTCGGCGTACCAATGGTTTGGAGAGAACCAAAAAACCACTTCAATGATTGTTATTTCTGTTTAGTAAATACTAATGGAATCAATCGAAATAACCGCAGTAAGTGGACTTATCCCAATTTAGACTCGGCAATACGCCCTATCCCGCACTCAGATGAAATACCGATTCCAACAGCTACCACATATCTCTGATGACGAATATTTTCCCTCTGATCGCTCTTCTGATGCTAATAAAAGTTCTGATGCTAATGAAACTAACAGTGACTATGAGGGGACGTCATCAGTTCCTCAACGCTTCAATCAAAATGAATTAAATGATCTCACCAGGGATCTCAATTTATCGAAAAAAGCTTCTGAAGTACTGGCTTCTAGGTTGAACGACAAAAATTTACTGGAACAAGGAACCAAAATTACCTTTTACCGTACAAGAGAAAAAGATCTGCTACCATTCTTTTCTCAAGAAGACAATCTTGTATTTTGTCACGAAATTAGGGGACTCATGAAAGAAATGGGACTTTCTGAATATATTCCAGATGATTGGCGCCTATTTATTGACAGTTCAAAGCGAAGTTTAAAATGTGTCCTTCTACATAATGGGAATAAATATGGTTCAATACCACTAGCTCACTCAACGAAACTGAAAGAAGAATATAATACCATAGCTTTGGTCTTGCAGAAGATAAAGTATTACGAACATCAATGGATGATTTGTGTAGACTTAAAAATGGTAAACTTTCTTCTTGGGCAGCAAAGTGGTTACACGAAATATCCGTGTTTCTTGTGCCTCTGGGATAGTAGGGACAAAACACACCACTGGGTTAGAAAAGATTGGCCTCAGAGAGAAAACATGGACGTTGGGGAAAAGAATGTCATTAACGACGCTTTGGTTGAAAGAGAAAAAATCACACTTCCTCCGTTACATATAAAGTTGGGCTTAACGAAACAATTTGTAAAGGCTCTTGATAAGAATGGGTCTTGTTTTGCATATATAGGGGTAAAAATGCATCAGTTGAACACAGAAAAACTCAAAGCAGGGATATTTGACGGCCCACAAATAAGACAATTAATTAAGGATCCTGCCTTCATAAATTCAATGAATCAAGTTGAACGAGAAGCTTGGACATCATTTGTTGCAGTTGTAGAAAATTTTCTAGGCAAACATAAAGCTCAAAACTATGTTGAAATGGTTAACAAGATGCTTAATAGTTTCAAATCCTTAGGGTGCAATATGAGTATTAAAATAGACTATTTACACAGCCACTTAGACCGTTTTCCAGAAAATTTAGGAGACATGAGTGAGGAACAAGGTGAAAGATTTCACCAAGATATTAAAGTTATGGGACATGCACATGATGGCAGATTACTGCTGGAGTTTAAAAAGGGACTGTTTAAAAAAACATTCAAGAATGTCGCGGAAAAGAAGCTTTCCAAGTGTTGAGTGACTATTTCATTTCTTCAATGTTTTTTTTTTGTTTGTAAGTACGACATAATATTGTATTTTGTATAACTAAAATAAAAATTTCGTATCTACTTTTGTTTACTACACTTACGGATTAGAGTTACAATAATGTAACTTATATTTCTCTAAAATTGTATATCTTAAAAATTTGAGCTCCTAGGTACAAATGAATACGTTATTTGAATTCAGGACATCAAATTGATATAGAATCAGCTCAAAAAACCTCGACACCAAAACAGCTGTTCCCCTGTGTTATCTGACGAAGGTACTGTGTACCGAAACAATTGGCATAAAATACAAAATATAGTAGACATTTAGAACGAACATAGGTGTTCATTTTAACTAATATTTTATCTGTTTCTTTGTCCAGGGGCGTAAAACTATTATCAGGGAATTTTTTGAGAAGGTTGTCTATAATGGGAGTACTTTGGAAATTTTATTGGTCGTTTATGGTTTTATTATAATGTGACGTTACCTGTGTCTATAAAGTGACTGTTCTCTATACAATGAGTAGATATACTCGTATTCTCTATATTATTTAAAACTGAACAGCCAAGTTCTTTTAGTCTAGTTTTGAAATTTCTACCGGTTTGTCCAATAGAAACAACTTCACGGTCCTGATACCTAATTCTCATTACACCTGACTTTTGTAAAATGGGTTTGTCCTTATTATTTACTAACATTTACCTAAATTAAGTTTATTACAGACTACTGTATTGATATTCTGAGATTTGAATTTTTTGGCAATTTTATTCGTGATATGGGGTATGTAATTCAGAAATTTATAATTAGTTTTCTTAAGTCTGGGACGCTATAAAACCCTTTCCAGATCATTTTAGCGTTTTTCTGTTTTTTTTTTTGTTTTTAATCAAGCTACTGTGGACTCTCTGTAACCTTTATTGTTAGCTGTAACCTTTATTGTTACCCTGAGATTTGACTATTTTGGCAATTTTATTTGTGATACGGGGTATGTAATTCAGAAATTTATAATTAGTTTTCCTTAAGTCTGGAACGCTATAGAACCTTTTCCGGATCATTTTAGCGTTTTTTTTATTTTTAATCAAGCTATTGTGGACTCTCTGTAACCTTTAATTAATTAAACTAATTTTCCAAGATTGGTTAGAGTTTTTATATGTGGTTGTGGGTTTTCGAAAAACATTAAATTTAAGGTGGTTGTTGGATCTTTTTATTCTGATGTCCAAAAATTGTACCTCCATGTTTTTTTCTGTTTACATTATAACCTAGGTGTGTGTACAAATATAAAAAATATCGTCAACATAACGAGTCCAATAAACAACATAATTTTTTAATTGACTATGATTGTTGAATAATACGGTTTCAAAATTTACCATGAAGGTTTCTGCTAACAAAGGAAGAATAGGAGATCCCATAGGATGTCCGTTCTTTTGTATGTAAATAACTTTGTTTAATGCAAGTCGCATATACAACTGCTAGATCAGTTTTTTTTCTGATAGATTAGTCGTTAATAAGATTGTTCAGAATTGTTAATAATTTGTCAGTAGGTATTCAAGTGAATAAACTTTTGACATCAAAAGATACTAATTTTGCATTTTCTGGAAGTACTCGATTTTTAGTACTATATTAATGTCACACTGGGATGCACGGAGTTGATGATGAACCCTACTCTTCATACGTAGTAGCCTGTATTAGAGCGTGCACCATCCTGCTGATACATATATATATATATATATATATATATATATATATATATATATATATATATATATATATATATATATATATATATATATATATATATATATCTTCTTCTTCTTCTAACAGCCCTTGGACATAGGCCTCCCTCATACTCTTCCACAGTCTTTTGTCCTGTGCTATCTGATGCCATTTATTCCCTACATTGTTTTTGATGTCATCTAGCCAGCGTAATTGAGGTCTGCCAACACTGCGCTTATGAAGGCGAGGTCTCCACTGTACAATACGCCTTGTCCATCTTGAATCGTCCTGTCGTGCAACATGGCCCACCCAGTTCCACTTCAATTGAGCAATGCGTTCTATAACATCTTCAACTTTTGTTCTATTCCTAATATTCTCATTTGTGATATGATCTCTGAGACTTATTCCTAACATCATTAGTTCAATAGCCCTTTGTGTTGTCCTGAGTTTGTTGGCTGATCTAATGGTGAGCGTCATGGTTTCCATCCCGTATGTCATTACTGGTAATATGCAGGTGTTAAACACTTTTCTTTTTAAATTTATCGGAATTTTCTCATTTCTTAAAATATGTGTCAGTTTACCTATGGCTGCCCATATTAACCGAACACGTCTACTTATCTCGGCAGTTTGATTTTCTTTGTCTAATTTGATATTGTGACCTAGGCATATATATATCTCGACATTTTCAATAACTTGTTCTCCTATATGTGCATCTACCTCATCCTTTGTCATGATTTTAATTTTATTCATGTTTATTGTTAGTCCAACTTTTACGGATTCTTCTTGAAGTTCTTTTAACATAGTCTATAGTTCCGTTATGTTTTGGCTAATAAGTACAATGTCGTCCGCAAAGCGCAGATGGCTTAGGTACCTACCATCTATCTTGATGCCCTTTTCATTCCAATTCAGTTTTTTAAAAACACACACATAGAATTTGTATTTTGGTGCTTTTCTTGTTGGGTTATGGTATCACGAATTTTTGCCTCCCCAGAATCCGCGAGGCTCATCTTAAAGGTGTGGAATTCGCCATTTACTGATTTGTTTTAAAATCCGTCATGATGAGGGGTTTTTAGCTCTAATCCTCCACGTTAGCTAAACGGCTTGGAGTACGGATGGGATATCTGCAGGATATACTATGGGTGGGATAGGATTTAAGGTTTGGGATATGACTTTCCTCAGTATTCGGAGGTAAGGAAAAGTCAAGGCTCGCGTGAGCAGGGTCGCTTGCCTGAGGTAGGCCTATCTCTACCAATATCGTAGAGAGTGCCTACCCGCTACTAAATATATATATATATATATATATATATATATATATATATATATATATATATATATATATATATATATATATATATATATATTTAGTAGCATTTACAGACAAATAAGTGGGTACAAAATTACCCGTAATTAAATAAGCCAGAGCCTTTTTTGGCGGCCTCAAAATTTTGCTAATCTTTTGAGTTTACGTACTATATTTTGTGTATTAAGCATTAATTACATATTGCCTAAACATTTTTCATAATAATTTTGGAGATTATACAGATTATATAACTCTATTTTAGGTTGCTCCTCCTTGGTATTAATATACAGTCGGCTTTAGGATCAAAAATCTGTTTATCTAATATCTAGCTATCCTTTAGCTATTGTACCATGAATTTCCGTAAAGTTACAGGATACATCGGAGAATTTCAGCATAATAATGATGCTGATATGAACTGACAGCAAAGCGGTCGAGAAAACGTAAAGCAGGAGTGTTTGAACATCAGGTACATGTGCTAATAAGCAGCAGTCCGACACGACTGACGCCTTGTGGCGGTGCTTGAAAGTGTGGAAATTACCTCATTTATTAGGTAAGGGAGTGCGACCCCTGCCACTGACACCTCTCCTTTGCACCTGCTGCCTTCGTCGACAATATTATTGAGTTTCGGCAACAGAAAATCCCTACGGCAGAACCGGATTCCGACGTTTTTTAAAGTCAATTAACGGCTATTTCCTTTGCCCTAATTGAAATTAAATGCCTCGGTGTGAATCTAGGTGTTAATTTGTTATAATCGAAAATTCTTTTAAGTTACAAGGAGAGGAATTTATACGGGGTATTATCATAACAGTAATAAGAAAGGAAATTTCTGAAAATGTAGATAAAATTCTTGCAAGTGGCTACTTTACTTATTTATATCCGGTAAAAAAGTTTAGGAAGTTAGTTAAATAAAGAACAAAATTACTGTTCTGTATGGAATACTTATAAGATAACTTCGATGCCCGTCTGTCTGTCTGTCAGTAATATAGGAATTGATGGCCTCATCAGAGCCAAGTAGTTTTGAAAGTTAAATTTTGACTTAAAAGGTTAGTTTTAGGGGGTGAAATCGGGAGTGAAAAAAAATTTTTTACCAGGTCATTGAGTGGGGTGTCAAATGAAAGCTTGTGAAACATGAGTTCAAAAATATATATAAAAAGTAATACTTGCGCACACTTTCCTTTGCATTATTTTTAAAAAATTGCGAAAAATTGCTGTCCCTCCCTCTTATCTCAAAAAGTACCGATCAAATAATTTTGAAAAACTTCTGGAATATTCTCCACGGGGATATTCACAAACGTGTTTTAATAATAATAATAATAATAATAATGTCTTTATTGTGCATCTATAATATATATAAAATGCAACGTCTCTCTGTCTGTCTGTTTGTCTGTCCGTTAGTGACCTTATCACTGAAGAACCACTTATCCGATTTACGTACTTTTTTTTTTAAAAAATGCATACTTATGTTCTCTGGCCAGGTTATAGACTAGATTTTATTACGATAGGTAGCATAAGGAATGAGCAGTGACAATAATAGTGAGTGAAGTCGGAAAAAAGTTTGCTGCTAGCGCGTTCCCTTGCAATATACAGCCTAAACCATTAAATATGGAACAGTAGCAGAGAATATCTTTAATCTATAATCTATAATATATATAAAATGCAATGTCTCTCTGTCTGTCTGTCTGTCCATTAGTGCGTTTATCACGCGAGAACCACTTATCCAATTTATGTGTCTTTTTTAAATTCATACATATATTCTTTGGCCAGGTTATATAATAATAATAATAATAATCTATATCTATAATATATATAAAATGCAGCGTCTCTCTGTCTGTCTGTCTGTCCGTTAGTGCGCTTATCATTGGAGAACCACTTATCTGAAATACGTGCTTTTTTTTAAAACATTCATATGTTCTCTGGCCAGGTTATCTATATATAATATATATATAAAATGCAACGTCTCTCTGTCTGTCTGTCTGTATGTCTGTTCGTTAGTGCGTTACGTACTTTTTTTTTAAAACATACGTATGTTCTCTGGCCAGGTTATAGGATATATTTTATTGCGTTAGGTAACATAAAGAATAAGCAGTGACGATAATAGTGAATCAAGTCGGAAGAAAGGCTACCGTTAGCGTGTTCTCTTACAATATACTGCCTAAACCATTAAATATGGAACAATATCATGTTGCAAAGAATACAATATATATATAAAATGCAACGTCTCTCTGTCTGTCTGTCCGTTAGTGCGTTTATCACTTGAGAACCACTTATTCGATTTACGTGTTTTTATAAATTTATACATATGATATGTTCTATTTAATTCGATATAAGCCTAGATAATGGAAGATAAGGTGAGATAATGGGAGATAAGCAGAGATAAGTCTAGGTAATGTAAGTTATGGTGAGATAATGGGAGATAAGGAGAAATAATGGGAGATGAGCAGAGATAAGCCTAGATAATGGAAATTATGTAGAGATAATGGGAGATAAGGAGAAATAATGAGAGATAAGCAGAGATAAGTCTAAGTAATGGGAGTTATGGTGAGATAATGGGAGATAAGAAAGAATAATGGGAGATAAGGAAAAATATTGCGAGATAAGTCGAGATAAGCCTAGATAATGGGAGATAAGGTGAGATAATTGGGGATAAGTATAAATAATGGGAAATAAGCAGAGAGATAAGTCTAGGTAATGGGAGAGATAAGGAAAAAAAATGGGAGATAAGGAGAAATATTGCGAGATAAGTCGAGATAAACCTAGATAATGGCAGATAAGGTGAGATAATGGGAGATAAGGAGAAATAATGGGAGATGAGCAGAGATAAGCTTAGATAATGGAAATTATGTAGAGATAATGGGAGATAAGGAGAAATAATAGGAGATAAGGGAAATAAGGGCAGATATTATATTACGTTAGGTAACATAAGGAATGAGCAGTGGCGATAGTAGTGAATCAAGTCCACGCGAGCGGAGCCGCGGGCACTGCTAGTTCAAAATATAATTACAATAATATAGTGTCAGTAACTTGAACACACAAAAGGCGAAGTCGAAGCTAGGCTTCCTCACTTAACCTACTTATCATAATATACAATATAACTAGACTTACGACTAAAATAACAGTTTTGCCTTAACTCTATTTTGCAGAGGGCAAATATATAAGTAGTACCATACGTAAATCAATCACTCCGTATCAGAAATCAGACTCAACGGACTCAACAGAGCGGCATTGCGGCTCAGGAGAGTCTAGGTACTATTCATGCTGGAACAGAGATGCTGTGCTAGAGGATGAATGGAATTTTTAAAAATCTGAGGAGGGACGTTTTTCAAATTTAACGGGACCAGATTGTATTTTTGCGAAATTTGATAACTGAACGATCTTTCATATAGAGTTGTTACGTGGGAAGGGGGAGTGATAGTAAATTTGTGCCTCAAATCCAACGCATGTGCATCATATCTGAATTTTATTTTTTGATATAAATATAGCGGGCATTTTATAAAAATTATTTTACTATACAAAACTAAGCTATGTAACATTCTTCTTTCTCTCATGTTAAACCAGCCAATATCTTTCAATTTTGCACTTACCCCTCTTTCATATTTTCTGATCCCACATATCATTCGCACACAGCAGTTTTGTATCAACTGGATGCGCCTTGCATCTTGTTCCAGCAAGCATGGCCCGTACAAAGTGTCACAAAAAGAGAAGTGTGACAAGACCAGGCAGTCACATAACGATTTCTTGAGGTTCACATCCAAAAGGTCCCTTTGATTGAAAATTAGTTTTAAATTAGTAAATGCCTTTCTTACACTGCTGTTAATGTGTTCAGAGAACCTCAAGTCAACGTCAAGCAACAGACCGAGATTTCTAGCCACATTCGAAGTAACCAGAGCTTCATCATCTAGACTAATGTGGAGCAAATCCTTGTATTGGTCCCTAACATGCTTACGTCCAAAGAGAAGTACCTTACTTTTCTTGGGGTTAAGGACTAAACAATGATCAGCTGAGTTCCGCTGCAGCCGTTGAAGATCACTCATAAGCATGTTATTAGCCTCAGCAATTTTTTCCGGTTTAAAGGACAAGTATAACTAAGTATCATCCGCATATAAATGCACTGTGACAGTTGAAAACTTCATTTAATTAAATTGTTTATAAATAAAAGAGTACAAGTTTTTCGAGGTTCAAAACTCAGACAATACTCCTGGTGATACCACAGAGAGGATAAAACTATAATATTGCTGTATTTAGACTGTGCAATTTCAAATGTTTATTTACTGCACTAACTGATTACTTTATACTATCATAACTAGGAAAGTCCGTTACTTTATTGATGCACTGTATAAAAGACATAAACACGTTATTATTTTCACGCAGATAAACGCGAAAAATGCTCGGGAAAATTGCCAGTATGTTTCTCAAGGTACTGTAACATCCTGCAGATTAAAGTCATAAATTTGTTAACATTTTAAACAAATAATAAAAATTATTTTTGCAAAACATCGAGGCAAAACATATATGACCAACAATTAAAATAAATCTGGAACTTTATATTCCTATGACGAAATATAAAGTACTAGATTGTCTGCTTTATTACTAAACTAATTGGTTTATTTTATTTTGATTTAGGTAATTTGAGAAGACATAGTACATATAGGAAAACATACATGTACGAGGATGGATTGATAAGTCTGGTAGATTTCTACAAAATGGCGGAAAATTTTGTTAAACGGCATGAATGTTGATAAGGGCGATTTTTGTAACGGTTCAGGTCAAAATTTTAAACAGATGCAAAGCGCAGTTGTTTGTTGGCATCTATCGTATGTGATTGGTGTCACCGGTTTCGTAGAAATACAATCTTGGCCAAAAGTATTAGGCATTCCTAATAAACACGTGAAACTCATAAAATATTAAAAAAAAAGACTAGTTGTTTTAACAATATGATAAGCGGCGCTGTCAAAAGTTAACTTAAACAATAGACAATCTCTTTTACAGGTCCATAAAACACCTGGCCCACAAAATTGCGATAATGACGTTTTTTGAAAAATATTTTTAATGTTTTATCAGTCTCGTTTTTTTTATGGGTCTTGCACACGTGCTACAGGGAAGTCCCTAAAGCGCTCCAGGAGCGGCATGAGTGCGGAAAAAAAAGCGATTCACGTTGTTCTTGAATCGCTGTAAATTGTACTCGGTGGGAAACACAGCGCTGGGCAAATTATTCCAAAGGGATGACGTTCTCCATATAAAAGATTGCTTGAAAAGCGTTGTACGTGGAGTAACAAGCTGAACCTCATATGGATGTGAAGCACCAGTGCGACGTGTATTTCTAACATGCACCGCTTTGGAAGGAATTAAGCGGGCTACATCCTTCGAACACTTCCCATGAAAATACTTGTAGAACAGACTCAAGTCGCCAACCGTTCTTCGATGTTCCAGCGAATCAAGGCCGCCGGTCAATTCCGGGTCCCCAATCAGGCGGACCGCTCTTCTCTGAACAGAATCCAACAAATGCAGTGTATGTTGGGAAGTGGAGCCCCAAACGTGGGAGCAGTATTCCATAGTTGGTCGAATTTGGGCTTTGTAAAGAATTAACAGTTGTTGTGGGGTGTAAAGCTTTCTGGTTCTAAATAAACTTTTACTAAAAATTTACTAATTGTAGCGTCAAGGAGCTTCTGTGCGTGTTTTTTTTGTGTGAACTGGACATTCTTATATTTGAGAAATGCCTAAGAAAAGTGAGCTTGTTATCGAAAAAACGAATTAAAATTCAAACCCTACATGAACAAGGCAAGTCCCAAATAGAAATAGCCTAGTTAGTGAAATGTTCTCGGTGCGCAGTGCAATGTGTTATTAAAAGGTTTGTGGAGACTGGCTCACATGCCAACAAAATGAGAACGGGCAGAAAACGTAAGACTAATGAGCGACAGGACAGAAAACTCATCGGCGAGTCTATTAAAAATCGAAAAAAACATCATCTGAGCTCGCTGCAACTCTGGCAAGGAGAAGACTGACAGAAGCTGCATCAAGAGGGTGCAAAGCTAGAAAGAAGCCTTGGCTTCCAGAGACCAATAGGAAGAAACGCTTAAAGTGAGCTCTAAAGCACCAACATTTTAACGAAGAGGATTTGTCTAATGTTGTATAATCCGACGAATCTATATTTGAAGGAAGTTTTTATATGATTTATTTTAACAAATAACTACATACAATTACTCTTGATTTAATCCGTTTTAGTCAAAATAATAACCAATTTTTTAATTGAGTAATCAGGTGTGACATTCGTGAGGCGGTGTGTCGGCGAGGAATACCATCCACATTGCGTCGTACCTACTGTAAAACACGGAGGAGGCAGCATTATGATCTGGAGCTGCATGGCTGCTAAAGATGTCGGCGAAATGTTTATTTGTGAAGGCCGCATGAACAGCCGAAAGTACATAAATGTACTAGAAATTGTACTGATGCCCTCGGTAACGCGCATTTTTGGCGACACTAATTTAGACGACATCAAATTTCAGCAAGATAATGCACCTTGTCATAAATCAGAGGCTATGATGCGTTGGTTTAGCGACAATAACATTGTCTTGTTGGATTGGTCGGAACAGTCTCCAGAGCTAAACCCTGTCGAGCATCTTTAGGGTATTCTGAAGCGCAAGATACGTGAGCATAGCATAACATCAAAAGCAGCGCTAAAAAGCGCTTTGATGGATGAGTGGGATGCCATAAGTACAACTGAATGTACTAGGCTTGTACGCGGCAATGCCCCAAAGAACTGCTGCTGCTAATTAAAGCTAAGGGCGGACACACCAAATATTAATTTATTTCATAACTTTACCTCAATATACGATTTTAGAAAACATACGAATTTAATTTTTTACCCTGAAACACAAGAAATGAAGTAAATTGTAGGGTGCCTAATACTTTCGGCCAAGGCTGTACCATATATAAAGGCGGGTACCACGCAGTGATAAAACATTTTAATTAAAATAAGTGGACTGAAGCCCAGATAGAAACTGAACTGAAAGAAGTTCATGGGGACTTTGTACCAGCCCTTAGGACCATTTATTACTGCATAAATGAATTTAAACGTGGCGGTACGAGCGTTGTACATAGATACTGCAAGTTCAAGAGGCCCGATTGAAGTTTCTTCTGAAGAAATCGTACATCAAATTCACGATATCGTCATGGAAGATCAGCGTATTAAGCGTTGTAAGATTGCTCAGATGGTAGACATCTCATATGAACAGCTACAGTGTGATCATTTTTAGACGCCCGGCCCCAATTTATGAAATATTGTTGAATATTTATGTTCTTTAAATGTAGAATGGTATAGTGCATATCAAGGAGTATACCAGGTGTACAAGTATGAAATGCGGATTTTTTTTCTAAAAAAACATGTTAAATTCGGAAGAATGATAAAAAATGCTTTATTCAAAGTATGCTCCATCGCTTGTTATACATTTGTCTCATCTTTGGGGCAATTTGTGAATACCACGCCAGTAAAAATCTTCCCCTTTTGCTGCGAACCATTCATCGAGTCATTTTTTCACATCTTCGTACGAACCAAAGCGTTGCTCAGCAAGTGCGTGACCCATCGATGCAAACAAGTGGTAATCGGAAGGAGCCAAGTCTGGTTAGTAAGCCGCATGGGGTAGAACTTCCCAGCTGAGTGCTTCCAACGTGCCGCAAACTGCCGTTTGTGATGGAGCATTGCCTCTTTTTCGGTATTCTGGCCTTTTTTCAAGCAGCGAACGGTTCAAATCGGTCAATTGTTGTTGGTAACGTTTAGTATTAACCGTTTCCCCAGGTTTAAACCGCTCATAATAGACCACGGCCCTCTGGTCCCATCAAACACAGAGCATCGTCTTTCTGCCAAAGCGATTCGGTCTTGCGGTCGATGTGGATGGTGCGCCTGGGTCTACCCATGATTTTTTGCGCTTGACATTCTCAAAATAAATCCACTTTTCATCCCCTGTAATTATACGATGCAAAAACGACTTCCTTTTGTACCGAGCGAGCAAAATGTCACACGTGTTTTTGCGCTTTTCCAGTTGCCTGTCTTTCAACTCATGTAGTACCCATCTACCGGTCTTCTGAATCTTTCCCATCTCTCGTAGCCGATTGGAAACAGTTTGTTGACTAACGCCCAATTGCTCGGAGAGTCGTTTTTGTGTTTGCGAATCATCTTCGTCCAACAATGCTTGAAATTCCACATCTTCGTATTTTTTTGGCGGTTTTCCACGTTCCTTGTTTGCAACATCGAAGTCACCACTTTTAAAATGCCGAAACCATCGTTCACACGTATCTTGCGATGGAGCATGTTCACCACAAGCTTCTCGAAGTAATCGGTATAATTCAACAGCAGTTTTCTTCAAATGAAAACAAAAAATTAATGCTGATATTGAACACAACACAACACTATGCACACACTTTTCCATTTGATCACTCGTGCGCGTCTGACACTTGTTGATGACACAACAAAATGGCGCAGTGTCAAATCTTTATAGCACAAACTGCATTGGTGCACCATGTGTTGTCTGATATCCGCATTTCATACTTGTACACCTACTATTGACGTATTTGACATTTGGTAGTGAAAACGACGCTTGGCGCCGAGACGCCAAACAACTTTTCTTTTCTATCAATATACCTTCTGTAAAACGGCATTGGAAAGCCTTAATTTTTTTCAAGATTTTTTTCTTAAACTGATTTTTACTAATTTGTTTTGCAAAAAAGTTATGCAGCAAAAATCCCCTAAAATATTATTTTATGGTCATCGCAGTTGCCAAGGATTTTATGCGCACGTTGGCGGTTTTTAAACAGTATATCTAGTAAGTTGGGAATGTGGAATCTTTGGCACAATGACCACTTAATTCCTCCCAGAGCGGTGCATGTTAGGAGTACACGTCGCGCTAATACTTCACATTCGTATGAGGTTCAGCTTGTTACTCCTCGTACAACGCTTTTCAAGCAGTCTTTTATATGGAGAACATCACACCTTTGGAATAGTTTGCCCAGGACTGTGTTTCCTATCGAGTACAATCTACAGCGATTCAAGAACAACGTGAATCGCTTTCTCCGCACACGTGTCGCTCCTGTAGCGCTTCAGGGATTTCCCTGTAGCACGTGTGCTAGACCCATAAAAAAAAAAAACTCAGTATATATTACTACTACACCAAACACTTTATTTTTGCCCTCGACGCGCGTTTCGCTAACCATGTTAGCTTTATCAGAACCGATGATTGACTAAATCTAAACTACAAATCTGTCCTATTTATACTTAGCCTAACCCTTGAATTACTCAGGCGGAACTAATGGCATAGGCAAGACCATCAGTTCCAGTCAAGTAACCAGTAGAGGAGACTATAAGGAATAGGCCCTCTATCTTTATTTAAAATACTTTTACATTTTATAATTTCCATACTTTCGTATGCGTTCAACAATCAACTTCAAGGGTATGTTCGGCAATGCTAGACTTTTCTGCTCTACTGTATTGTAAGTGTGCTAAATGTTCTTTACGTCGTGTTTTAGTTAACCTTTTAGTTTGCCCAACATACTTTTTGTCACAATCATTACAACTAATTTCATAAATTCCACTTTTCTTACAATTAGGAATCTTGTCTTTGGGATTTCCCTAAGATATTCCTCAGTTTTTCTGATGACGTATAAACTAAGTTGAGGCCTACCTTATTGAGTCCCCTGCTATATTTCGGATTATATGGTATGTAGACATACTTGGTGTTATTTTCTTCGCGTGTAAAAAAGGTGGAATTCTGAATAATTAACCTGAAACTTATGTCTGTTTATTAGCTTGTTTACCAAGTCATCGTCGTAACCATTAACTCCAGTTATATTTCTAATACGATTCCTTTCATTATTAAAGTTTACTCTATTCAGAGGAAAAGTAACCAACCGATGAACTAAGAAATGTAATGAGGCTAATTTGTGTTGTTTGCAATGAAATGAATCATTAGGAATATATCTGTTACTGTGTCTTTCCTATAGATATCAAATTCTCATCTATTATTATTTTTTAATAATTAAAATATCTAGAAAAGGCAGCTATGGGTAATTGCTTATCACCTTTCATAGCCAATTTATTCATGAGTAAGTTTGAAACCGAAGCCAGTCAAGAGTTTGAATATTTCCCAAGGGATGGGTTAAGTATGTGGATGATATTTTCGCGATTTTTGATACAAAGAAAGCAAATATGATTTCATTAAATTCACTTACGAAGTTGAGAACAAAGAACAACTGTCTTTTCTAGATATTTTAATTATTAAAAATATACTTAAAATACAGTAGAGCAGAAAAGTCTAGCATTGCCGAACATGCCCTTGAAGCTGATCATATTGTAACATTAGATAATCTAAGATTAATTAAAAATGTATCTGATAGGAGATTGTTGAACGCATACGAAAGTATGGAAATTATAAAATGTAAAAGTAGTTTAAATAAAGACAGAGGGCCTATTCCTTATAGTCTCCTCTACTGGTTACTTGACTGGGACTGATGGCCTTGCCTATGCCATTAGTTCCGCCTGAGTAATTCAAGGGTTAGGCTAAGTATCAATAGGGTAGATTTGTAGTTTAGATTTAGTCAATCGTCGCTCCTGGTTAGCGAAACGCGCGTCGAGCGCAAAAATAAAGGGTTTGGTGTAGTGGTGATATATACTAAGTAGTGTCATTGTGCCAAAGATTCCAAGCTTAATACTAATAATTTGATAACAGATATTTCGTGAGATAGATTATAATATGAATTAGCCTTTACATATCTATTCGAATGAGTTGGCTACCTGAAGATTACGTATCTTAAAAATCAGTTACTTTTCTTTTGCACCAGTACATGTTGAAAAGAAAGGGTATGCGCCTCTGTGTCTATTATAAATTAATATTTGAATATTGCTGTTGGAAATTAATTAACAAGGCATTCAGATTTTTTTTTTACCATGTGACCACGTGGGATCCCCCCATTCCTTATAGTCCCCTCTACTGGTTACTTGACCGGAACTGATGGTCTCGCCTATGCCTTTAATTCCGCCTGAGTAATTAGGGTGTTAGGCTAAACATAAATAGGGTAGATTTGGAGTTTAGCCAATCACCGCGCCTGATGAAGCTAACATGGTTAGCGAAACGCGCGTCGAGTGCAAAAATAAAGTGTTTGGTGTAGTGGTGATATATACTGAGTAGTAATATATCTAGTAGGCGGCTGTCATACTTTAATCTGACAGTAATTTTATTAATGCTAGTTACTATTCTCTTGAAGTTTTTTCTTTAATAAAAATATCTTTGAAACAAACAAGAATACATTATTTTCATTAAAACCACAAAAAAAATATAACTTTTAACATTACATAGCTTATTACATATTTATAAAATTAAATGTTTGAACAAAAAAAAAAACATCAAAAGAAATTTTCTATATATTTTCCTTCTTCTAGCATGCATTTTTCCATTATTTTCATTAACGCTGATGAGTGGCTTTCATAAATAATGTCTCCAGATATATTATTGCACGCATCTGATATTCTTGCCTTTAAATGCTCCATATTATTTGTGACAGTTTTGTACACAATATCTTTAACAGTCCCCCACAAGAAAAAATCTAACAGCGTGAGGTTTGGTTACTTAGGCGCCCATTGAATAACTGGGCTGCGAACCCCTATCCATCTTCATTGAAACCGTTCATTCAAATACTCTTTAAGAGCAGCAGTTGTATGAGGTGGTGCTCCATCGTATTGATACCACATATATATATATATATATATATATATATATATATATATATATATATATATATATATATATATATATATATATATATATCAATCGGTTTTATAACGTCTTCCGTCATCTGATGCCTAATTTCCACTCCTCCCGGTTTGTCCATCCCTCCTCCTCCAGATCTCTCTCTAGTACTTCCTTGTTGATTCCTGCTCTCCAGCTTTGACGTGGTCTTCCTAGCTTTCTTCTTCCATGAGGGTTCCAATTTAAGATCTTTTTAGGTAGTCGGTCTTGTGACATTCTCTGTACATGTCCGTACCATACCAACCGTTGGATTCTGATTTCATCCACTATATCGTGCTTTATTTCTAAGGCTCGTCTTATCATGTCATTTGGTATGCGGTCTTTTCTGGATTTTCTGGCTGCTCTTCTTCAGAAATCCATTTCTGTAGCTTTTAGTATTTTTTCTGTTCTTTCCTTCAATGGCCACACCTGGGAGCTGTAAGTTATTATACTTTTCACTAGCATTGCAATCGCCCCATTTTTCATAATCCTCCATAAGTTTTCGTGTCATGTATTCCATATTATTGATGTCCTGAGCGACTACTACCTGGTCGTCCGCGAATGATAGCGTGTACAATGTAGTATCGTCATCCAGTGGTAATCCCATATTACTGCATTTCCTTTTTCAGTTCTTCAGTGCACTCTCCAAATAGATTTTAAATAGCGTTGGGGATATACAGCAGCCCTGTTTGAGACCCTTTGTTACCTGGAACCCTGTTGTTATACCATATTTGGTTTTCACTCTACTTCTTGCGTCTTGGTATAAGGATTTTACGGCTTTGATTATTTCGGTGCTTACATTAATCTGTAGTAGTGTTTCCCACATATGCCTTCTTAAAATAAGGAGAACATTTTCCATTTTCCATTACCTAGAAATTAAGGTATCTATTTTTATTTAGTATTCCCTCAAAAAATTATAGTCCATTCAATGGTCTCCCAATTATCCCACACCATACATTAACGACTCTCGATTTTGATTAACATTGTAACATCACCCTAGTACTGATAATTTTTTCTGTTTGATTTACCGTTGCTGACAAATACTGACTGACTGTCATATGTCCAAAATATATGATTCAGAAAATAATGTTCTGCGTCATATTTAGTCATTATTTCTGCTACAAAACTAAGTCGGTGTTCCGAATTAAACTGTGGTAATAACTGAAGATTATGCATTTTATAGTCATGGTAATTTGTTAGCTTTAAGAGATTTCTGAATAGCTCCAAAAGATACATTCAAATTACCTGCTTGCTTATCTCAGATTAAATTACATGGATGGTTTTAAAAATAATGCAAAATTTCGGCTATTTTTCATCTGGTCTGTTTTTCGTTGAGAAATACCTTTCTGCCCAGAAAATGCATTCATATTGCTCCCCAAATTTTGTTCTAATAGACAAAACATAGTGTGGTCCGGCAATACCTATCGGGGTAACGTTCTCGATACAGTCTAACGGTTTCCCGAGAACTTCTTCTTGCTTCTAGATAAATAAGAATCATATCTATTTTTTCAGCTTGGGAAACCACCTCAACCAGAAGCTATTAACGCACTGTTTACTTAGTTTAACTCTTTTGCATTGAATAGGTGTGCAAACAAGAGCTGTCAGATTAAAATATGATAGCCGTCTACTAGATAAATTGTTTGAAGTCTGCCAAACGTGGCATAGGATCCATGGCGACCGTCCATGATCAAAAATAAGATTTTAGAGGGTTTTTGCTGCATAACATTCTGGTAAAACAAATTAGAAAAAAAACAGATTAAGAAAAAAAAATTTTGAAAAAATAACCGGTCAAGTACAAGTTAAACCTCCACAATTAGTGTTCCGTACATTGATTGCTTTTAAAATAAAAAATTTTGTTACGGTGGTATAAAATGATCAGTGACTTCACAAAACACACCCCAAAGGAGTTTTCAACAGAGTTTGTTTCTAATTTTTACTTAAAACCGATGAACTTGAAATTTTTGTTTTTATTATATACCAAATAAATTATTAAAGGTAATGCACTCGTGATAATTTTCGTTCAATCTACACCCCGTGGAGAGCATTCCAGAATTTTTTTCAAAATTTTTTGATCAGTACTTTTCGGGATAAGGTGGGGGGACAGCGATTTTTTTGCGACTTTTTAAAAATAATACAAAGAAAAGTGAGTCCAAGTACTACATTATATATATATATATATATATATATATATATATATATATATATGTATATATATATATATATATATATATATATATATATATTATATACTCGTGTTTTCACAAGCTTTTATTTGACACCACACTCGATGACCTAGTAAAAAAAATTTCTTTTCTCCGATTTCACCTCCCAAAACTAACCCGTTAAGTCAAAATTTAGCTTTCAAAACTACACGGCTTTGATGAGGCCATCAATTCCTATATTATTACCAAATTTCAACTTTCTATGACAAATAGTTTCGGAGAAAATCGGGTGTGACAGACAGACGACAGACGGACAGACAGGCAGACACCGAACTCATCTTATAAGTGTTCCGCAAGGAACACTAAAAATAAGAATCTCCAATGCCGTTTTACAAAAGGTATCTCGATTGGAAAAAAAGTTGGTTGGCGTTGCGGCTCCCAGCGTCGTTTTCATTACCAAATGTCAAATACGTTCATATAACTCCTTGACTATATACTATACCACTCTACGTTTAAAAAAAAAAAATATCCAACAATTTTCCATAAATCGAGGCCGGGCGTCTAAAAATGATCACCCAGTACATAACATCATGCATGAAGTTCTAAAACTGAAAGAGGTACTCGTAAGTGCGCGAAGAACATTTCAAAATTATTTTTAGAAAAGTTGCAGGGTAATCCCAAAAAGTGAGAAAAACAGTCAAAACAGGCCAAGGTGAAAGTGCACTTTTTTATAGGCAGCACAGCGATTTAAGAACAACGTGAATCGCTTTTTCAGCACACATGCCGCTCCTGGACCGCTTCAGGGACTTCCCTACAGCACGTGTGCTAGACCCATAAAAAAAAAGCAAAAGTGAGGGCAACTGTTTTTTGGGAGGACTCATAGAATATCATCATGATTGACTATTTAGAAAAGGGGAAAACAGTAATTAGTTCTTATTACGTTATTGAACCGTTTGGATAGTGAATTCCAGCAGAAACGACCAGGATTAGCGCACAATAAAATGCTTCTTCACCAGGACAATGCGCCTGCTCATATATTGGCCGGTGCAATGGCAAAAATCCAAGAACTGAGCTTCGAAATAGTTCCTCACCCACCCTATATCCCAGATTTGGTGCCAAGTGACTTTTTTTTATTTCCTAACCTCCAAAAGTGGCTTAACGGGAAAAAATCTTCGTACAATGAAGAGGTTATCCCTGCTGTAAACGAATATTATGCATAGCTCGAAACAGTTTTTTTTCTGAGTCGAAAGATATAAAACTCTATGTCGATGGTTTAATGAACCTAACTGCGGTCATACAAGCACCGATGCCAACGACATTTTGGACGTCCAAATGAGGTAGTTAGTTCAAAAAACACAAAAAAAAACCCACCATATTATTTTGAACGACAGCAAAGCGAAAGTGAAATATCTAGCTTATATCGTGAAGATATCAACAGAACGCGTGAGGCATATTTTGTACGAATGTTTACATATGAAAAAGCTATGTTCCCGATGGGTATTGCGCACTCTCACAACTGATCAAAAACAGCCACGTGTGGAAGATTCAGAACGCTCTTTAACATTGTTTCGGCATAATCCAAAAGAGTTTTTGTGTCGATTCGTAACAATAGACGAAACATGAATCCACCACTACACGCCTGACTCCAACAGGCAGTCCACAGAGTGGCTGGAACCGCATGAAAGCCAACCGAATCGTCCAAAAACACAAACATCAGCTGGAGAGGTTTTGGGCCGTGCAGGAATAATATTAAATCAATTACCTTGAAAAGGGGCGAACAACCACCGGAGACTATTACGTAAGCTTATTGGATCGTTTGAATGATAAAATCAAGAAACATAGGCCGCATTTAGCAAAGCTAATCATACACTAGCTAACAACTCCATAAAATCAATGATAAAATTGGACCAGCTAGATTATGAACTTTTTTCCCATTCGCTGTATTCACCAGATCTAGCGATTTTTTTGCAAAAACATCGTTTTTTCTTTCAAAAGTCTCGGAACTTTTCACCCCTGTAGTATGTGTAACAAATTTTGAATCGATATCACATTTTGTTGGACAGGTCATGTACCAACAGACAGACAGATAAACTGCTAAATCGACGGAAACTGCCAGCCGTGTTTTTTGTGATCTAAAGACCCTAAAACCTGAAGAAATGCAAAAATCTCGAAGAACGATTTTTTCACGAATACATTACTTCCCTGTAGGAAAGAACAAATTGCTTAGATTGCACTAGACACTGTAACAAAAAGAATAAATATGGTTATTAAAAACTATTACATTCAAATCTTAAGCGACATAACTTCTCTTAAATAATCAATTTAGTTAAATATACCAGATCACCTAAGGGTCTTTTAACGACACTTATAACAAAGTTATGGGCCCCAAAGCCAATCTTCGGAATAGGGAGAGTATCCCTGCCCGTGCATCGGTTCACAAATCCACTACCGCGAAATGGGAAAGTTGTGTCGTACAGGTTAAACTGATTATTTTCAGTACAGCGCGTTCATTGGTGGAGGTACGATAAAAAATTGTTGAGTAATACCCCTCCTCGCATATTTACGGTTATTTTGATCTCATCAGAAAATTGGGCACTGAGTAATTTGAAATGTAACCTACCTTACTACGTTTTTAAGACTTACAATTAAACTAGCTAATTTTTTTTAGGATCTGATGACTTCAGCACGCTTTAAAAATAACATGTATATAAAACTGCACCAAACGAAGACCGCCTTTTAAGTCTTTACAAACGACAACAAGATGGCGCTATTGAGATGTGACATTACCATTGTGGTAAAATTTGACATTTGTTATTGTTAAAACGGTGGCAGCTCAGAAATTGGCCGAGGAGTTTGTATACAGTGAGAGCTTTATCTTCTCTTTCTTTTTTTTTCTTATAATTTCTGAGGATGGATTGAGTGGATATTAATACTAAAAGAACTAAAGAAATTAGACATACACTAGCTCAGTTTTTCTTGGTAGAGTAATATGGGTAAGAGATAATTTTTGTACGTCTTTTGAAAATAGTCTCTACAGTTGTTTAAAATTTTTGGTTGTACGGATTTTGGACACCATTCATTTTAAAATAAAAAAGAATCTAACTTCAGCTAGAAAAAATGAAAAAATACTGAAGGGTTATGTAGTTGTTAAGAATGATTTTGATATGGTACAATCTCTGCGTCCTGAAAGGTAAAACAGGTGATTCAGTGAAATGCTAGCCTTAAATAAGAAAAAAAGGTTTATTAATGACAAAATTAAAAGTTCTAACTTTGCTACACTACTATTACGCTTATTACTAAAAAAACACTTAGTCTAATAGGTGGTATTATTAAGTAGAGTCTTTAAATCAGGATTTTTAATTAAAACTTTGTTAAACACGATGTTGAAGGTTCGTGCGGTTCACTTCACGAGTTATCAGATGTAAAACGCACTTGTCAACAGTAAACTAGGTCTACGAATTAATATACTGATGACTTACGGTTTTTTTTCTATGAGTCTTTGGCCTGTCCTGGTGAGATATTCATAACACTGATGTCTCCACCTTGACTACCCCAGTTCCTTTTGGGCTACTAAACTTTTCTTGGCCCCTAAAGGTCTGGGAATAAGCAGGATACTTCAAGGAAAATGGCCTTGAACTTGTACACTAAAACCGTTTTTGCACTACTACATCACTAATATATCAGTACGGCAACTTGATAAAAAAAACCTACAGGGCGGCTTTCTGAAGAAAAAGCCCTTACTTTGGCTTCACAAAATATCTGACCTACTTCATTTCGCCTGGGAAAAAGGACCTAGATCCATGCCATCCTGACCCTTAAATAACTTTCTCCCTTCCGTAAAAATCACGTCTTCAAGATGGCTACTTCCCGGATACAAATATCGAACCAATCGACGCATTAGAAGCGAATTAAATAAATCCAGTAGATAACCCGCAATGCACACTATAATAAAAACAGTTCTGTGAACAAATGGAAATTTCACGTGAAGATTTTTGTTGGATGATTTTTTTACGATTTTAGTAAAGGTCTAACTCGACAACAATGCCTCGAATCGCTTCCTCAATTTTTGATAATGAATCACCGACTGTTTACAATTGGTTTGCAGAATCTCATCATGGTCGTGCTCTCGTCAGCGATAAATTTCGTGAAGGTCTACCAAAATCGGTTGTTGTTCTAAAATACATCGATATTGTATTCAACATGATTGAAAAGGATCGGCATGTGACTTACCGTGAGCTAGAGGCATCCTTAGGCATGACGAAACTCAAAAACAGGCTCGTGTCAATTGGTGTAAGGAAATGTTCAAAAAAAATACGACTGAGGACATGCAAAATCCGTATACAACACCGTAACTGGAAACGAAACTTGGATGTATTCGTACAAGTCGGAAACTAAGCAACAATCAACTGTTTGGGTGTTCCAAGATGAACCGAATCCAACAAAAGTGGTTCGTTCACGAAACGCTTCCAAGAAAATGATCGGTTGTTTCTTTGGTTATACTGAACATGCTGCAATCATTGCTTTAGAGGATCAAATTGTTGTCTACCATTTAACATTAACGGTTAAAACAAGTAGCCGTTAACAACGGTTATTCGGTTACTTTAATCAATAGTATCGTTAGGAAAAAACTTAGAAACAAGGCAATCTCAGAAATATACCCACGTTTTAAGGACAGAAATATCACTTTTAAATGCTTAACCTATTTCGGCAAACCAACAGAAAAAAATTAAAAAAACTGGGGAAATTTTTAAATCAAAAAATATCAACATAGCTTACAAGACTAACAATACTATAGGGAAATATCTTAAAAACTACAAACCACAAATCAATAAAGACAATAAATCAGGGGTTTATCAATTAACATGTGGGCCATGTCCTAAAACATACATCGGACAAACTGGACGTACATTTAGACAAAGAATTACAGAACACGAAAAAAGTTTCATCCATAGAAAATCTAATTCAACATATGCTAATCATCTTTTAACCAAAAATCACACATTTAACAAGAATTTCAAAATTTTACACACCCAACAAAAAGGTTTAAAACTAAACCTTTTAGAGACAATACAAATAAATCGATTAAGAACTACAGGTACTTTACTCAACGACCAGGTAGATTTAAGCAATTCACCATTATTGAATTTATTCTCCTAACTCCAAATCTGTGTGGATTTCCCAATACTATCAATGTCATTTAATTAGGTGTAATATTATAATTTAGAAATTATATAAAACTGTAAATATTAAACCTAACTTGACAGTGTAAAATGTAGATCTGAAGAAGCTGCATCGACAGCGAAACGCGTCATCGCAATTTAAAAAAAACAAGTGGAAATTGACTAAAAACAGTCTTTTATTATATATTTATAATGAATTTCCATCAAGTAGAAGCTACAACCATCCAAAAGTTCTTATTTTTATATTAAAATTGAGATTAATATTATTTTTGTTAAAATAAAAATGCAAAATACAGCAATCCGCCAGGTTATGTGGAACACCATCAGAACTAATGACGTCACGCCTAAGTAAACATCATTTCGGTCGAACTTCTCTTGTGTTAACGATAATCTCTGCCCGTTTATCAATTAATTTGTGATTTAAAACTATCGAGTTGTCTAGTTTTGTGTTACAAAAACTAGAACCAAGAAACGTTAGCGATGGAAGTCGGATTTATCAAGGCAAATAGCTTTAATTTACCTAGAATTGATTTGTTGATGCTTGGAGAGTTTCTCTTGCGTCAAACAAAGACTTTTGTTCAGCAGAATTTAGAAATTTCAAAACTTCTATGTAAGTATATAAGTAATCTGTATTAAAACTACAATTTAAAACTCAAAAAACCCACAGAAAATGCACTTAATTTCTACGTCATGGTTTTATTAGTTTTAGGTTAGGTTATGATTGTTATGAAAATGTTGATATATACTGAATGTAATTCTCCATATCATTTAGCAATTGGAACAAGAATAAAGTATCCATTAAATAAACAGTAGTGGATGATAATATTAAAGAGATAAAACCTAACCTCAATAGTGATGTGACTATCTAAAGTTATTATTGAGATAATTAACAATTTCTCAAACAAGATTATTACGACGCAGCTCATTTATAATAATAACATATTAAGTTAAAACTTATATCAAAATGGTTTTCACAGAAATAAATTGAACAATTTGGAGAAATAACTGCTGGGTCTCGCCGTGCAAGAGTTAGCCACTTATTTCTTATTATTTTCTTGTTTAGAACGTAAACAAATAACTTGTTAGGAATTTTTATCGATGTGTTTTTACACTGAGGGACCGCGCACCACTTGATATACACTTTAAAATTTATTTTAAACACACAAAATAACAAAATTATTGTATACTTCACTATTGTTGACATGAAGTTTACAAAGGCGTGACGTCACGATCAGACGCCATGACACCTGCAAGCGTTTTGGCGTGAAATTCAAAATTAGTTCAGGTTTTACTAGGAAACCTGTAATTTCTCCAGAAATATATATTTTTTTAGAAATAGTAGTTCCGTAAGAACATCGTGGAATAGTTTTTCAAAATTAGTCATCATTCCTATTTAAAAATCTTTGCTACAAAAATACGCGGAAAATCTAGTCGAAAGTATCCCCCGAAGAATCGACGCTAATGGGGACTGGACGAACTACTGAATCATTAGCATTTCCATGGCAATGTTTTACTGTCGAAAACTTTTAAATAATATGAATTTTCTCTACGCCACTGTGTAACAAAATTCAGCTTTATAAGTGCACCAAACCAAAGGTGAAAGATCATCAGCGACTACTTCCCCAATGGACATAACATTGAATTCAGGATTAAGCTGGACTCAGTCTTAATAGTTTAACTTTAAGCCTGTCCCGGAAACTTTACTCCAGTTGTATTGAATCAATGGCTAAATCCAGGGGATTAAACTTGTGTTTAACCTTACCTTAAGTTACCTTAAGTGTAAGGAAGGAATCATTTTCAACCGGAACAACCTTAAGTTGTTTTGGACGTTTATTGTGAGAGCTTAGAAGTTTTCGAAGTACTTTACATAGCACATTGAATTAAACGACTTTCGTAAACTTTGGACGAGGTTTCGTGACAATTTCCTTGTGTTTAAAGGCAAATCTCTATTTAAATATATTAATAGTAAGAATGGTGTTACAAGTGTTAGTTTAGTCAACTGTGGACCCGGTTCTTCAGAAAAATTTAGGACAGCAGTAAGAGATCCGGTTCGTAAGTATTAGTCTGAAGAAAGAAGTCCAAAAAACTTTTTCTTTTAATCTTTTTTCCAATTGTCAGCTGCAGTTTGAAGACAAGAGTGAAAGTTCAATATCTGCTACTTTTTGAACCAAAAATTTATACTCAAAGTTTGGTAAACGATTGCCTCGTCATTTAATATTAGAGTACTTTTATATATATACACATAGCTACATTTATTTTCCTTGTATTAGTTACTAAATGTAAATGCACTTTTGTATATTTAGAAATATAGAAATACTCGTCGACAAGTGCCCAAATTATCGATTGGACACTTCCTTATACACATAACAGTCACAATTGGATTGAAAATCTCCGATGGGGGACTTTAACGGTGTCTGAGGTGCCGGTGACTGGCAGATGGCAGATGAGGGTGACTTGAGGTAGAATACAATGCATATGCATTCAGACAAAAGCCTGTGTTTAATTCCACTCTTCTCCACCCCAACGTGAAACGAGCTTACCTCGCCAGATGTGGCACGAGCGCAAAAAAATTAAATAAGCAAAAGACGGACAGGATACAGGGTTGGAGAGAATTTGATTAAGGATGATCTTTGGATAATTTGGAAATAATGCAATTTATTTATATATTTTTTAAATTCGTTACAAGAATCTTTCAAGTTTCATTGATACTTTCTTCAGACGAAAATTATTCTTCTGATCCGACTAGAGATACTAGTTGATACTTTTTAAAGTTATATTTGAAAATGCAAAAAACAAATTCTTTAGATTAAATGGTATATTGATATGAATTATTAGACGGTAAAATAATTTATAGCAGTTTCACAGAGATCTGTATTCTTCTCAAAAGCTGGAACAATTATTTCGAATTAGAAAGCTTTACACTCCTTACTTACAACAACTTGACTAAAAAGTTAATTCTGTTCAAAGCTCAAATTCGACCAAGATGGAATACTGCTCCCATGTTCGGGGCTTTGCTCCCAAATAAATACTGCATTATTTTTTATTTTTATAAAAATAACTTAATGTCAATTTTTGCAAACTTAAGAAAATTAAACAAAACTTCAACGTTTTGATTTTTCCTACAATAAGTTAGCCACAATTCTACCAGCAGGTAAAAAGACCCCGACCTTAACAACAAGAATGTGAAAAATATAAAAAATTTCAAATAAAATCATCTTAAAACCACACTGCTACTCGTAGCCGGCCTAACAAAATAAAGTAAACTTACTTATATTTTTAAAAAAATGTCTGTCATAATTTTCTCAATTTTCCTCATGGATACGAACAACAATGTTAATTTTCGTTAAAAGAAACTGTCCTAATAAGCCTAGTTATTTTATATTTTAGGTTTTTCTTTTTCCTTTTGTAAACCTTAAAAACTGATTTCCTACTGTATTTGTAGCCCTAAAGGAGAAAATAAAGTATTTTCGAAAACTTGGCGTAGCTGAAAAGGTGGTAAAACTTTTGTACCCTATTTCCATGACCGCTTACCCCAAGAACATCAGGTATATATATATATATATATATATATATATATATATATATATATATATATATATATATATATACAGTCCCTGGCCAAATTATTAGACGCACTGTATTTTTTTTAGTAATTTTATGTTTCTTAAGAGTTTTTATGCAATAATGGTATATTTAAACTACAATATTATTGATTTTTATTTAAAAGAATTGTTGTAGACTACATATTTGTATTTATTTTTAACATATGGCAACACTGTGTTGACAAAGTGATACATGAACGTAAACAAGTACAAATCTGTATCAGTCGCGATCGGAATCGAGTCAGGTACGGACGTGTTTCTGTGGCTTTATGGACTGTGATTGTTTGTTTAACAGTTTTATACTACTCAGTTATTAGTTTATTTTGTATGCAGTGTTTTAAAAAAGTAATTGGACTATTTTCATTATGGGTAGAAAAGGCAATCTTTCACCACGTAAAAAAGCTGAAGTGAAGGCCCTTGTGATTGCGAAAACATTTACAAACCGAAAAATATCACGAAGATTGGAGGTTTCTGAAGCTAGTGTACGACGCATAAAAAAGAAAATTGAGTCAGGGAAGGAATTAAGCCCGAAAAGAAAGAAAAGATGCGGTAGAAAACCAATTTTTCACTCCACGGTCAGAGAGATGTTTGAAGAAAATTTGTGCAGAAAACAGATTTGCTACCACAAAGGTAATAAAATCACAACTCCAGGATGCTAGCGTAAATGCTTCTGAGCGCACTGTTCAAAGAAAATTGAAAGAATTAGATTTTAAGGCCTGTCGCCCCGCCAGGAAGCCCAAGTTAACAGCTGCAATGAAAGCAAAGCGCCTGAAGTGGGCCAAACAAAGGCAAGACAAAGATGTGGACTTCTGGAGATCGGTAAGATACAGCAATTTAATCAATAATTGATACATTATTATCATTTTCAGTTAAATAAAGCAAATAAACATGGAAGTTTATATATTTTTCCTATTTTTGACAGGTCTGCTTCAGTGACGAAAGCACATTCGAAATTTTGCAGAATAAAGCTCAGTATGTGCGTCGTCGTCATGGAGAAAAGTTTCATCCTGATTGTGTCGTCCCGACGGTTAAACATCCCACCAAAGTGATGATTTGGTCAGTCATCAGCGGCAAGGGCACTGGACGTCTGTACGTCGTCAAAGGAATAATGAGGCAAGATCAGTACAAAGAAGTATTACAAAATCGGTTGATTCCGCAGCTCAGAGAATGGTTTCCAAATGGGGAACCATTCACTTTCATGCAAGATGGAGCTCCCTGCCACACTGCTCGGTCTGTTAAAGCTTTTTTGGCAGAAAAAAATATCCCTCTGTTGGATTGGCCCTGATATGAACCCCATTGAAAATGTGTGGGAGCTGATAAAAAGAGAAGTGGCTAAAGATGTGATTACCAACAAAACCCAGCTCCTAGAAAAGATTATTCATGTGTGGAATCATCATCCTCAAATGCAGGAGACAGTACAATCTTGCATTGATAGCATGCCGCGCAGAATTAAAGCTTTGATAGCGGCTAAAGGTGGCTCAACTAAATATTGACTTTTACTAACATTAATTTCACTTTTCTTTAAAACTTAATAAACTTATGCTTTTCTAAATTAATGCTGTTTTATTTATGTCAAATAAATAGGTAATTGATTGGATAATATAAAAATAAAAAACAAATCAATTTAAAATAATAAAACAGTACAATATCACTCGGTAATTAATATTTTACATGAAATCTTGCAATGCGTCTAATAATTTGGCCAGGGACTGTATATATGTATATATATATATATATATATATATATATATATATATATATATATATATATATATATATATATATATATATATATATATATATGTTTTGACGAATGTTCTCACGGGTGTGAAATGTAGTAGTGTGTTTTTTTCGGGTATCCCGTGTTACCTTGAAGTCCCTTGATGGACGGTTTCGCTTACGTTTTTCGATGGAATCTCATCCATCTTTTTCAAAGCGTTGATCACTGGTCACCTAAACCGAAACATGGCTACGATACGTAGATGACACACTTGTGGTATGGCAACACGGTGAAGACAACTTAAACAAGTTCCTGGAACACCTTAACAATATACATCCAAACATTAAATTTACAATGGAAAGAGAAGTAGCAGAACAACTACCATTCCTAGATGTCTTGCTTCAAAGAAAATTAGATGGTTCTTTGTCTCACTCAGTATATAGAAAACCGACACATACAAACAAATACTTAAATGCCAGCTCACATCATCACCCAGCCCAACTCTTCTCCCTTGCCGGATCCTTAGCTCACCGATCAGAAACTCTAACAGACAAGGAACATTTGCAACAAGAAACCAAGCTCCTTCGTAACGTTTTTACTTTCAAATGGATACAGTCAAAATACCATCCGGCGGGCGTTAAATAAACAACACAAACCGGAAAGAAAGACATATACTACAAAAGCATTTCTCCCATATATAAAAGGCATCACAGACAAAATAGGAAGACTTCTAGGAAAACACCAAATTGAGACCATTTACACAACGAATCAAAAAATTAAAGATATTCTACCTACACCAAAAGACATTATAGCCTTAGAAGACCGAGGTGTATATGAAATTCCGTGTCAGGACTGCGGTCTTTCATACATAGGCCAAACAAACAGGAAAATTAGCGCCAGAAGAGACGAGCACAAAAACGCCATAAAACAAAAATCCACCACCTCTTCTCTAGCACAACATGCACCCAATACCGGCCACAAAATCGATTTTGACAAAACCAGAACCCTACAAAAAAGTGATAACCTATCCACTAGGGTAATCAAAGAAGCCATAGAAATAGAAAAGAGGCCCAACAACTTAAATAATCGGGATGATAGCCAACGTTTACCGAACTCTTGGAAACATATTCTATCTCAGTACCAAGTCCAACTAAGAGAAACAATAATTCAACCATATGTTACTTCACCAACATAAATATTACAAAGAACCACAGGACCGACAAAGCGCAGCCAAAGCCGAGCCCCTATTGGCCAGATCCGCCCGACCAATAGAGCCACTCCCCGAGCACATAAAAAACCGAAGCACTCGGAGCCAGTCTCGACATTCAACGCCAAGACACCGACCAGTGATCAACGCGTTGAAAAAGATGGATGAGATTCCATCGAAACGTCAGCGAAACCGTCCATCAAGGGATTTCAGGCTAACACGGGATACCCGAAAAACCACTACTACATATGTATATATATATATATATATATATATATATATATATATATATATATATATATATATATGCATACATACATACATAACATATATGTATAGAGGGATTCACGGATGGTGGAATGTAATACATTAAAATTCCGGGTTTCAATACGTTCGTCTAACAATGAATTTGCACGACGTTTCGCCAAAATTTCATTTGGGGTTTTCAGGTGTTCTTGCTGCTGCTGTTACTCCATACTGTGATTTTGCTGCTGCTGCCGCTCGCAGCTAATTAACTAACGGATTGAAACTCGGAATTTTAATATATATATATATATATATATATATATATATATATATATATATATATATATGTATGTATGTATATATATATACAAATTTATTTTTACATTCAAAGTAGGTATATTTCAAGGGTAATTTAGGCTATAAACCAAAATTTGTCAATGCAAATTCCTCAGCCCCCTTTTTTGCCTGTCGTACACAAATTCAGATTTTCACCGTGTCCCATGAATGGAAATTATTCGATGATTGATTGCAGAGGTAAGCAGGGAGGATAACGGTGGTATTCATAATCTCTACCTTTATATTCCAGCCCCTCTTTGGAATTTAGAGCAACCAACCGTCTTTTCATGAAAATACAGTCGTTAAAACATGAAGGAAAACAGCTTTATAAAAATTGGGTGATGTCGTGTTTACATGTTTATTGTGCTTGTGGATCAAAATAAGTCGAGCATTTTATTATTTTTGAAGAAAAAGTGGGGAAGAAAAATAAACTAGTATCTCATTCTGAATAAATAAGAGCAACATTAAATGATTTATATGATAAATATACCTCAAGGTAACCATATTTTTAAATGAATCTGACTAGTTTTGTAAAGGCCAGTTCATTTTCCTATTTCATTTTATTTCCACCGCTTCTGTAGCGCCTAGTGCTTTTTATCTACAGGATGCTTTCAAAGTTGAATCATGTATTTTAACCAGTTATAGTATTCACTAAAATAAGTGACCTTTTAAGCTATAGAAAATTTTAATCGCAATTCTGAATAATTCCAATTTAAAATTCCAATGTTTTATTAGTATCACTGTCTTTATTGGATAATAAGGTAGGCCAAGCCTCTTACTTACAATTTTGAAAGTATAATATTTCTAATACTGAATGTATGCTTATACTAATTTAACCTAAGCTCCTATACTAGTGATCCTATACTAACTTAACTTAGGAAATGTGTTTTGTTACAAGTGATTTTCTTAATACTAAGACTTAAGACTAAAACTACCTTAGCCTAAGACTTACGCTAACTTAAATTAGGAGGTAACATTAACTTAAACTAGGACTAATTATAACTTAACCTAGATTGACAATCTTCTTGTCACGGCGGGCGAGGGGGTCACCGTCTTCATCCGAGAGCGTTTTATTAGTATAATAACAAGCATATTTTTTACTTGTCTTGATAAAGTAGTACAGTATTCGTGAAAAAATCAGAGAACGAGATTTTTGCACTTTCTCTCTTTTCCGGATTTTAAGATTACGAAAAACAGTCTCCCATTTTCGTTAGTCGGCCTGTCTATCTGTTGCCACGACAATTCTCGAACGAAATAAGATATAGAATTTAAATTAAGCACCACTGAAGTAGCTATGGAAATTTTAGACATTACCTTTTAAGAGAAAAGGGGTAAATAGGGTGAGGATCCATAAATCTTGTTAATTTTCAACATTGTTATAAGCCATTGTTTTAGTTATTGGTTGTGAAAATAGGCAAATTGTAAAAATAACTGATTATACGTCCTTTTCAGAGATTTTAGTATGAGGCAATTTGAGAATTGTATTATTTTTTTTGATTATTTTTAATTTCAACAGAACTAGTATGTAGAAGGAAATGGCAAGCTTTAGATATAAATACTTCTAAAGCCATCCCGCTTTTTGGTGTTCCGTATGGAACACTTATAAGGTCACTTCGGTGTCTGTCTGTCACACCCGATTTTCTCCGAAACTATTGGACATAGGAACTTGAAATTTGGTACTAATAGAGGAATTGATGGCCTCATTAGAGCCGTGTAGTTTTGAAGGTCAAATTTTGACTAAGGGGTTAGTTTTAGGGGGGCAATTGGAAGTGAAAATTTTTTTTTTCCAGATCATCGGGTGGGATAGTAAATGAAAGCCTGTAAAAACACGAGTTCAAAAATATATATCATGTAATACTTGCGCACACTTTTCTTTGTAATATTTTTAAAAAATCGAGAAAAATTGCTGTTCCCCCTTATCTCGAAAAGTAACATATTAAACAAAAAATTTTGAAAAAATTCTGGAATATTCTTCACAGGGTACAGGTTGAACGAGTTATCACGAGTGCACTACCATTAATAATTTATCTGGTATATTAAAAAAACAAAAATCTCAAGGTCATCAGTTTTCAGTAAAGATCGGAAAACAACTTTGTTGAAAACTCATTTGGGGTGTATTTTGGGAAGTCATTGTTCATTTTTTATCTCCGTAACAAAAATATTTATTTTAAAAGCAATTAACGTACAGAACACTAATTACGCAAGTCCAACTTGCACTTGACCGGTTATTTTTGATTAATATCTAGTCATCTATAATATATATGAAATGCAACGTCTCTCCGTCTGTCTGTCTGTCTGTCCGTTAGTGCGCTTATCACTGGAGAACCACTTATTCGATTTACGTACTTTTTTTTTTAAAACATACATATGTTCTCTGGCCAGGTTATAGGCTATATTTTATTAAGATAGGTAACATAAGGAATGAACAGTGACGATAATAGTGAATGAAGTCGGAAAAAAGTTTGCGCGCGTTATCTTGCAATACGCAGCTTAAACCATTAAACATGGAACAATATTATCTAGCAGAGAATATCTATAATCTATAATATATATAAAATGCAATGTCTCTCTCTCTGTCTGTCTGTCCATTAGTGCGTTTATCACGCGAGAACCACTTATCCGAGTTACGTGTCTTTTTTTAAATTCATACATATATGCTTTGGCCAGGTTATATAATAATAATAATTATCTATATCTATAATATATATAAAATGCAACGTCTCTCTGTCTGTCTGTCTGTCCGTTAGTGAGCTTATCCCTCGAGAACCACTTATCCAATTTACGTATTTTTTAAATTCATACATATGTTCTCTGACCAGGTTATAGATATATATTTTATTACATCTATAATATATATAAAATGCAACGTACCTCTGTCTCTGTCTGCCTATCTGTCTGTCCGTTAGTGCGCTTATCACTGGAGAATCACTTATCCGATTTACATGCTTTTTTTTAAAACATACATTGGTTCTCTGGCCAGGTTACCGTTAGTGCGTTACCTGCTTTTTTTTTTAAACATACATATGTTCTCTGACCAAGTTATAGGATATATTTTATTGCGTTAGGTAACATAAAGAATAAGCAGTGACGATAATAGTGAATCAAGTCGGAAAAAAGGTTACCGTTAGCGCGTTCTCTTGCAATACACTGCCTAAACCAATAAATATGAAACAATATCATGTTGCAAAGAATATAATATATATAAAATGCAGCGTCAATCTGTCTGTCTGTCTGTCCGTCAGTGCGCTTATCATTTGAGAACCACTTATCCGATTTACGTGTTTTCATAAATTTATACATACGTTCTATATAATTCGATATAAGCCTAGATAATGGGAGATAAGATGAGGTAATGGGAGATAAGGAGAAATGATGGGAGATAAGCAGAGATAAGTCTAGATAATGGGAGTTATGGTAAGATAACGGGAGATAAGGAGAAATAATGGGAGGTAAGGAGAAATATTGCGAGATAAGTCGAGATGAGCCTAGATAATGGGAGATAAGGTGAGAAGATGGGAGGTAAGGAGAAATAATGAGAGATAAGGAGAAATAATGGGAGATGAGCAGAGATAAGCCTAGATAATGGAAATTATGAAGAGATAATGGGAGATAAGGAAAAATAATGGGAGATAAGGGGAAATAATGGCAGATATTTTATTACGTTAGGTAACATGAGGAACAAGCAATGACGATAGTAGTGAATCAAGTCCACGCGAGCAGATCCGCGGGCACGGCTAGTAAAATATATAATACAAAATTATTTAAAAAATCGTTTTTTAGTACTTGGGTTAGGTTATTGTTTGTTCAAATTCAGTACTGATTTTAGAACTACGTTTTTGCGAAGAAAGTACTGAGTATTCGTAAATCATGTTATCGATGATTTTAATTAGAGTATGACAAGCCTACTTCTAGAACAGTCATATATAGTAAAAAGTAATATCATGATTTTAAATTAAAATACTTAATAAAAAGATGTGATTATATATTCTTGGATATGTATTTAAGCTAGGGATCCTTCTTTGCTTAACTCTTTAATAAGTGAATTACATGGGTGGTCTATTTATAAATAATAACCCAATAAAAATAGTAAATAATAATAAAATATTGTGTTATGATTTTTTGTAACCTCTAGCGTAAACCCAGGTCACTTACCACAGGATGAACGACGATTAACCTTGTTCCTGCAAACATGCTGATTTAGGTTTGTAGTTTTACTCGTTCTTAGTTACAAGTTTAGGATGTACCAATAAACGACATGCTCATAATTATGCTAATCCAAGGTAATTATTGTTATGGTATACCTACTCATCTTTGTTAAAGTGACCACAAAACCGACTTGCTCAATTCTTACAAAATGAACTTCAGAGTCTAAGAATTCTAAAACATTAGTTAGTATTCAAGCTCCACAATAATCGTTATCAGTACAAAAATAATTATTATAAAGCAAAAATCAAATTCACATTAGCATTCACTTACCAGGCTTTTTGTGTTTTCTTACAATTTGTATCCATACACGTAGAGGAATATCCAACATTTAACAATGTCTTATCAACAGCACGACATTAATCTAAGCATTTTATCTCCCCCTAACAATTTCTATGAATCACAACTCTAGCACACACTAGTGAAAAATCTAATTTTCCGATAAACTACCAAAAATTTACTGTTTTATTGCAGGATTTGATAACATCAAATTGAAGTTAGATTTATGTGAAATACATCAGAACGTATATCTTATATTACGTTATTTTGGACAGTATTCCCACTGAAGCTTGTAAATTTTATATACGGGGTGTACGAAAGAATCAAAATCGCTTTAAAATTTAATGTCTTTTGAAATTAATTTAACTCAGCCTGCAGGTCGCTGAGTAGCTTAGTGGCCTGTTGCCAGTCTCAAGTCCGGGTAAAGGAGGAGGGTTTCTGTACCATGCTAGCAACCTACCTGGAATAAAAACCAAGAACGGTCACAGAATGAAAGCCCTGGCTCACAGAATGAAAGCCCTGCCTCGGAATAGGACGGATTTAACAGTGACGACACATACAAGGACAAGGTTAAGAAATTAGAAAAGACAGGATGTAATGAGACTCGCAACTTGGAATATAAAATCAATAAATGGAATGAAAGAATAATGATCAGGAAGTGGAAAAGGGAATTAGAGGACATAAAATAGACATATGCGCCTTACAAGAAACAAAAAAGAAGGGGAAAGGAAAAATTATATTAGAAGAATATGTCCTGCTTTACAATGCTGTGGCGAGGGACCAGCAAGCAAAAGAGGAAGTAGCCGTGATGATTAAAAAGACATACCTAAACTACATAATGAAGTGTCAGTATATATCGGAGAGAATAGTGATGGTTTGCCTAAGAATAAACAAACAAAAAGACAAATGTAGTGGGAATTTACAGACCCGAAAGTTGTAAACCAGAAAAAGACATGGAACAGTTCTATGAAGAATTCCAGAAAATGATAGGTGAGACTTCAATCAACGAAACAATAATAATAATGGGTGACATAACGCAATTGTTGGAAATGGGGTAATACCAGGAGTTAAATAGAGATTTAATGAAAACATAAAAAATTACAACGGGGAGCTTATGATAAATTTCTGCAGTACAAACGAGTTGAGAATAAATAATACATACTTTGACCACAAGGAACAATATAAATATACACTCGAGAACACTAGATGTAACAGATCGATCAATGATAGATTATGCCATAACAAACAGAGAAATACATCCACGCCATATATTAGACGTAAGAAGCTTGACATCATCAAACGCAGGAAGCGATCATAACTTAGTTACATGTAGACTAAGGGAGGTACATAATGGTGGAAGCAACATCAAAGTAAGGAAATGGATGGGAATAGAAAATCTACAGGAAGAAACAACGAGAGACCTGTCCCAGAGAAAACTGAAAAAAAATTAAATAAATCAAATAAACGACAATGATAACATAGTTGGTTAAAAATAAAAACAAATTAGAAACTGCATATGAGGCATTAGGAACTAAAACTATCGATAAAAATAAAAAATGGAGAACAAAAACACCATTATTCAGTGAAGATACCAAAGATAAACGGCGTGAAAAGAAAGGAAGCTATCTAGAGTACAGGTCAATCAGGACAGATGAAGCGTACTGAGAGAGATACACTAATTAGAATTAGACTTCTATGGTCAACCAAAACAAATATCGAGATTCATAAGACAGCAGAGAACTGAGATGAAAGAACTAATAGAGAATATATACATGAAGAACGGAACGTGGGTAGTATATATTACATAATTATGTAAAAGAGTATCACTCTGCGACAAACACCACATATAACGACAAACGAAGAAACATATATAACGGAAGAAGACATGATAGAAACGCTGGAGATATTAAAAAATCGTAAATCTCCCGGCCAAGACCAAATAGCTAATGAACTACTAAAGTATGGGGATACTCTTTGGTTAAGATCAAATAGAATCCCAGACGAATGGAAAACATTATTATACTAATGCACAAGAAAGGAGGAAAAGAAGATCCAAATAACTATAGAGGCATAAATATAATAAACTGTACACTGAAATTAACAAAACAAATTATTACAACAAAACGCGAGAATACAACTGGACGAAGAACAGCAAGAATTTAGAAGTGGGCGTTCATGCACCGATACCGTATTCATTGTGGGACCGGTAAAAGCAAAATCCATAGAATACAACATTCCAGTGTACTTGTGCCTGATTAACTTAAAAAAAGCTTTCGATAATGTAAAAATAGAAAACGTTATTCATCTATTATATAACAGGAACGTTCCATTAGACCTAATCAAAACTATCGAAAATATATATAAAGACCATAAAGTTGTGGCAAAATTAGCAGAAAGATTGACAGAACCAATCAGCTATGAATCTGGAATGAGGGAGGGAGATTCTTTATGTCTTCTTATATTTAATATTGTTATGGATGAAATTATAAAGAATGTTAAAAAAAGAAGGGATACAGAATAGGTAATAGAGAACTTAAAATTATATATTACTAGCCGTGCCCGCGGCTCCGCTCGCGTGGACTTAATTCACTACTATCGTCACTGCTTATTCCTTATGTTACGTAACGTAATAAAATATCTGCCATTATTTCCCCTTATTTCCCATTATTTCCTTTTTATCTCCCATTATCTCTACATAATTTCCATTATCCAGGCTTATCTCTGCTCATCTCCCATTATTTCTCCTTATCTCCCATTATTTCTCCTTATCTTCCATTATCTCACCTTATCTCCCATTATCTAGGCTTATCTCGACTTATTTCGTAATATTTCTCCTTACCTCCCATTATTCCTCCTTATCTCCCATTATCTCACCATAACTCCCATTACCTAAACTTATCTCTGCTTATCTCCCATTATTTCTCCTTATCTCCCATTATTTATACTTATCTCCCATTACCTTACCTTATCTTCCATTATCTAGGCTTATCTCGACTTATCTCGCAATATTTCTCCTTACCTCCCATTATTCCTCCTTATCTCCCATTATCTCACCATAACTCCCATTACCTAAACTTATCTCTGCTTATCTCCCATTATTTCTCCTTATCTCCCATTATTTATACTTATCTCCCATTACCTTACCTTATCTTCCATTATCTAGGCTTATCTCGACTTATCTCGCAATATTTCTCCTTACCTCCCATTATTTCTCCTTATCTTCCATTATCTCACCTTATCTCCCATTATCTAGGCTTATCTCGACTTATTTCGCAATATTTCTCCTTACCTCCCATTATTCCTCCTTATCTCCCATTATTTCTCCTTATCTTCCATTATTTATACTTATCTCCCATTATCTCACCTTATCTCCCATTATCTAGGCTTATATTGAATTATATAGAACATATCATATGTATAAATTTATAAAAACACGTAAATCGGATAAGTGGTTTTCAAGTGATAAGCGCACTAACGGACAGACAGACAGAGAGACGTTGCATTTTATATATATTATATTCTTTGCAACAGGATATTGTTCCATATTTAATGGTTTAGGCAGTGTATTGCAAGAGAACGCGCTAATGGTAATCTTTTTTCCGACTTGATTCACTGCTTATTCTTTATGTTACCTAACGCAATAAAATATATCCTATAACTTGGCCAGAGACCATATGTATGTTTTAAAAAAAAAGTACCTAACGCACTAACGGACAGACAGAGAGACGTTGCATTTTATATATATTATAGATAGATAACCTGGCCAGAGAACATATGTATGTTTTAAAAAAAAAAAACACGTAAATCGGATAAGTGGTTCTCTAGTGATAAGTGCACTAACAGACAGACAGACAGACGGAGAGACGCTGCATTTTATGTATATTATAGATATAGATTATTATTATTATATAACCTGTCCAAAGAATATATGTATGAATTTAAAAAAAACACGTAAATCGGATAAGTGGTTCTCGCGTGATAAACGCACTAATGGACAGGCAAGCAGACAGAGAGATATTGCATTTTATATATATTATAGATTATAGATATTCTCTGCTACATAATATTGTTCCATATTTAATGATTTAGGCTGTGTATTGCAAGAGAACGCGCTAGCGACAAACTTTTTTTTTTTTTTAAAGATATCCGACTTCATTCACTATTATCGTCACTGCTCATTCCTTATGCTACCTATCGTAATAAAATATAGCCCTATAACCTGGCCAGAGAACATATGTATGTTTAAGAAAAGAAAGTACCTAAATCGGATAAGTGGTTCTCCAGTGATAAGCGCACTAAGGGACAGACAGACAGACAAATAGACGTTGCATTTTATATATATTATAGATGTAAAAAAATATATATCTATAACCTGGTCAGAGAACATATGTATGAATTTAAAAAATCAAGTAAATCGGATAAGTGGTTCTCGAGGGATAAGCGCACTAACGGACAGCCAGACAGACAGAGAGACGTTGCATTTTATATATATTATAGATACAGATTATTATTATAGACCCTGGCCAAAAAATATATGGATGAATTTAAAAAAAAGACACGTAAATTGGATAAGTGGTTCTCGCGTGATAAACGCACTAATGGACATACAGACAGACAGAGAGACATTGCATTTTATATATATTATAGATTATAGATATTCTCTGCTACATAATATTGTTCCATATTTAATGGTTTGGGCTGTGTATTGCAAGGGAACGCGCTAGCAACAGACTTTTTTCCGACTTCATTCACTATTATCGTCACTGCTTATTCCTTATGCTACCTATCGTAATAAAATATAGCCTATAACCTGGCCAGAGAACATATGTATGTTTTTTTAAAAAAAAAGTACGTAAATCGGATAAGTGGTTCTCCAGTGATAAGCGCACTAATGGACAGACAGACAGAGAGACGTTGCATTTTATATATATTATAGATTATCGATGCAAAATAATGGCTGAGACTGAGAACGATCTGCAAAAGCTGCTGTTCTAATTCTATATAGCTGCAAAACAATATGGCATGTCAATCTCAACTGAAAAAACCAAGAGAATAGTAATAGCAAAAAAGCCGATCAGGTGCAAGTTGGTAGTAGAAGATAAACCAATAAAACACGTGATCGAGGTCGATTACCTAGGCATCAAAAATCTAGTATCGAAAAAAATCAAGGAAGAAGTAAAACATTAAGTCAACAAGGCTAATAGGATAGCGAGAATAAATTCCTCTCCTTTAAGAGAATATACGACCAGTAATAACTGGCATATCTGAAACAAGACCCGATACAAGTATAACACAGAGGATGCTGGAATTAACTGGCATGAGATATACAAGCAAAACACTGAGGGACAGAGAAAGGAATGAAAATATGAGATGCACATATAATATAGAAAATATCAACCAGTGGATAAGAGGAAGAAAAGTGAAATGGGATCAACACATAGGAAGAATGACAAACAATAGGGTAGTACGGATAGCAAGCGACAACTCGCTGAAGGAAGAAGATGAATGGGACGTCCAAGAAAGAGATGGAGCAACGATATATAGATCAGGGAACAAAGAAAACAGACATCTAGCTATAAATCGGAAGAAGAAGAAGAAAATTAATTTAAAACGATTTTTTTTTTCTGACTTAGTTTTATAGTAAAAAATAAAATCATCAAGTACATAACATTTAACATTGCAATAAACTTAAACTAATTTACAAATGAAGTTTCCATTTCAAACCAGCCAATTTGGTCAATCGTCCGCAATATTTGGGACTTAAAATCCCCTAAGGATACTAAAATGTCGCTCCGACCAACCAAGTGTGAAGCAACGTTTCTCCTGCAATCCAAGATAGCAGGAATTACGTCCCGTTCCTGAACGGTGGACGTTGCAGGATTAGTGGTTAGGTGAAGCGACGCCGAAGGACCGAAGTTTTACCTTTGCTGGCCGATAAGAAACTCCTGGAAGTTGGCGACAAGGCCTAGTAAAGTTCAGGCTGGTGTTAAAATTCTCGATTTCACTTATTTATCATTTTTAATGATCCGTACGGAACACTTAAAAGATCACTTCGGTGTCTATCCGCCTGTCATACCCGATTTTCTCTGAAACTATTTGAAATAGGAAGTTGACATTTGGCACTAATACAGGAATTGATGGCCCCATCAGAGCTATGTAGTTTTAAAAGTTAAATTTTGACTTAAGGGGTTACTTTTAGGGGGTTAAATCAGAAGTGAAAAAAATGTTTACCAGGTTATCGAGTAGGGTTCAAATGAAAGTTCGTGAAAACATGAGTTCAAAAAATATATATAATTGCATATAACACTTTTCTTTATATCTTTAAGAATTGCCAAAAACTGTCTCCCCCTTTATCTCGAAAAGTACTGATCAAAAAATTTTGAAAAAATTATCACGAGTGCATTACCTTTAATAATTTATCTGGTATATATAAAAAAAAAAAAACAAAAATTTTAAAATCATCAGTTTTCAGTAAAGATCAAAAACAAACTTTGTTGAAAACTTATTTTGGGTGTGTTTTGTGAAGTTACTGATCATTTTATACCTCCCCGTAACAAAAAATTTTATTTTAAAAGCAATTGACGTAGGGAACACTAATTGCGCAAGTCCGACTTGCACTTGACCGGTTATTATGTAAATGTTGTAATAAACCATAGAAATCAAATCGAATTGAGACAACAAATGTATCTTTCGACTTTAACTTAAACCTTCACATTCATTAGATAGAAATTTATATGCAGGAGATGTTTATACATAAGTACTACAAATGTTGCAAAACATTTTATAAAATTTTGAGCTCAAATCAGTGAAATGAATTTGTCATGCAAATAGAAAAAGGTTATCAAGGTTTAACTTTATAGGCGACACGTTTTTATTACTTTGTATTTGTTATATAAATATTTTGGCTAACGAATTAAAGGAAATATGTATGAACTTTTTATTAATCATTCGATGGGCGTTTGTTGATGTGCAATGTTTTCTCGGAATACTGAAGTGACACTAACAAGGAGACCGTCAGAGCTGGGATCATAATGAAATCTATATAGAGTACCCGTCAATAAATAAATAAATAAATAAATAAATAAATATATATATATATATATATATATATATATATATATATATATATATATATATATATATATATACGAGTATGTATATGTATATATATATATATATATATATATATATATATATATATATATATATATATATATATATGTATAACGTCGTTTCGTCAAAATTTCATTTGGTGTTTTCAAGTGATCTTGCTGTCGCTGCTTCTCGATACTGTTAACTTGCTGCAACTGTCGCTCGAGGCCAACTAAGAAACCGAAGTGCGGCCCCGTGCTTTATAGGTCGGCGTCTACACAGACTGTAGGTGTGGGGATCGGGAGTGTTTGTCCGAACATCGGTGTTTGTCGGCTGGCCCGTATTAGTGGAAATTACAAGTTCTGGTGCTATGCTGATTGTTGCGTTTTCGATGTTTAGATTATTCTTTGGTTTCGCTAATAGACTCTTCCATGTAGTGGAGATATTAAGTGCATTATCCTGCTTATTTAGCTGTTCATTCTCTTCGATTTCCAAAGCTTCTCTGACTATACGTGTTTTATAATATAAAATAGAGACTATTTGTTTAGATCCCTCGAAATTGATATTGTATAAAAGAGTAGAAGTTGTCAGTTTGTTTTTGATACTTAATTTATGTTTTTGAATCCGGGTGGAGACTCTTCCATTTGTTTGCCCTATGTACAGTTTGTGATAGTCTCGCATGGTATGGTTTTATCTTTTCTTTGAGGTTCCCCAGGATGTCCTCCAGAGTGTTTTGTGGTTTGTATATTGTGCCTATGTTGTATTTTCTTAGGACTCTTCCAATCCTATCTGTAACTTCTTTCACGTACGGTAATAGGACTCTCTTTTGGTACAGGTTCCGTTCTTCTCTTGTCTGTGTATGGCGCTGCCTTGCAAATGCTCTCTATGGACTGATTTTTATATCCATTCTGTATATACATATATATATATATATATATATATATATATATATATATATATATATATATATACCTAAAATATTTTCAGCTATGCAGTATTGCCGCTTCTATTGGAAGCAGCAACTTTAATATTTTAACTGAAAGATCCTGTCTCGAATACCATTTCTGAATTTCCAATCTCATTGAGTTTAATTTTTTTTTTTCTTCTGAACACCTTGTCTACTTAAATATTAAAATACCTATTCTTCCAGAACTTCCAGAAACTCAACTCCAAGTTGCGGTTAGTTAGGGCTCAAGGTATCATATTCTATAATCAATTTCTATTTTGAGCATACAGGGTGTTCAGAACCAACTTTGTGATGGACCGTTACAAAAGCTGCTAAAAGTCTCGTTTTTGATATGGAACACCCTGAATATTTTTTTCGATTCAAAAAGCTGCTGAAATTTGTTATTTCATCTATAATATTCCCGTACTTACCTTGAATTTTTTAAAATTATGATAATTTATTTAATAAACGTATAAAATATTGTTTTAAAATTAATTAGTAGCATCTAGAATTATATATGAGTTTAACGTTTTGTCTTTATTTATTAGTTAATAATAACAATTATAATAACAATAAAACTAATTTAATCTAATGACACATAAATAGTGAACAAAATATTAATAAAAATCATTTTGATAATTGTTCAAATCGTTGGCCATATACTCGTACCTACACTACACTACACTTCAGAATGTGGGTATGCACACTACAAAACTTGACTCTTGACTACTCTCTAGAATTTACCGGTGCTTTGTCAGTAATGTTTGTCAATGCAACCCAAGGATAAAAATCGAGAAGTGTTAGATCAGGTGACCCCGGAGGCCAATTTTTAGGACCTCAAGCTTTTCAACCACCAATCTTCAAAAATTCTGTACAGCTTAGCGCTTACCTCAGTCGTGCAATGTGTAAAGGTCTTGTCAAGTTGGTATCAAATACTGAGATATTGTGCCCATAGAAGATTATCTGTAAGATCTTCAACTAATGTGGATAATATTTCCAAATATTTTCTGTCGTATATTAAATAGATTATTTGATTGTCCATCAATAAACTAAATACATTAAAATTAAACGTTTCTTCAAAACAAGAGTATCTTAGGCCAAAAATAATTATTGTTCCAATTAAACACGGCTTCACGAAAAAATTTCAACTCGTCAGTCCAAATTATTCTTCTTCAAAAATCTGAATTTTCTTGAATATCAACAAATAAATTTTCACAAAACTCTACCCTCTGTGGATAATCTTCAGGTTTCCTAGCTTGAACTTAGATAAATGTGTAGTCGTGCATATTATGCTTATGCAATATTTTCAGAATAAAAGTGTAGCTTAGACATGTTTCTTCCACTGCACCCATTATTGATGATCGCGGAAAGGCATAAAAATAAGCCAAAATATTTATTTCACTTTGTTCATTGTAAGTTACAGGCCAAAGTAAACTTCTGGGTGCTTTCAACGATGAATCAAAATTTGAGAAATTTTTCTGGATGGGTCTAAATTTCATTCGTTGTTGGTAAATCCGCATACATTTCGTCGAATTTTCTGGAAGTACGGCTGATATTTTTATCACTGTCCATGTAATGAGTGTATATATTAATCAATGAGAACTGTCTTCGAATAATTATTTGATGTTTTATTAAATAAATGATTAGAATTCAAAAAAATGCACACTTTTTGTAACGAACCAACACAAAGTTGTTTCTGAACTAACCTGAACTAATCTTAACCTAAAGTTGAATTCCTGGACGTTCTGACGGAATAGGAAAAATGGAAAATAATTATAATCTCGAAAAGTGTAATAGATAGGTACAGAATAGTACAGAAAGTTGATCGCAATGAAACTGGAAATCGAAAAATGGTATAAGATACAGGATATTCCATTTAAAATATTAAAGTTGTTGCTACTTTCCGATAAAAACAGTGACACTACATGGTTAAAAATATTTTAGATCGATATGTTCGATATATGTCCGCTAATATGTACAACCAAAATTTCAAATCTGTGGTTCTCCGTCTAATACGCCATCAGCAGTGGATATATTATATATATTATATATAAATATATATATATATATATATATATATATATATATATATATATATATATATATATATATATATACATATATGAACATCATATAAAAAAATGCTTGGTTGTAAAATTACTGTCAAACTCTTGACACTGATGAGGAAATAAATTGCTCATAAACATTTGGCAGCTGCAGAGAATGTGGTATTTTTCGCAAATTGTCTTAGGTGACGAGACATGGATGTTTCACTGGAGTCCTCCCATAAAGAACGAGTCTTTGCAATGAGTTTGTAACTGCTCTCCACTTCTTAAAAAGACGAAAACCAGGTCATCCTATGGAAAGTTGATAGCGGTAGCCATCACCGTTTTTTGGGTCTGCGAAGGAATTTTACATACTAAATATATGAAAAAAACGTTTACAATTTATGGAGAGGTCTACGGAAGGACGAACCAAAACCTGGAGCACACCATTATAGAAAAACGGGCGAATTCAGGGAGAACCAAAATTATTGTTGTGTTTTGTACGACAATACGCACAGTTCAAGCTATTACCGACAGCTGTAGATTCACCGAGTTACAACATCAGCCCTAAATCTCTTATTTAGCGTTATGTGCGTTTAAATATCTGAAGAAAAACTTAAGAGCTTAAAATTTTCCTTAGACGATGATTTGAATGCACCTGCAGCATAGTTAATTAAGGCGCAAACAAAAGATTTTCTTCTTGAATGGGCTGAAATAACGCCAGAAACAGTAGCCTAAGTGTATTAGCGTAGACGATAGTTATGTACAAATATAGTTTTCTTTTTAAACTCTGCAAATTTTCCTTCACAACTAGGTAGATCACTTAAAAACAACTCTCTCGTATATACTGAATTTAGAAACTTTTAGATAACTTCTAGAATATTTAATCTTGCCTGTACTTTAGCAGGCTTCTACCTACAAATTCAAAGGTAATGAGGCACTCAACCGAGTGGAAAGTGTGCTATTCCGCTGAGGAGGAGATATCGGCTAAGACCGCTTTACGGCTTGGGTCTTGGAACACGATTACACTTTTTCGATTAATTACTAAGACGGAAGATTATATAGGTAAGCTATATTGTAGAGTGTCGTCGGATAACAAAGAATTCATTCTAAAAGGTAAGCAACAATTAATCTTGTAAAAAAAAGGAAATAGCACATAATGGGCCAAGACATAATATTAAATATACAGGGTGCGGCGCCAAAATCCGGACAAAATTCAATTTGAATTTCGCGCCGTTCTATACCACTTCGAGAGGTCGCGATTGGAGTCCAAATAGCTTGACGTTTGTACTAAACATTCATAACCTCGAAACAGTCGCAATGTTGAAACCAAGTGCGGAGTATAATCGAAGAGCCGTGAATATCGAAGGTGTTCGCGCTGGGCGCTCAGCGACAGAAATCATTCGATTCTTCGGATACCCAAGAATCAGAGAATTCCAACGAAAGTTTTGCAACACCGGCAAGGAAAACTCACTCGAAGGAGAGCGTTGTTAGGAAGCCCGAAATCATTCAACGGGCTCAGGAGCTGATTTTTGAGGATCCATCGAATCGTCGAAGAGGACCTCCGCTACAAATCGCTGCCAGGATAAACCGAGTTGAAGGCTGTAACCTGCTTTTGCAAGGCTGCCGAATGCCTCAGGTTTTTTTTTCTGACGAAAAAATTTTTACTGTCGATGCGAAAATCAATCGAAGGAATGATCGCTGGCTCGCCTATGATCCTAAAGATGTTCCCATTTTTTTCAGTACGAAATTTCCGGCCAATGTTCATGGGCTAAGTGTTGTATCCAGTGAGGGTGATGTAATGCCACCCCACTTCTTTAACCAAGGGGAAAATGTCACAAAAGAAGTTTATTTGCATGTTCTGATAAATGTGGAGAAGCCATGGATGGAAACTCTATCGTCTGGAAAGCCGTATGTTTTCCAGCAGGACGGTGCACCCGTACACACATCTCATTTGGTGCAAAAGTGGTTGTAGAACAACGTCGACATGTTTTGGTCTAAAGAATTTTGGCCTCCCAACAGCCCAGATTTAAATCTTTTGGATTTCTATGTATAGAGCGTGGTTGAAAGGGTCACTAACAAGTTCAGACATCCATTAAGAGCCGCAATTGAAGTAGAATTCGCCGATATGGACCGTGACTCATTAAAACGGGCCTGCGACCGCTTCAGACCGAGAATGGAGGCAATCATTCAAGCAGAAGGGAGTTATATTGAGTTCTTTATGACCTAACGAATAATTTAGTAAAAAAAATAACTATAAACTTCTCCATTTTTGCAATTAAAATTATGTTTCAAAAAAATGTTTAATTTGTTCGGATTTTGGCGACCCACCCTGTAAGTTTAATGTTTTTATTTCACTCGCAAAAGGAAATATTGCATCTGTGAAAACATCAAACTCCCATTGTTTTGTACTTTACCAGGTTTTAGAGTACCTAGACTACGAAAAACGTAATTTCCAATTTTCGAGAGTTTGTCAGTATGTTTGTTTTTTGTCGTGAATAACTCCCGATCAAAAAGTAATATTAACTTCAAATTTAGTTCGCATATAGTACTTAAGGTGGAAAAGAAACCCTAGTCTTTGAGAGAAATCGCCTATGAGAAAGATGATAAAAGGCTCATAATTTTTGTACAGTTTAACAGTAACATAAAATAAAACATCTCGTTTTGGGTTAAAAAAATAAACAAATTTTAAATATAATTGCTTATAATCAAACGTAAAAGAAATTAAAGAGGTAGAGAAGGTGAGGCTTAAAATAAATCGTATTTTATATTCCGTTAAGAGTTCTTGGAGTCAAGGAATCTGAAAATCATGTCATCTTGTTTATTATTCCAGTCATAACTTAATTGTATGTAGATCAATAAGAAGCCAATCAGCTGATGCTAGTTTTTGATTAATGCGCTAGGTCGAAATTTTAATAGACGGCAACGATGTAAAATAAGTTACATAACTCAGTGGTGGCATTTACAATTTTCTATTTAAATAAAAAATCAAGTAATTTTTGACATTTAAATCGGATATTTTATGGAAAGAAAATCTTGATCTTGATGGCGGTAATAATCTTGGAATAATCTCACCCACAATATTTTATTAGTTAAGTAAGCCCGTTATCGCGGTAGTCAAGGTAACCGTAAAATATTCTTAATTAATTCTTAAATTAGTAAAAATGAAAAAGTTTTTTTTTGATGTACAGGGTGAGTCAACGATAGAGTAAAGTTCATTATCTCATTTGTTTCGGGAATGACGAAAAAATGTTAAATAGTTTTAGGAATTGTTACGGTGCACAGTTTAAAATTGTTTCTATGTATACAGGGTACTTCAAAAAAGTGTGGCCGATATAATTTATGTTTTTGTAACTGGAATATACTATTTTCTAATTTATTTTTAAATTCTGCGTAAAATTTTATAACTTTTTTATTAATAATGTTATATACCTAAACCTAGTAGTTTTTCTAATATTTCAATTTATTTTAAAAAATACTAGTTTTCAGTTTTGAAAAAATTGCCAGTAGCGCCATTGTTTCTGAAGGTGAAATACTCATAACTGGTACGAGCGTTCTATGGAGATGAAAAAAAAATATATGTAAAGAATTTTGCGTTAGATGCTACAGGGTGTTCAAAATAAATTTATACATTTCGACTATTTTAAATTGAAAAATCTCAGTTTTTTTCGAATGGCACGCAGGGTGTGTGGTGTTTTTTTTTCTGATAGATTTTTACAAAACCCTCCAACTTTTATTAAGTATGTCATATACCTATTTCTAATAGTTTTCGATTTATTTTGAATTTTTCAATTTTTTCCCTTGTTTTTAATACACTTACGCTATTATGAAAACATAAATAGTTAATAATAACTTTAATATAGTTTAACTTACCTAATGATTAATTATTATGGCGTAATAAATGTTTAAAAATATGCCCATCTCCTTAAAAACACATGTTTAGTCGTTTTACTATATTTTCCTTCACTTTCCTTAGCATAGAGGGCGTTATTGTCCTGCACGCATCCCGTATCCTATTTTCCATATCTACTGGTATTGTAGGGGGTTTCACATAAACATGATCTTTAATGTAACCCCACAAAAAGAAGTCTAAAGGTGTTAAGTCACATGATCGAGGGGGGCACTGAATAAATTCATCCCTGTCGATTCATTTTTGTGGATAATGATCGTTTAAAAATTCCCGAACTTCCAGGTGGTAATGAGCAGGAGCTCCGTCTTGTTGAATCCACATTTGTTCCCTTTCAAAGTTATCAACTTTTTCAAGAAGCTGGAGTAATTCGTTTTGCAAATAACTTAGATATTTAGGCCCGTTAAGCGGTTTGCGGAAAAAATATGGACCAATAATTCAAAAATTTAATATTCCACACCATACATTAAGCGACCAATGGTTTTGGTTTTGAACTTCCCGGACCCAAACTGTTGAATAATAACGCATGTTATGGCTGTTAACTGCTCCATTACTTGGAAAAGTAGCTTCGTCAGAAAACATTATTTTGGATAAAAAAATTTGGATCGGCCTTTATTGCTTCATTCATGGTGATACAAAAGTTTACTCCTCGTTCAAAATCACGGTCTTGAAGTTCTTGGTGTAGTTCCATATGAAAGGGATAATACTTGTATTTTCGCGTGGTGCGATTAGCCGTAGATTGGGATGTGTCAGATAAGTCAGCTAGTTGACGGCTGCTCACCTGGGGATTAGTTTCAACATTAAGTAAAATCTCCATTTCTTTTTCCTCATTGGTAGCATTCTGGTTTACTTCTTTCCGTTTCGTATATTCAACGTTACCACTACCATCAAACCTTTCCATTAAGCACTGAAACAATTTTCTAAATGGTATATGTCTATTAGGGTACTTCGCTCCGTAAAGCCTTACTGCCAAAAGACAATTTTTTCCCGCCTAGCCCAGTATATAAACCATATCAATTAATTCATTTTTAAGAAAATCCATAACTATTACCTTTATATGTCACTTACTGCAACAAATTAAACTATTTTTACTTGCTTAATAGGCATGTCAAAATTTGGCAATGCCTACATTTTTGTCTTGTCTTGACAAATATGATGTTATAGCGTAAGGGTATTAAAAACAAGGGTAAAAAAATTGAAAAATTCAAAATAAATCGAAAACTATTAGAAATGGATATATGAAAAACTTAATAAAAGTTAGAGGGTTTTGTAAAATCTGTCAGAAAAACTAATAATATACAGGGTGTGTCATTTAAAAAATTTGAGATTTTTTAATCTAAAATAGTCGAAATGCATAAATTTATTTTGAACACCATGTAGCATCTAACTCAAATTTCTTTACGCGTATCTTTTTTTTTATCTCTATAGAACGCTAGTACCAATTATGAGTATTCCACCTTTAGAAACAATGGCGATACTGGCAATTTTTTACAGAACTGAAAACTAGTATTTTTTTTTTAAAAAATTGAAATATTAGCAAAACTACTACGTTTAGGTATACAACATTATTAATAAAAAAGTTATAAAATTTTACGCAGAATTTAAAAATAAATTAGAAAATAGGATGTTCCATTTACAAAAAAAAAACAAATGTTATATCGGCCACACTTTTTTGAAGTACCCTGTATACTCAAAAATAATCTTAAACTTTCCTTAGCATTCCCTAACACTATCGTATTTAACATTTTTTGTCATTCCCGAAACAAATGATATAATGAACTTTACTCTATCGTTGACTCACCCTGTACACTTTATTTTAATTAATATAACAATCGTTTCGAAAACAATGTATATTCCTCAGTTAACTGCTACAAGATTTAGAGGAAATTAAATATTATATACGAGTTGGAAAAATACTTTTATAAAGTGTAAATATAAGAACCTGCAAAAAAACATGTGAACATTTATCGGCAAATGCGACATATAGTGGATTTCAAAGAAAATTTCCATAATTTAGGCAAAATTTAACACATGGTTTCGTTCACGAAGTATTTAAAATAATTTACGATTTTCTTTGATAGTACATTTTGATTCCGTGAAATATAATTATTGCTTTTAAATGCGAAAACTATTTTATGGGTATTGAAAAACCATGTTGTTTAAATTTTATGGTTATGGATTTATAAGACAATCTCGTTTTCAGAAAACATTTAATAGTTTATTTTTTAAGCTATCCGAAAAAAAGTGAGCATCCAACAATGTTATTTTGTTATACTTACGTACATATGTTACAGGATATACACATATGTAGGTATGTATATATGTAATACGTAATACGTATGTATATTAGTGTAAATTCCAAATGATTTTAGTTCCCAAGAACTTTAATAATACCCTTTTCTGATCTGAGAGCTTGCTGATATTGTTGATAAATAAAGTGCCTTTATTTTAGCAAAAACTTTCCAGCACTAAACTCTATAGCATGAAAAGAAAACCACAACTTTGGCTATTTTTTTTTTCCCAAGTTGAGGTGATATTTTTGCTGGAATAGTATATGGTTTGGTAAGGCTTTAGCCAAGCAAATAGACCAACAAGATCCTTTTCGCCAACCCTATTTAACATCCCGATAATGTCGACCAAAATATATAATATATAAGTACATAGGAGGGCCAGATGGAGCATGTACCACCCTGCCGTTGCCTAGTCATTGCTTTTGAAATACACTCGTTCCAAGATTTGCATAGTAATCATCTTTTACGTTATCAAACATACTTAATAGGTGATCTAAACACTTGAGTTCTAGTAATCCTAGTTTATCTATGACTGTCTACTATATGTTGTCTTGCACCGGCACCATTACGAAGATAATTCATTTTAACTACCATTAGTTTAGCCGTTCTATCCCATCTCCCGTCAACCATCAGAAACGAACAAGAAAATTTATGAATTTACTTGCATCTGTAGTGTTGTTGGGTCAGAAAAATACTATTTTGACAGCACTGTACTCATTATATAAGCTACTTGTAACTGTTCTTACTAGCTTAACAAGGCTATTAGCCAACTCAACACCGTAAAGAACTCTAAGTATAAAACTTTAGTCGAATATGGTCAGAGATAAATAATTTCCTACGCTACAATCCAAAATGACGTCGGTATACTTATTTTGTTATTACTTTTTAATTCCCAATGTAAATAAGGATCCACGTCTAGTCGAAATATAACGATGTGAAAAGAAATATCTAACAGAATACGAAATTTCAAAGCAAAAAAACACTGTCCCCTTTCCCTTCCCTTTCCTTGTTTTCGTTACAGGATGAAAGCCCTAGAACCTCAAGAAATACGGAAATAAGGAAGGGTAATTATTTCCCGAATTCAATATTTCCTTTAGCGAGGGAAATACAAACACCCTGTATAATTGGGAAGGAGCCTAGTTTATTAGACTCAATTTTAATGAACTTGTCAAACTAATAACAATACGGCAGACTTGCATTACACTCAAGGTAATATGGTATTTCTCTTCAGCAAATCTAATATTTGTTAATACTTCTTTTAAATATCCGGGGGCGTTACCGATTGTTTGAATCTCGTACCTATATTGAAACAGTCAGGGGTACTTTTATGATTGTTCGGAGAGGTCTGCATTATGGCTTTAGGAAAAATGAGACTGATGCAAATCTCTGTCAGGCTCTGGATATGGGCAAAAGACATTTACGCCAGTGGTAATACAGGTTGTAAACTTTTATTTCCTTCTTTTTTATGGGTCTAGCTCACGTGCTGCAGGGAAGTCCCTAAAGCGCTCCAGGAGCGGCACGAGTGCGGAAAAAGCGATTCACGTTGTTCTTGAATCGCTGTAAATTGTACTCAGTGGGAAACACAGCGCTGGGCAAATTATTCCAAAGGGATGACGTTCTCCATATAAAAGACTGCTTGAAAAACGTTGTACAAAGAGTAACCAGCTGAACCTCATACGGATGTCGAGTATTAGCGCGACGTGTATTTCTAACATGCACCGCTCTGGGAGGAATTAAGCGGGCTACATCCTTCGAACACTTTCCATGAAAATACTTGTAGAATAGGCTCAGGTCGCCAACCGACCTTCGATGTTCCAGCGAATCAAGGCCGCCGCCGTCAGTTCCGGGTCTCCAATCAGATAAACAGCTCTTTTGAATAGAATCCAACAAATGCAATGGATGTTTGGAAGCGGAGCCCCAAACATGGAAGCAGTATTCCATAGTTGGTCGAATTTGAGCTTTGTATAGAATTAACAGTTGTTGTGGAGTGTAAAGCTTTCTGGTTCGAAATAATATTCCCAACTTTTGAGAAGCTCTCCCTGCTATCCCTACGACATATTCATGCCAGGACATATTTGCTCCCAAATTAACGCCCAATAAACTGAGTGACGATGTTAGAGGAATGGAGTGCCCCGCCATAACTATGTCGGGTTCAGCAACGTTAACTTTTTTAGAAAAAACTGCTGCCTGGGTTTTTATAGCGTTAAATTCCACTTAGTTTAGTGTCATCCCAAGAGAGAATTTTTTCCAGATCTTTGTTAAGTTGAACTACTTCCCGCTGTCTGCGGATATTCGTCTGAGTAGCCGATGTCTGAGCATTCAAAATGAATGAAGAGATAAGCATACTGTCATATGCAAAGCTGTAGATTGGGTTTCCGATATTTTCCAGCAGAACGTTAATGTAAATGAGCGCATTGATTCATGTTTCATGTTTACACCATTATCAAATACATAGTTTTCAATATTACTTAGGTTGTTGGTGTGTCTGTCTGTCTATCAGCACATTAACGCGCAAACAAAATGATATATCTAATTCAAATTTGGTAAACATAAAAGACTTATAGTAGGAAAAAAATTCTGTAGTTCTCGGACGATATTTTTTCAGGGGGAAATGGTGGTAGGGACGCAGTCGAGTGATTTTATATCGTTTCAATAGTATTATGAGAATTTTTGCTTGGTCTCGATTGAGATAATGAACAAATTTGAAACATAATTAATTATTGAATTTATTGTGCCTAACAGGATGAGCTACTGTCAAACCAGCCGTGGCAACAAACTCTTTTATATAAAGAATATAACTTTGAAAAATATTAAACGGTTTTCTTGTTATAGCAATTTTAAAAAGAAATCAACAGATATCCCACCCTTTACACGAGTTTTCCTTGGTAATAAAAGTGGTTCTCAACCATATTTTTCAATTTATTTATTTCTAGGGAAGTTTGGCGCCCTTATTTTCGGAATGAATTATTTAAAACTTCAATCAAAATTGTTGGCATAATAAGAATCCGATACTAGTGCAGTAAAAAAAGCATATGAAATTGTACAGTCTAGATACAGCAAATATTAGGATTTTATCTTCTCTGGGGTATCACCAGGAGTATAGTCCTGAGTTTTGGACCTCGAAAAATACGTTTTTTGAGCTAAAAATGTGAATAACTCCGGTTATATAAATCGAATCGAGACGAAAAAACCTACAGTTTAATGCCGGTTCCGAACGGCTAAAGTGAGAGGGCTTTACTAGGCATTTACCATATACTAATTATTAATTATAGCCAAACATAAAAGAGGTGAAAGGAGTGGGGAAAGGGTGAGGTGTTGCTTATAATATATCGTGATAAATTTTGGATTGTTGTAGCTTCTACTTGATGGAAATAAAGCGTCTTTGAAAACATATACATTTTTTTTTTTAATAAATGATAAAGAATTCGAAGAGCAGCTCGAGTTTCTAGACGGAAAGGAATACAAAATGAGGAGATAAGATGACGTATGAATAGAGATAAAACCATTCAAGAACATATACAACAGAAACAATTAACCCTTAAGTACCTACCTGGAGTCTCTCAGACTCTGGCGGAATTTATTTTGGTTATAACTAGTCGCATGTGCATCTTTACTGGTCACGTATCCCTGTACCTTCCGCTTTCTACCCGTAGTGTCACGTCTGTGCTCGTCGATGATACAGGTGATCCCGCTCGCTCTTGAACGGCAATAAAAGTTTTGTTTGAGTCTGAGAGACTCCAGGTAGGTACTTACGGCACTTTTTTCAATAAAATGATTTATATTATTTTAGCAAAAAACAGCATCTTATATTAGAATTTATATTTTAAATTAAATAATTTTTATTGTTTTAGTAAAAAAATGACATCTATTAATATTATTGAGCGTTGGTTGAAAGAAGAGCTTAGCGACGAAGAATTACCAAATGCAGAATATAGCGACGTGGAAGTCGATATTGGTGACGATTGGTGGCGAAGACCTGATGGATTTAGTGGAAGAAAATGATGAATGGTCAGACGAAGATGAAACTCCCTTGCAACAATTGAGATCTAGACCTAGGAAAAGAAATTATTTTGGCAACCGTTTTCGTTGGTCATTATTACCACCTTCTTCTCACACAAGAACATTGCAACATAATATTGTGCAGCAAAGAGAAGGCCTACAAGCATCGTATGAAAACGTACTCAACTCTTTCTCTTTTCCGCTTGACATTTGGAGCCAGTATTTCACTGATGAAATGCTTGGAGTAATTGCGCAGCATACGAATGAAAAAATTCAAGCTATAAAATCAAAATACAAGAAATAAACTTGTGTTCAAGATATAGATATTGTAGAACTGAAAGCATTCATTGGTATGTTATTCCATACTGGCGTGTTCAAAGAAAACCACGAATGTTATCGGTCTTGGTATAGTACTGATGGTACCGGTAGAGAAATTTATCGATGCATAATGAGTAAGAACAGATTCGAAATTTTACTAATACTATTCGATTCGACGATTCTTCGACAAGAGAAACTCGACGAGAAACTGATGCATCTGCGCCAATATCTGAGTTGTTCGATTCATTCGTCAAACAATGTCAAAATGTCTATGCAATTGGAAGCTACGCTTGTATCGACGAAATGTTAGTGTCATTTCGTGGCAGGTGCCGTTTTAAAATGTACATGCCGAAGAAACCATCTAAATACGGCATTAAAATATTATGTCTCACTGATGCAAGAACAGGTTATCTTCTCAATGCGTATATCCACACAGGAAAAGACTCCGATGGGTTAAACCTACCTACAGAATATAGTCGGCTTAAGAAACCTACACAAGCAGTAATGCGTCTCATTCCTTGCATTGAAGGAACCAATAGGAATATATCAACAGACAACTGGTTTACGTCGACAGAGGTAGTAAATTTGCTGAAAGAAAAAAAACTCACCCTAGTAGGTACCATGAGAAAAAACCAGCGAGACATACCACCTGAATTCTTGCCTTCCCGTCAACGACCAGTTGAATCTTCTATATCTGGTTTTACTAAAGACATAACAATTACATCGTTTGTGCCGAAGCAAAACAAAGCAGTCGTCTTAGTTTCGAGCATGCACCTGATGTTAACCATAACTCTAAAAAACAGGAAATTATATTATTCTATAATCAAACTAAAATTGAAGTTGATTTACTAGATCAAAGGTGCTCCAATTATTCGACTGGTCGTCGGAGACATAGGTGGCCGCTGGCTATATTTTACAGGCTGTTGGGCATATCAGCATCCAACTCTTATGTGGTTTACTTATCCACTCAACAGCAGCAAATCGAAAGTAGATTCCAATTTATGAAGAGACTGGCTGGACAGCTTGCAAGACCACATATGGAGCGCAGAGAACGAATGACGACGATTCAGCGAGATATTAGGCTTTCTCTCCGTCGCGTACTACAAATCGACACAAATACACTCGCTGCTGATGAGCCACCAGAAAGGCTGAAAATCCGCAAGTACTGCCATATATGTGATCCCAAAAAGAAACGCAAGATCCAGTACTTGTGTTACCACTGCAAAAAACCTATTTGCTTAGAATGTTCACAAATGATGTGTGGAATCTGCCACGAAAAATTGTGAGGTCTGAGGCTTACAATTTTGTAGAAATTTGGCCGTTTCGGCTATAATTTTTATAAAAACTTCTTAGTTATTTCCTAAATTTGTATAAATGAATGCAAAAAAGTTCTTAATTTACGTATTTGTTCTTTATTCTTGGTCTGATTGGAGTAACTCGTTAATTTATCGTTTTTTCTAAGCTGTAGGAACAGTTTTAAGTTTATTTAGTATATACCGTTAATTTTTTTTTCATTCATAATAATTTTTTTAAATAAAAAGCTTTAAAAAATACATTTTTTATTTTCATTCATCTTCTTATTTTATAGTTTATATTTTATATAGTTGAGAATAGGGGAGTCTGAGAGACTCCAGGTAGGTAGTTACGTGACTGGTTTAAGGGGTAGGGTTTTATTAATGGACACAGTAATGGAATGAATAACATGCCAAAGAAAGTTATGTAGTGAAGACACGTAAAGATAGGCTCCGAAATACTTGGATGAGGGGAGTGAAGAGAGCTACTCGTATGTCAGAAAGAAATCTTAATGAGGGAGAATGAAACAATTTCCAAGCCTTTCGATCGTATGAATTGTAAAAGTATCGGCATTGTCGGTATAAGCCCGTATTTACTAAATTATAACAATTTTATTTAAAGTTACGATTTTTTAAGGAATAAGACCGTTAAGTTACTCAGTACCAATGGTGAAAATATATCTGTCCTGTATTGTCCGCCCTTTGTGTGCTACCGGTAGTATACTTTTTGTCCCTTCGCATACCTATTGTATTTTTATTCTTTTCTTCTGTTCACGGTTCACCTATACCTTTACTTTTATGGATATTGTTTTGTATTTACGTATAAATCATCTGGAAAACCACCACGGGATATTTTTGCGCTCAATTTTTACTCGCACATATGGTCGTAAAGGCTTTATAGTCGACCGCTTTTTACCGTGTTATGTAAAAAGGGTTTTTGTGAATTGTGGGTTTTTCTCAAATATAAAACGTTCAAGGTATGAAAAATCTAGGCTTGATTTTTCTATTTCGATAGAGTGGACAAAAGTCTTCCTTCTGCCATGTTTTTGTACTAACACCGATGAACTTGCTTCTGAAACAGTTTCAAAACTGCAATGAAGGTAAGGGGCATATAACAACCAGAAATTACTTTAATTTGAGGTAATTTTTTGATTATTTTTCATAGGATTAAAAATTGTCGTGAAGTACGAGGCTGGTTTGAAAAGTCCGTGCAAAAATAAAAACTACTTATGTGTTTGGGGTAAACCTTTTTTATTTTTCGACATAGTCTCCTTTTAGGCTTATACACTTCGTCCAACGATGTTCTAGTTTGTTGATCCCTTCCGAATAATAGGATTTGTCCAAGTCTGCAAAATGTCCATTAGTGTCTGCAATCACCTCCTCGTTTGAATAAAATCTTTGTCCCGCCAGCCATTTCTTCAAATTGGGGAGCAAATAGTAGTCCGAGGGAGCCAAGTCTGGAGAATAGGGGGGATGTGAAACGAGTTGAAATCCTATTTCCATTAATTTTGCAACAACTGCTGAGGTGTGTGCTGATGCGTTGTCGTGATGGAAAAGGACTTTCTTGTGGGCCAATCGCGGGCGTTTTTCTTGCAGCTCGGTTTTCAAACGGTCCAATAACGATGAATAATATTCACCTGTAATAGTTTTTACCCTTTTCCAGATAGTCGATGAGGATTATCCCTTGCGAATTGCTTTTTTGGTGCAGATTCCCCTTGGTAACCCATTGTTTAGATTGTTGTTTGGTCTCAGGAGTATAGTAATGTATCCATGTTTCATCCACAGTGACGAAACGACGCTTAAAGTCCTCCGGATTCTTCTGGACCAGCTGCAAACCATCCTTGCAACACTTCACACGATTCTGTTTTTGGTCAAGCGTGAGCAATCGCGGCACCCATCTTGCGGATAGCTTTTTCATGTCCAAATGTTTATGCAAAATATTATGTACCCGTTCAGTCGAGATGCCCACAGCACTAGCAATCTCACGCACCTTAACTCTTCTGTCATCCATCACCATATCATGGATTTGATCAATGATTTCTGGAGTCGTAACCTCCACAGGCCGTCCAGAACGTTCAGCGTCACTTGTGCCCATATGGCCAGTCCGAAAATTTTGAAACCACTTACAAACTGTTCTAATCGAAGGTGCAGAGTCACCATAATGTTTATCAAGCTTTTCTTTAGTCTCCTGATGCATTTTGCCTTTCATAAAGTAATGTTTAATCACCACATGAAATTCTTTTTCGTCCATTTCTTGAAAATCACTCGACTTCCTTGATTCACACGAATGCCAAACACAAAGAAATAGACCAATATGGCTGAAACTTGGTGTGCGTTCATTCAAGAGATGCTACTAACTAAACATGACCTCGATACGCGCCGGTGGTGCCATCTCTCGGACTTTGCACGGACTTTTCAAACCAGCCTCGTAAAGTATGTAACATATTTTAGTTACCTAGATTTGTAAATTATATCGGAGAGAGTGGGTTTCAGTTATTGGAAACAACGGTTGAGAGTGTTTTTTTAAAAGTTTTGGTCACTTATTAATTCCAACTAAATGTAAAAACAGGAAACTCTAGGTTCCATAAATGATGTTAACGATTGCAAGAAAAAATGGTGTTTTCTCAACTAAGCTATGAAATAAAAATTTGTAATTTGCTGGATAATGGATGCAAAAATATAAACAAAGACAGAGTTGTTCTGTTGGCGTGTAAAAATAATTTATAATACAGAAGAAATAATTTTTTTTTTAGCTCCTAGAGAGATCTGCAATCTGCCCAGCGGGCAATAACACTGAAAAGTAGTGACATGTAGAGGATCACTCCAGTAAATGAACTCCTTTAAAAAATTATTATCGGTTATAGAAGTACCGATGCTGCACCACGTTTCAGACGTCGAAATGAGGCAGTTACTTCAAAAAACACACAAAAATTCACCATATTGTTCTGAATTACCGCAAAGTGAAAATAAGAGAGATAGCTGACATGCGTAAGGCATATTTTCCATGAATATTTGCATATAAAAAACCTATGTGCCTGATAAGTGCCGCGCAGTCTCACGATTGACTAAAAACAGCAACGTGTCGAAGATTCAGAACGCTGTATGGCACGGTTTCGGCGTAATCCAAAGGAGTTTTTACGTTGACTCGTAACAATGGACGAAATATGGCTCCACCACTACACGCCGTCGGTCTGCAGAGTGGCTGGAACCGCACGAAAGCTGACTGAAGCGTCCAAAAACACAAACATCAGCTGGAGAGGTTTTGGGAAATGCATGGAATAATACTGGTCGACTATCTTAAGAATAGGTGAATAATCACGGTAGACTATTATATTGGTTCACTGGATCGTTTGAATGGTGAAATCAAGAAAAAAAAAACCGGTCAAGTGCAAGTTGAACTTGCACAATTAGTGTTCCGTACGTTGATTGTTTTTAAAATAAAAAACCGGTCAAGTGCAAGTTGAACTTGCACAATTAGTGTTCCGTACGTTGATTGTTTTTAAAATAAAAAATCTTGTTAGGGTGGTATAAAATGATCAGTGACTTCACAAAAAACACACCCCAAATGAGTTTTCAACAAAGTTTGTTTCCAATCTTTACTGAAAACTGGTGACCTTGAAATTTAGGTTTTTTTATATACCAGATAAATTATTATAGGTAATGATAATTTTCGTTCAATCTATACCTCGTGGAGAATATTCCAGGATTTTTTCAAAATTTTTCGATCAGTACTTTCGAGATAAGGTAGGGGACAGCGATTTTTCACGATTTTTTAAAAGTAATACGAAGAAAAGTGTGCGCAAGTATTACATTATATATATATTTTTTACTCGTGTTTTCACAGGCTTTCATTTGACACCACCCTCGATGACCTAGTAAAAAAAATTTTTTTTCACTTCCGATTTCACCCCTCAAAACGAATCCCTTAAGTCAAAATTTATGTTACGGTGATATAAAATGATCAGTGACTTCACAAAACACACCCCAAATAAGTTTTAACAAAGTTTATTTCCAAACTTTACTGAAAATTGATGACCTTGAAATTTCTATTTTTTTTATATACCAGATAAATTATTACAGGTAATGCACTCGTAATAATTTTCGTTCAATCTACATCCCGTGTAGAATATTCCAGAATTTTTTCAAAATTTTTTGATAAGTACTTTCCGAGATAAGGCGGGTGGACAGCGATTTTTCACGACTTTTTAAAAATAATACAAAGAAAAGTGCGCGCTAGTATTACATTATATATATATATTTTTTACTCGTGTTTTCACAAGCTTTCATTTGACACCACACTCGATTACCTAGTAAAAAATTTTTTTTTTCATTTCCGATTTCACCCCCCAAACTAACACCTTAAGTCAAAATTTAACTTTCAAAACTACATGGCTCTGATGAGGCCATATCGGAGAGAGTGGGTTTCAGTTATTGGAAACAACGGTTGAGAGTGTTTTTTAAAAGTTTTGTTCACTTATTAATTCCAACTAAATGTAAAAACAGGAAACTCTAGGTTCCATAAATGATGTTAACGATTGCAAGAAAAAAAAGGTGTTTTCTCAACTAAGCTATGAAATAAAAATTTGTAATTTGCTGGATAAATGGATGCAAAAAATATAAACAAAGACAGAGTTGTTCTGTTGGCGTGTAAAAATAATTTATAATACAGAAGAAATAATTTTTTTTAGCTCCTAGAGAGATCTGCAATCTGCCCAGCGGGCAATAAGACTGAAAAGTAGTGATATGTAGAGGATCACTCCAGTAAATGAACTCCTTTAAAAAATTATTATCTAAGTTTTAAATCTAGAATATACAGTGCGACCTCGATAATCCGGACTAATTAAAACCGCGGTGATCCGAATTAGTAAATAATTCGAATTATTGAAGCAGGACCTTATTTATATTAAAAAACGAATTATTTAATACGAAACAACTAAAAAATAGTACATACATAGAATAATATTTAAAATATCAAGTTTTATCTTATTTGTAAAAAAAATTGTAATTTTTGTTTGCTTGACCCTTCTCTTGTTCATCAATTTCTTTTAATCTTTAAAGTACAAGAACATCATTTAGAGGGATATCATTTTCTTCTGCCCATCTCATGCACACATTGAAACTTTTAACTGCCTCATCATTCTTCACAGTGTTCTTAACAGTCTGGTTTGTATTAGTATTTAACTCTGAACCTTCATTATCACTCTCGTGTTTTTCATCTGTATCATCTATGTCTTCCAGTGGTAACAAATCATCATCATTTTCAAGCCAATTACATATTTCCACGTTCGTGAGATTCTGCTCAGTGAGAAAATTCAGCATATCTGAAACATCTGTTAAATATTTACGAATTAACCAAAAAAATACTAAAAGAAAAATTTCAGGCTTTACCTATCATTTCTTCATTCGTGGAAAGCAAATTGTGCCGCAATTCACTCAGAGGAATCAGATCTTCAGCATCATATTCAGTGTCTGGGTTGGTATCTGCCACATAAGCCATAATTTTATGCCAGCACTTTTTCAAGACTTCAGGGGAGACTTTTTCCCATGAATTGCATAGTAGACATACAGCATCATGTAGGTTAATGCATTTTAATAACCTTCATTATTTGATAAAATATGGGCTAAAGACTTTTCCGATAAAATAATTTTGTCAGTCTGATTGCATTCTGGTCCATAGGCTGCAAAAGTGCAGTACAATTTGGTGGAAGAAATAATGTTGTAAAGTGTCCATCCTCACTAGTCAGCTCTTCTATAGTTCCATGGCTCAAAGCGTTATCAACGATTAGCAGAGCTCTTTCAGGCAAGTTGAGACTTCTTAAATGACTTTTGACTTGACGAATAAAGAATGATGAAACCAGTCTAAGAAAAATTGCTGTAGTCATCCATGCATTGGCAGATGATTTGTGCGGTCTTTTCCTGAGAACGAACCAGCGGTTTTTCAGGCAACATTTTTCAATACAGAGCTGATTCATCTGCATTGTACATTTGAGTAGGTCCAAGGTTTAATTCTTTTATCTTATCTGCGAATTAAGTTAGGAAAGGATAGACGGCACTTTCATCATTAGATAGTTTTTCGCCACAAACTTTTAAAGCACGCAGACCATGTCTGTGTGTCTGTGTTATGAAGTTAGAAATCCAGCCTCTGCTAGCTCTAAAATTATTATTCCCGTAGGTTTCAGTGTAAAACTGTTTTGCTTTGCCCGATAAAATTTCGTAGGAAATTGGGACGTGCCTTGATCGTTGCGTACAAAACCATGTATACAAACGAGTTTTCATTTCTGGATATTCGGCTTTTCGTAAGGTTTTTCTGATGCCAGGACCGGAATCACATTTGGAAATAAATCTAAAAGAAGTTACACATCCATGGTGAGTGTCCAAAATTATCTTTAAAATAAATCACAGATACATACCTTTTGATTTTTCCTTGCTTCTTTTTTATATCCGAAATTGTGGATGTTCCTACTCCGTATTTATTTGCCAACACTTTGCCGCTTTCACCAAGAAACTAGTCTTTCTAATATATCGGACTTTTGTTTTATTGTTAGTGTAATATGTTTTCTTTTAGAAGGCATTTTAATATGTAGGTATATATACGTAAAAAAAACGTTTACATACTTATATGAACCACATAAAGTAAAATAGAACGTAGGTATGTTGTACTTGTGACAATAAACAAGCAACTACAAAGTCCTTAACCTTTAGACGCGATGCGTTGTAGGCAAATCAAAGGCACCGACAGTTTGTGTGAATCCCAGATATATTAGACTGGAAGTTAGGGGAATCCCCACACTATCGATTTCAGTTTTTCCATGTAGTTTAAATTAAGTAGATGTCTAAAAACGCAGGTTTACCTAGTACTATCAAATCCGGATTATAAAGTACACAATGCAATAGAAATGTTTGTCCGGATTATTAAAAAAATCCGGTTTAATGGAGATCCGGATTATCGAGGTAGCATTGTATTTGTCTATGCAGTCTTAAGTTTAAGCTTATCTGGGTCCCGTAGTCAGATCTGATGGTAGCAGTCATTTTAGCCTGTGCTCCTCATTGACTTCTCGCACGTTTAACTGATTAGCCAACACGTTAGGGTGCACTAAGAAATAATGAACTCAGAAACTTTCATCTTGGTAAATTGTCAAGTAAGAACGTGTCTCGCATTATTCAGTAAAAAATGTATTTATTCAAAAGTTTTTTACATCATTCGACAGTAAAGGATTGGATTAAAATGCTAATGATTCAGCAATTCGTCCAGTTCCCATTAGCGTCAACGATGGCCTGGCTTCTTAGGGGCATACTTTCAACGAGATTTTCTGCGTATTCTTAGAGCAAAGATTTTCAAATTGCTCGGATTTGCCGTGACAGCAGCTTCACTGTATACACTTTTTTACTACGCAGCTTCTGCTTGATGTATGACCACACGTTCTCGATTGGGTTTGCATCGGGCAGCTCGGCTGATCAGTCCAGATTCCTCTTTCTACTGGCTTCACGTTTTACTTCGATGTTTTAGGTCATTATCCATTTAAAGAATCTTCTCATTTTTATCGACAAACCGCCGTTTGGCAGTTGATACTAATGCCTCCTTGTAACTCTGAAGCATTTTCTCAGCGTTCAAATTGTTGGTAGAGATGTGAGTCTCCAAAAACCTTTATCCGAAAGACATCCCCAAACATGGATCTACATAGGGTGTTTCAAGGTGCGCTAAATCAATCAGTGGAAATTGACAAGCTTGCGGGGTGACAACGTAACTCCAAAATGAAGCTTCATCGGAAAAAATTACATTGCACCAGTTTCGATCTGTTTTCCTCTGCCCATGCGAGTAGTTTCTCTCTGTATTTTTCCTCAGCAATGGTTTCTTGATTGTACTCTGCCACTTCAAATCGTTAACTCAGAGATGTGTGCGAATCGTTTCCTACGATATATACAAACCTTTCTGCTAGGCGCAAAGTTAATTGAGGCTTTCCGTTAATAATCATTTTTTCGTTCTTGTCCGACAGTTTTCCTCTCGAATCACGTTCTGGTAGATCATCAACATTTTTTAACTCAGGATATCATTTCATCCACTTGCTAATGAATACCCTCCACTTGCCCATATACTTAACAGCTGCTGTAGGTGTAATTTTTTGGACCTTATGGATGATTACAGAGGAACACAGCTTCGAAGTGCGAAGCGTATACAGCGCTTGTAATTAATGATGGACTATTTAACCATAAATACGGTTAGAAATGAATCTCTTTTCACCAAGCATTGTTTTCAGGAGTGCCAACAATAACCTCAAAAAAAAGAAATTTTTTTACCGACTACAATTTATAGGCGACTCCTTCTTGCTTGACTGACTGTACCTGTAATAATATTATATTTTAAAATATTTCCTGGGGCACGTTCAGAAACTTTCTTGGAAAAAATTGTTTTTATTTCATCGGTAAATTTTAGTTTAAGAAAGTTACTCATTCACATCAAAACGATTGGACAATTAACGTATAAATTAAGTTGATTTTTCAAAGTTTACTCTGTAGTCCAGTAGCTAGGGGCTTTGAGCTCTCATTAAATGTTAACAGGCTGTATTTTGGCACGCAGGTACTTTTTTGGACGTAAAATACGATAAAAAAAAAGTTTGCTAAAGTTTGATTTACGCTAAGCCCACAAAATCCAAAATAAAACTAAAAATTCTGTTTTTCGATAATTTCTCGAAAAATAAAAGAGATATAGAAAAATCAGTAGCACCAAGTGAAAGAGCGGGAAATTTTACAAAAAAATAGTATATAGATGTTTTTCAGATTTTTTTAATTCGCGTGGCAATTTATTAGAAATTCAAAATTCAAAAAAGTATAGCGCGCCAAATAGGTTAATTTAACAGTCTAAGCACACCGCTCGAAGATTAATCGATATTACTTGTTTTCAGAGTGTAAAAAAAAAATTAAAAAATAGCTTTTTAAAGAGGAGACTTTCAGCTTTCCGATGATACTAATAGTTTTTATTTTTGTTGTTTTATAATTTGTAAAACTTGAAACGAAATTCTTGTTTGCATGATTTTAACAGGCATATAGTAAATTACAATTATTTAATAAAATATAGTACTGGAAGAAAAAATCAAGTTTCAATAAAAGACTAATTAAAAATACCCACATTGTCTGTGTTATTTAAAACTTGAGTTTTAAAATAACTGCAGTAGTGCGCCGCCGGCAATTTTACGTTCAAAGCAATACGAAATGGTCAAAAAAAGTCGAAACATTTTTTTTTAGTTACAGTTAAAAGTATACTTGATATTAGAAATTTATTAAAAACATAAAAAACCTTCTCTTTTTTTGTAATTTTGCTCTTAAAAAAGTGTTCACGATAAACGTATTTTTTGCTTATTATTAATCATACAACTTAAACTTAAAATAAAAAAATATTTGAAGGTGGGAAATGAAAGATAAAGTCTATAAGATATTTATATTTCATTTAAACATCCAGGTACAAAGAAAACAGTTATTGAAAACACAGAAATTCTAAATTACTCTGCAACCAAGAAGGCCAAGCAACTACTGAGCAAACTCTATCCCATCCTGAATCGCTCCGGTAAGTTGCTGCCACGGACCAAGCTTCTGGTATACAACACCATAGTAAAGGCAGGCCTCACCTACGCCTGCCTCACTTGGTGCCAGCTCTCCAAAACAAGGAGAGCTCAACTTCAAGCAGTGCAGAACAAGGCTCTGAGGATGATCACGAGAGCCCCATGGTTCATGAGGAACCGACAACTCCATAGGCACCTCGGTGTGCCTACCGTAAAGACACACATGAGGAAAATCCAACAGAAGTTCCTAAAGAAGGCGTCCCCAGCACCCCAACCGACGCATCAGGAACGCCTTCCGACTCCCACCTCACGCCAGCCGCCAGTTCCTGAGACTGTCCGACCCGCTGCTCTCGGACAAAGACGATGACCCCCCTCGCCCGCCGTGACAAGAAGATTGTCATTCTAGGTTAAGTTATAATTAGTCCTAGTTTAAGTTAATTTTACGCCCTAATTCTAAGCTAGCGTAAGTCTTAGGCTAAGGTAGTTTTAGTCTTAGTTTTAAGTCTTAGCATTAAGAAATTCATGTATATATAAACACAATTCCTAGGTTAAGTTAGTATAGGATCACTAGTATAAGAGCTTAGGTTAAGTTATTTTAAGCATACATTCATGATTAGAAATTTTTATACTTTTAAAATTGTTAGAAAGAGGCTTTGCCTATCTTAGTATTCAATAATGACAATGAGAGACATACTCTCTGGTCGTCATATTGGATCCGCCCTTTGAGTTTTTAAAATCTATCATCGGATTCTTAATCAGCACCCGAGAAACCCTTATCAGCCAATTTCAAAACATTTAACGGTATACAGAAACGTTTATTTAATAATAAATGAGGAAGCATGATTCCCACACAACTGAAGGGGTTATACCAGCCATTTTATATTAAATATATTTTTTTTTAAATTACGCTAAAACTAAAAAAAATAATCTATACACTATTTTTTTATAAAATTTCCCGTTCCTTCACGTGGTGCTATTACTTAGATATATTTTTTTATTTTTAAAGATATTTGCGAAAAAACCGAATTTTTCTTTTTATTTTCGATTTTTTAGAGCAGCAAATTATTGTATTCTACGTCCAAAAAAATGCAGCCTGTTAAGATTTTTTAAGAGCGGTTCGTCAAAATTTGCCTCTGACGACTTGGCTACTATAGATACTATCTATTATATATATATATATATATATATATATATATATATATATATATTTAATTTTAATGAGGGTATAGATTTACTGGTGGAATAGTAGTAGAAAATGCCGCAGAATAACATACATAAATATTTTAAAACCCAACCTAAACCTAATCAAAGTCCATTAAATATTGGCAATATCAATATAAAAGGTGATGAGTCCTACAGAAGAAAACAGATAATTTAAATACTGTATTCTAATAGTATTTATACAAAAACCATGCACCATTATGTAAACTATGCATATTGTAAAAAATAAACGCTACAAGTAGAAAAAACCGGTCAAGTGCAAGTTGAACTTGCGCAATTAGTGTTCCGTATGTTGATTGCTTTTAAAATAAAAAATTTTGTTACGGAGGTATAAAATGATCAGTGACTTCACAAAACACACCCCAAATGAGTTTTCAACAAAGTTTGTTTCCAATCTTTACTGAAAACTGATGACCTTCAAATTTTTTGCTTTTTTTATATACCAGATAAATTATTAAAGGTAATGCACTCGTAATAATTTTCGTTCAATCTACACCCCGCACAATGCGAAATTTCTTGAGTTTACCGGAACTTAATTATTTAAACCAGTAAAACAGTTCTATTTGTTGGTTTTTTAAAATTTTTAATAAAAATTAATGTGTTTTATTTAAAGTTTTTCAGTTTATTTGTGTTTTTTATTATAGAACAATTAAAAAAAACATACATTTTGTAACAACATTTTGAACATCTATTCAGAACGAGACTCATTGCAATCGTCTGAAGACTCGCAATCATTACATGGGTCTGCAAATCTTTCTAACAACTCTAAGACTTCTGGCGTAACTTCACTATACTTGGTTTTGGGTGCTTTACGAAGACTAGCGATGTACGGATCCGATGAAATAAGCACTCGATTAAATAAATCCGTATTTGTGTCAATTCGGGATGTTTTTCTAGTAAAAAGTTCGCGATATTTTTCTGCAGTCTTTGTTTCTTGCCTCCTGAGCTTCTTCAGAAAATTGTCCGATCGGAAGAATGCAAGAGGCTATAATATCCTTTTCATGACAAAGGACTTTATGCACACTTACGGGCATTGAGTACCAGAAATATTCTTTCAAATACAATTCCAAAGTTTCTCTTGCATATTTGCCGAACTTTTCTGAATCAATTTTAAGACCACAATTTAGGCACTCTAACAGCACATGAAAACGCTTGATCAAATCTAAAATTAACGCCAGTTATTTCGGAAGACTTTTCGGCATTTCTAAAGAATTTCCTCGCGGTATTACCATCGTTTGTGTTTCCGGTCTGCTGTTTTGACATATCTATAAGCAAGCCAAGCTCCTCTTTGAATTTTTGTTGAATGTATTTTTTCTTTTCTGCAACTTTTTTTTTATTTTCTGCTCCACGAGCTTGCCATGCCTTAATATCCAGTTTGTACGATATATGTAAAATACATTCCAAAAACCTTATCCATGCATGGAGGGATGATAGTCCAAGGGATAAAAAGGATTCATTTATATTTTTTTGAGGTATATTGCAGATGTTGTTCATTTCACTAGGTTTAGCCCCACATAAGTAGCATGATTGTGATGATGCACAGGATGATACAGCATTGCATACTTTACCGTCAATCATACAAAAGATCATATTTGCTATAACCTGAAATTGCTTGCCATCTACAAGTATAGTGGTTGGAGTAAGTTGATATATTTGTTCTTTCACTTTGTTTACTTCTGAGGTAATTACACTGACTGTTTCTTTGGCAAAAACGAACTTAATGGGGCGACAGTACCGTGTGGAAGAAGAAGCAGGGTTTTTCCAAATTACTGACTGATTATCACCATTATCATTTACGGAGCACATTTGGATTGGTACCATTGATACACTAAACATACTATCATCAGAGCTATGTTTGTCCATATACTTTTGTCGATAATTAACTTGTTCCGCCCCATTACAACCCCACTTTACGATAATATTTAGTGCTTTAACGTTGGATAAAGTTCTAAGAATCCCTTCTAGCCCTGTACAAAGTCTTGCTACGGTATGATTTATAAGCGACTAAACTGATACTTCAGCTGAAACTTCAGTTATTGTTATGTCCTTTGGATAGCACAACCTCTTTGCCTCTTTTACAACATAATAAGGTGGATACAAAGTGCAACGGTGATTTTTTGCTTGATCTCGAACAATGTTGTACTGATTTGACGATAAGTTTGCATCAATAAGTAGCGCCAGAGCCTGGTCTGGAATTAATTTTCGTGGGCTGTTTGAAGAAGACATGCGAGCCTTCTTGATTTTGCTACCCCTTTCTGGAGAACCAGATGCGAGTTCCTTGACAATCGCTGCAGAGTTTCGTTTTCCAGATTGGTATAGCTTTGTTGCAGTTGCTTTGGCTAACTCGTCTTGACTACCGGACTTCAAAAGATGATGCACTTTTCTGTTTTGCACTTTAGGATGACAATCCCTAAATTCTTTTTTAGGTCTGCCTGCATTGGTCCTCGATCCACTAGGCAATGCATTCCTTACAGCATTTGAAAATTTTACATTATTTTCAAGCCAGCTAGCATTTTTATTCAGAAATGATGCTAAATTTCGACTGGATTCCCTCCACCTTTTTTGTATTTTACAAATCAGCGTACGAAGAATTGCCTTGAAACTGCAAAGAGCGTCAGATGTCAGCATTGGTGAGCCTATTTTTTCCAAAACAAAACCAATGATGGCGTCCGATGTCGGTTCTTCCTTCCACTTTTGGAATATGCAGTTATATGAAATTTGCAAAGTCATTCTGGAAAATGTTTAATTTAAAAAAAGATCGCAAAATATCGCAGAAGATCTTTTGTGTTTCCAACAGAGGAAAAAAAACCTTTCAAATTTTGTGCGTTTTGTAGTATCACTTTTTAAAGTCTCCACTGAAGTTAAAAATGTAAATTTTACTTACTTTTAAAAATCACTTTTTTCACGAACAAATCACACACGACTAAGAAAAGATTTTGCAATTATTTAAATGCCAATAACTGACAATTTTCTTATAAAATAAATGAAGAAAAAATCATGGCCTACTGACTTGCCGTTTGTATGTACCACTCTATTAACTTAAACAAATCGAATAGCTTTCTGTAGGCAAAAAGTATGATTGAATAAGTAATGCAATTTTCAGGTGCATTTTGCAGTTGTTTCGCAGGGTTAATCCCCAAACTGAGTATGAGGTTTTAGAGGTGGGATATTAACCTACCAAAATAATGAATAATCTTATGCATTTTACGTATTCCTTTCCTCCTTTTCGAGATAAGTCGGGGGGACAGCGATTTTTCGCGATTTTTTCGCGATTTTTAAAAATAATACAAAGAAAAGTGCGCGCAAGTATTACATTATATATATATATATATATATATATATATATATATATATATATATATATATATATATATATATATATATTTACTCATGTTTTCACAAGCTTTCATTTAATACCACACTCGATGACCTAGTAAAAAAATTTTTTTTTCGCTTCCTATTTCACCCCTCAAAACTAACCCCTTAAGTCAAAATTTAACTTTCAAAACTACACGGCTCTGATGAGGCCATCAATTCCTATATTAGTACCAAATTTCAACTTTCTATGTCAAATCGTTTCAGAGAAAATCGGGTGTGACAGACAGACACCGAAGTGATCTTATAAGTGTTCCGTACGGAACACTAAAAATATTACTTACATTTGTAGTATTTTTTATGTAATTTTCGTCAATACATGATAGTCATATTTTAAATCCAATAATTTACGTTGTTACTGACCTCAAAAACTTATTTTATCTCAAATATTTTAGTATTTGCCAAAATTGCTTGCACTACCCAACTTTTCCGTATTAATGGTTACGTTTAAAAAAATTGCCTTTGAATGTACACTTTTCAGGATACATTTAAGTCCTACCAATTTTGACCAGAAAGACACAGACTATTATTTAGTATGCATATAGGTATTCAGAATCCACACATCCCAAAACTTTCCACATTTCTACGGTTCATAAGACACACAGCGAGTAATACAAAAGTTACTTTAAAGTTATACTGCATCTAGGGGATATTTTGTGTACTTAATTTCCGCTGAACAACGTGTATATATGCAGACAAACTTACGGCACAGTCCCGTACATAAACGAACCGCTAATAATTCATATACAAATAACATTTTAAGCCCAAATAGGTCGTTTAAAACGTCTAGAAATAGCCAATAATAACGTTGTAGTTTATTTACCGGTATTTATGAGTTTCAACAATCAAATTAGAGAGCTAATATACCTTGCTGAGTGGATGCAGTAACGTTATTCGGAGGTACGGAAAAGCAAGCGGCTCTAACTGAAACCTTGAAAGTAAGTACTACCGGCTTACCGTTCGTTTATATTAGATGTTGCTGATTCTCTTTGAACTCTCATGGTGGTTGTATTAATTTCCTGACACCTCCTATATCAGCTGTAGCAAGTGGTATTTATTTCTTCTCATAAGAAGTACATTTGTATTCGTTTCCTCACTGCAATTATAATATTTCCTTTTTTTCTTATACTTTTTAATGCTTCTAGACTTACAAAAATAATATATGTACAGGGTGAGTCAACGATAGACTAAAATTCATTATCTCATTTATTTCGGGAATTACGAAAAAATGTTAAATACAATAGTTTTAGGGAATGTTAAGGTGCACATTTTAAAATTATTCTTGAGTATACAAGGTACTTCAAAAAAGTGTGGCCGATATAACATGTTTTTTTTTTTAATGGAACATCCTATTTTCTAATTTATTTTTAAATTCTGCGTAAAATTTTATTACTTTTTATTAATAATGTTATATACCTAAACCTAGTAGTAGTCTAATATTTTAATTTTTTTTTAAAAATACTAGTTTTCAGTTTTGTAAAAAATTGCAAATAGCGCCATTGTTTCTGAAGGTGGAATACTATTAATTGGTACGAGCATTCTATAGAGATGAAAAAAAAGATATATGTAAAGAAATTTGAGTTAGATACTACAGGGTGTTCAAAATAAATTTATGCATTTCGACTATTTTACATTGAAAAATCTCAAATTTTTTAAATGGCACACCCTGTATAGTATTTTTTTTTCTGATAGATTTTACAAAACCATCCAACTTTTATTAAGTATGTCATATACCTATTTCTAATAGTTATCGATCTATTTTGAATTTTTCAATTTTTACCCTTGTTTTTTACGAGTAATGCTATTGTGAAAACATAAACAAATAGTTAATAATAATTTTAATATAGTTTAACTTATCTTATGACGTAATAAATGTTCAAAAATATGCCCGTCTACTTGAATACACATGTTTAGTCGTTTTACTATATTTTCCTTCACTTTCCTTAGCATAAAAGGCGTTATTGTCCTGCACGCATCTCGTATCCTATTTTCCATATCTATTGGTGTTGTAGGAGGATTCACATAAACACGATCTTTTAATGTAGCCCCACAAAAAATTTTTTGTAGGGGTCATGGTTTCCAGCCCATACGTACTTACTGGAAGAATACAGCTCTCGTACACTTTTCTTTTTAAGGTCATGGAAATGCAGTCCAGCTGAGATCAATTTGCCTTGGTATCCATATCCAATCTAATCTTATGTCCCAAGTATATATACTCTTCCACTCTCTCGATCTCTTCCGTGGCGATCTTAATTTTTGTGTTTTGTGACTTAGAAGTTCTGTTTTCTTGATGTTCATCTCGAGTCCAATTTTCTGTGAAGCTTGATTAAGTTGTTTGAGTTCTTCTAGATCTTCGCTAATCAGTACTACATCAAGTCAATTGCAAATGATTTAAATATATGGCATCGATTTTAATTCCCTTCTCTTCCCACTCAAGACTTTTAAATACATCCTCCAAGGCCAGGGCCTCTGTTTTTCGATCTTTATTTAATTTAACTGTTTTTGCATTCTATAAACAATACTTATTTATTTAGAACGTATTTTCTTGACTAGGTTTATTAACAAAGTAGATAATTATAAAGTAATAATCGTGGTTACAAAAAATAGGATTTTAATAACGGCTACCATCTTTCGTTACTTTCTAAAATAATTTAATTTACATAGAAAGTGATAGGGACAGCGTCCAACCCCTGACAAACTTTTACCTTAGCATGTTAACAGGTTCTCGTGGCTAATTTATCTTGGATAAACTTAACTTTTTCTCATAAAATCCCCTTTGCAACTTTGCAGGAAAATAAACTTTAAATTAAGTTTAGGTCCTTCATTATGATAAGTAAAGTTTTAAATTTTGAAAATTTAATCCTGGTGTACAAGTATACAAAGGTAAGTATGCATAGGAAAAGTTTGCAAGATCAGTTAATCATTCGGTTGTGTCAGTAGAAAATTCCCTACTATTTGTAATTGTACCTCTATTTAAGGGGTTACATACACCTCGAATTTTCAAAAATTCTATTTTCTCTTTTTATGGATTTTTATTCTCTATACTTCTTAGAATTATTAAAAAAAAAAATTAAGAAAATTCCATTCAAAGTTATAACATTAAATGTGACCTGACATCGGATTGGGACCGCTACCTGTCTTTAGACACTGTCTGCTTCTTCTTCTTTAAGTTAGATCGCGAGATCTATTATTTAACCAATCAGCCGAGTAGTGGATTGCCAGCTGTCCTTCCATCTTTTAGGTGGTCTTTCTAGTGGACGCGTACCGTGTGGTTTGCTTGTGAGTGCAATGCGTGCTAGTTTGTTTTCGTTCATTTTACTGACATGCTCGTACCAGTATCTTCTTCGTTGCCTGCTCCATCTAACCACGTCCTCGACTCCGCATGTTCTGCGGATCTCCTCACGTCTGACTCTATCCCGCAAACGTTCTTCCTGCTATTACTCTCAATGTCTTCATCTACGCTGTTCTCATTATCCTCTTTGTTTTTAAGGTATCAGCTCTTGTTTCTACTCCAGGAGCCTACAATATTACTAAATCATTTTTCAATATTTTTTTTAACTTTTTTTTTTAAATCTTTTCTGCAAAATATCGAGTGATCTTTTTAATTCTTCTAACAGACATTTTTTTATAAATAATTAAACATAAATTTGTTGGTCGAAAACTAAAGTATGAAAGAATGTAAATTTTTTATTTTTTTGGAAAAAACCTCTTACATTAGATTATTTTTTGTGAAGTTATCTTGCAGACAAGGAGGCGCTATACTTTTCGGTAGTGGTCCATTTAGCCCAATAAAAAATAGTGTTAACATTTAAAACAATAAAACAATTTTTTATTATAATTTAAAATACAGTTAAAAAATATAATCTCCATTCTTTTGAATTGTATAATTGAGGTGTCCGTCACTTTGTGACAGTACATTTTAAATTTCTAAATGAAATGAAAGGAATTACTTTGTTATTTGTCACTTATTAGTGTTCCGTACGGAACACTTATAAGATCACTTCGGTGTCTGTCTGTCTGTCTGTCACACCCGATTTTCTCCGAAACTATTTGACATAGAAAGATGAAATTTGGTAATAATATAGGAATTGATGGCCTCATCAGAGCCATGTAGTTTTGAGAATTAAATTTTGACTTAAGGGGTTAGTTTTTGGGGGGTGAAGTCGGAAGTGAAAAAAAAATTTTTTTACTAGGTCATCGAGTGTGGTGTCAAATAAAAGCTTGTGAAAACACGAGTAAAAAATATATATATAATATTATACTTGCGCGCACTTTTCTTTATATTATTTTTAAAAATTCGCGAAAAAATCGCTGTCCCGGGCCTTATCTCGAAAAGTACTTATCAAAAAATTTCGAAAAAAATCTGGAATATTCTCCACGGGGTGTAGATTGAACGAAAATTATCACGAGTGCATTACCTTTAATAATTTATATGGTATATAAAAAAACAAAAATTTCAAGTCATCAGATTTCAGTCAAGATTGGAAACAAACTTTGTTGAAAACTCATTTGGGGTGTGTTTTGTGAAGTCACTGATCATTTTATACCACCCTAACATAAATTTTGACTTAAGGGTTTCATTTTGAGGGGTGAAATCGCAAGTGAAAAAAATTTTTTTTACTAGGTCATCGAGTATGGTGTCAAATGAAAGCT